>BSBK01002176.1:2327500-2684531 GCA_027943335.1 Chamaecyparis obtusa | reverse complement strand
GATCATTTTCTTTCTATAATTGTGGGTTATGAGGGAATCTTTTTACGTCATCCTTTTTAGGACTGTTACCAGAGGTAGGGTTAGGGTTAATTGTGTTATGTTTGTTTGTCTTGCATACTTGTATGGTATTTAATTTGGGTTATAATCCAACCTTATGGAAGCTCTTGTTTATGTGATGGAAGTTGGTTATGTGTGTTCCTATGACATTTTGGAACCAGATCTTGACTTTTATGGTTCACGATGATCTATGAGATGTTTTTTGAGACTTATGAGCTTAGGGTAGGTTATCTAGGTGTTAGAGGGAAAGTGGCTTTCTTTGGAGGCTCTGGAGCCCAAAAGTGGCTACCTAGGTATACTTAGTAAGTTACTTAATAATTGATAATATAATACATTAAATGGGGTTTTAAAATAAATTAATAAGATAATGGATTCCTCGCCCATGCCTTGAGTGCTAGTATAGGCTAAGGATGAGAGTGGGAGAAAATGCTTGTATGTCTAATAGTGACAGTGAGTTCTGACATGATCGGTTATCCTTGTCTACATGAGAGGATTTCAAGTTTTGCATATGATCACACTTGGGAGTCAAAGTCCAGTGAGATCATTCCAAGGGGTTGACATATGTGATGTTACTTCCCTAATTTCATCTTAGGTTTCCTATGTGTGTTGGTTGTCTCTGGTTTAGTATGTGTACCTTTGTGTTTTAAGTTATACCTTTGAGATAGGAAGCTTTCAAGATCCCTTGCTTAGTCCTACCTAGTGATTGATTTTGGTATTGTTATCTGAGTGAGGTTTGATTTTATCTCCTCAGCACGGTGGGAGTGGAACCATAGGTTTCTATGAGGTCATGAGGTAGTGATTCTCTTACCATTTAAGACTTTGACATTCATGTACTAGTGTTGGATGATCCTTGTTGCAGTTGTTTCTTATTCTTTCATCCTTGGATATTTGTTCATGTTCTTCCTTTTTATTGTAATTGTATGTACGTACCCTATGACTTGTGTAGTAGATATGGGTTACCATGTATACCTTATGGTTCATATGTATTTTTTTATTCTTAAATGGGATGATGTACTTTAGTTTCATTATGTAGAAGATTTATATGATTAATGTACTTAATAGATTAAATTGTATTTACATAGTTCTACATCAAGGAACCCTTGAGATTTGTAATATGTAATTAAGATTGTGTTTATGAGTATGTATTGACTTTATATTATTTATTCTTCTCTGTTATTCATTGTTGTTTGTAAACTCGTAAGAAAAAAATTATTCTATAAACTTAGTAAAAAAATTTAGGTTAATCTCTCCTGGGTTTCCTAGTAGGGCATTACATATTCTTTATCTCATTTCCCCTAGTGTCTATATAAGGTCCCCAAAGTATTTGAATTTGAAGGTGTTTAGAGCACTCAAAAGGTGCTAGAACAAGTGGAGATGGAAAATATTGAAAATCCAATTTTTTGATATTGTCTATATTTTGTAAGTTACATTTTCAAAGGCCTTAAGAGCATAATTTAGGGTTGAGCCTAATATCGGTCCATAAAAATCAATATCCAAAGCATTGATTTTTTAGGATGAAATTAAATCTCTTTGAGACCTTTCCAACAGTGTAAACAAGTTAAAATTTTACCTACCAGGATAAAAGTTATGACTTGCCAAGTTGGGGTAGTAAAAAAAAAGTAGTTTTTTATATGACATCCAGCTATTCATTTTGGATTGTGATAACTCTTCACATTTTTGCAAATATATATATTTTGTTTGAAATCAAAAAAAGGGGAATTTTTGGAGGTAAACATCTCTTTTCATGAGATTGTCATATTGTCCATTGCATTTCACAATACAACAAGTTCATCACACCAAGTATTGTAGCTTGAATTCTCATTCAAATTTAAATTAGAAGGCATGCTTAGTCTTTTAAGTGTTTATCAATCACTAAATTTTTAGAGTTCCCCATTTAGGCATATTTTCCTATCTAAGTCAAACTTTTATTGGTCCATATTAGACTTCCAAACTTCTTCATCATATCATGGCTTCTATCCTTCCCTTGTTCTTCTTTTGAATTGTTATAATTTTAGACCTATTGTATGAGTTGTGGTATCTTTGACCCTTGATCCTCTATGTTCTTACCTTTATTTTTATCTCCCCACAACAACCTAACACATGCTATAATATTATTAATGGTCAATTTTGGCACGATAACTTTCAAAAGAGGATTTTTTTCCCCACTGATAACCATTTCTTTAATTCAGAGTTATAGAATTACATTTTGGTCAACCCATTGTTATTATGATAATTATAGAGGGATGAATGCATCCATTCAAGAGGCATCGTCTACACTTAACCAAATTTACTTAAATTTAACTATTTGAAGCACTTGTGTAACTCAAGTGTGTGGATTTGAGGATGATAGCTTATAGATCTATCAAAGATTAGAGAATGTCACCCCCTTTGATTGGAGGACAATATTACTCACAAGTCACATAAAAGCTTTATTATTAATGGATTTAACTATATTGCCTTGGTTTTGTATAGTTTGTCATGGGTAATCTCATAATAGTATATTCATTTTGTCTCCCATCATAGGCTAGAAAAACTTTTGAGTATTAAACAAAGATTTTATAGGCCAAACAAATGAAGAATAATTAAAATTGAAACTTAGGTGGGGGCATGGCTTGATCAGTGAGAGCTTCTTATAATAAAGCATGAGGTCATGGGGTCTAGTCAGCCTAGTCCCCCCCCACCCCCATAAGATGTGGTATCAAAGGACATGTCTCACTAGTGTCACAAGTCACATTAGAAAATTTACCAAGTACACTGTAGTTTATAGGATGGTGTTACTTGATTCATGTAGTCCAAAATTATTAAAATTGAAACATCATAAAACCATCAAGTGAGAAACAACCCTAAAATAGTCATTGCCTCCTTCTAGCCATGAGATGAAAAAGAGCTCCCTTATAGTTAAAAACATTTTATCAATGATGAGCTTAAAATATAAGGGCTCTATTTTTCTTACGAGAAATCATGGACTCCTAATCATGGGTTCCTTAGTAAGGAAAGTGATGCAGGAGCATCTTGGGTTCTTGGCAATCATGTATCACCAAAAATAAGTTAGAGTTGTTAGTTGTTCTCAGTAGCTTCTTTTGGGCTCTCAGTGATGTTTTCATGTTTCCACCGATGGGGCTCAGTTGCTACCTGGTTCCTTCGTTTACCGAATTGGCTCAATTGGTTCATCGAGTTAATTTCCTAGCGCTCGGTAATCTTGCTCACAGAGTGGTTTATTTTGGATTTCTTTTGAGGCTGACTTGTGCATTGAATTTTGGTCGTAGAGTTAATGTCGGTATCAATCATTGGGAATCAAGTGGACCTAGATCTAGTCATTTCTTTCTCCAATGATGGATCTGAAGGCAAACTTGTTTTAGTAGCCTCTTGTATAAATAGAGTTGTTGTTTGTAGTTTAGGGATGGGTAGTTGGAGGTCAGTTGTAGAAGATAGAAGATAGTTTCTGAAGGTTGAATCCTCGCATGGTGGAGGACTATTGTAATCAATTTGAATGTATTTGGCCATAACCAAGAAGGCCTTACATCCTGTATGCACCCAAAAATGGTCGCCTAGACTTTGGGCCCCATTTATTCAATTTATCAATCCTGAATCATTTTTATCAATAATCAATATTTTCAACATTATCAATTTCTTGATCAAATCCTAATTTCGATCATATATTGGATTTTTATCCTTGGGCTAACCATTTATCCTAAGTCTTTATTTGATTAAAAGGAATATTTCCTCCCCTTTCAATTAAATAAAAAGCCCCACTCTCCTCTTATCCTAAGTTGCACAAATAAAATATTATTCCTATTTTATAAAAAGGGAAAAAGCACTTTTGTCTCACATGAGGCTCAAAAGTCAACACTTCACTCTCATTGGAGGATGTTTGTGCACATGGATTGCTCCTCTTTCAAGCTCCACCGTTGATTAAGACTTTTTGCCTCTTAATCTCCATGGTCCATTTCTCCTCATTTCTTATAAAAGGAGAGCTCTCTCCTTCATTTTGCATATATCCTTGTTTTGTGCTATTGTTATGCGGCAGGTTTTGGAGCTCTCTTTGAAGACACTCAAGCTTTGAAGACCTTGTTGTTGCATTTCATTTAGTTTGCTTTCATAGTTACATTCATGGCATTCTTAGAGTAGATTTCCTTTTATGCAATCTCACATAGTCTAAATAGGAAGGATTTGTAATCCATTGCTATTTCCTTTCATAGATTAGATTTCTTTTCAAGCATTGCATTGTTATCATTTAGCTTAGATTTGCATTCTTATATAGTTTGCATTGCATTTCCATTTAGATTCTTGGAGATATTGGCATTGTTGCCCTTGTCTTCACTTGAATCTCTCATTGTGTGGTTGACTAGCAAGGTCACCTTCTTGTAGCTCTAGCTGAGAGCAAAACTCATAGTCCCTTGCAACTCCATGCATATAGAGCTATGAGCCGCTTTGTGAGGCCTCATTCTTGAGCAACCTTGCATGCAATGGTTCATAGAAGTGCATATTTTAATGTGTACATTTCTGGCGCCCACCGTGGGGCAGAGTAGATAGCTTTGTCCTTTTATTTGATGCGTTTTTCGTCATTTTCGGATTAACTGTCGGAAAAATCTGTGTCTCTGGTTTTCTGTCTCAGATTATCGCGCGACACTTCTCAGAAATATCGCGCGATATACTTCCTGTCTTGGTGCGATACTTCGCTCGGAAAAAGTATCGCACGCCTATAGCGAAGTCTATCGCCTGGCATCGGGCGAAGTATCGCCTGGCATCGTGCGAAGTATCGCTCGACTGGGGAAGTATCGCCCGACTATAGGAAACTGTGTCGCGCGATACTGTTGGAGACTGAGAAACATCGCCTGGTCTGGCAGAGACTTGCACTTTCAATTTTTTTTGTCCGAATTCGACTATTTTAGCTTGTTGTTCTGTTTTACTTTGTTTAATTAGGTCTAACCTGCTTTTTTTAGCTTAAATCCATTAGATTATTGCACATTTACATTTGGATTTTGTTTTTGCTAACATTGTGGGCCTAACAAGTTGTGTTTGTAGGTGCTCTCCTTTGCTTAAAAAATTGCTAAAAACGCATGTCAAAGAGGGCTACTAACAATTTTTGCAGGGCTGCCCAAGCATAAAAACAAAAAAATTTTCCATTTCTTGCTTGTTGTTGTTTTCCTTTCATTTGTGGCATTTACTAATTGTATTAGGAATCTTAATACCTTGTGAAAGGGATTTTGAGGTGGTAGGAGAAGTATGCTCTTCACCTTTAGGTGAATCAGAAAATCTTGACCCATCTTAAGGTTTTGGAAGCAAGGGGGTAATTGGTTTCTTTGTTTGGTGTGTTTGGGAAAAATTCTTGAGATAGGGGAGTATGCTCTTCACCCTTGTGGTGAATCAAAAACCTTGAACCTCAAGTGTTGATCCATTTTGTTTAGTCTAGGAATCCTTTAGAGGGCCTGCTCTTGAGCAATCAAGAGGAACGACTCAAGTGGGGACAACCTTGTCATCATTCTCCTTGGTGGCAAGTGATTCCAACTCACTATAATCTCAAGGCTATCAAGGACACCAAAAACCTTGATAGACATAACACTTGTCTTCGCTTGATGTAAGTACTTGTGGGATTGTGACCATGAGGAAAACATTGAGCAAGAATGCTTAAGGTACTCTTGAGGCCGCGAGGTCCTAGTCCTTTATGAGGAGCAAGAGGGGTGTTGTGAACGGAAATCCTTATTAAGAACCATTAGATAGAAGCCACCCTCTTTTAGCCGCTTATCTTCTTAGTGCAAGGATTGATCCAAGTGGTTTACCCGGATCACCTTAAGATACTCACCATATGTGTCCCTTTGGTTGTGTCATTTTGACATTTCCATGACAAAGCCAATATCTCTTGTGGGCAACCACTTGGTGTGAGGCAAGGGGGCATCAAGTTGTGGGCTAAGTTGATAAGTATTGAGCCTTGTCTTGTAGGTAGTAATTGCTTGATTTGTCTTCGATTGTGTGATACCAGTGTAAACGTTCTCAACATACAAACAATCGGTAGCATTCATAGGGTGCTTTTTCAATTTTGATATCACAAGTGTTTGTCTTGGCAAGGTTGCTTTTACCCTTGTTTCAAGTGCTTGAAGACATGTTTGATCCTTTACTGTTTGCAAACCTGTCCAAATGCTGTTGAATTTGTGACTGAAACCAAGAACATCAACCCTCAGACTGAAAATTTTGACCAAACAGACCCAAAAACGCAAATTTCACACAATTCTGGTCAAGAGTTGAATAATTCTGCAACAGTATCGCACCCTGTAAGGCGAAGTATCGTGCGATACTTCGTACATGCTAGAAATATCGCACCCTTTGAAGAGAAATATCACGCGATAGTTCGCCCCTGACGGACTATCGCCCTGCCTGCCTGGGATATATCGCCCTATAGTATTAAGAAGTATCGCCTGTCTTAGGGCGAAGTATCGCACGGGTAGAGGTTTATCGCCCCAGTAGCCTGGAGTATATCGCCTGACTCATTTTTGTCGTGCTTAAATTTTGGTCAGTTTCAGTTGCTGTCAATTAGGCCAGGTCTTAGAACAGGCTTCTCACCCTGACGTTTGAGATCTGTCTTGACTCCAAATCTCTGGTTCTTAGTTCTTCGGGATAGCATCACTTGGTTTACAAAGTCACTTTGGAATAATTGTCAAGTTAGAAAGCCATTCTTGGTGCCAAGGTTCATCTTTAAAAGTGTTAGCTATATTCTGGGAAAATTTCAGTTCTCTTATTGTCCAAATCGCTTTCATTTTCAATTATCTTTTGGCCTAGTCCAACCTCCTGATTCAAAAGTGCAAGGGTAGTCACCCTTTGATTTGAAGCACCTCTTTGACAGTGTTGGTAAAGCCCCCTTTCTTTTTTTCAGCTTTCTTTGGACAATAGAGGATTTCGATTATCCTAGTTTGGTGTGGACACTTTGAAAGGTCACCTTATCATTGAGAATATCTCTCTTTCATGTCAGTTACGACAAGGTACCAAGTTAATCAAGGGAAGCGACCCCCTGTTGCCTTTAGCCAGTTACCACCTATCAAGACCCGTCGACAACCTAAGGGAAAAGGACCCCTTTTTGACCAATCTCCTAAAAGTGAATCTGAGGTTTGTTTCAATCCGGGAGCTAACCCTAGTGAAGTGAGCACCTCTTTCATACCACTTTCATCAAGCATGGACATGAGTTACACTTTCACCCGGCAACAAAGAGAAGCCATGAATCAAACTCTCGAGGATATCTTTCAACGACACAGAGGAGAGTATGGTGGTTCTTCTCATGCCAGTCCACTCGGGTCACCTCCTAACAACGTGAGGTATTTTGATGCTCAACAACGAGCTGAAAGATAGCATAAGTCAGCCCACTCAGATTCAGGGTCACAACACGAAGACCAGAACAACAAATCTAGTGATCACCATATCAACGCAGCTAATGCAATAAGGCATTCAAGACAAACCTCCCCACTTAAGGACACTTCTCGATATGCAAATACAAGATTAAGAAGCATTGAGAGAGAGAAGCAAGCCTACTTAGATGAACAGGCTGCAAAAAAGGAAAAATTCCGACAACTAGAGGAAGAGGAACGTGCATTGTTGGATATACAGAAAAGAGTCGCCCAAGAAGAAGAAGATAGACTCTATGCACAACAACTCCAAAATTGATCTAACAGGAGGGGAGCCAATAGTGGGACCAACTCGCCCCCATCTACCCCTTCCCCTAGCCCTCGAAGAAGATCAAAGACACCCTCACGATCCCCAAGTCCTAGAGGAAGAAGGACTTCAAGATATGACCATCATAGGAGACAATCATCTCATAGACATTCAAAGCAACCCTCCCAACGAGCACATCATGGCTCACAACATGGAGGCAGTTATGCTAAATCTGATCATATGGACTTCATGACTATGCAACAAGAACCATCCTTTCAAGCCTATGTGGAGCAATACGTGGAACAAAACAAAGACCAATTTTTGGAAAGTCTTATCAACAAAGGCGCTAAAGTTCCATATAACTTTGATGTTCACCAAAAAATCAAGAAACAGAATCCTTCAACTGATGAGTTAATCTTACAAATGCAAAAGGATATAGACAGAATGAAGGCTCCCAAGAGTACATTTCATTTGGACTCCATATGTCCTAATCCCATTGACAAAAGTGTGGTGATGGTAGAATTCCCTAAGAAAGTTGAATTCCCAACATACGACAAATATGATGGCACGGGTGACTCTCATGACCATGTTCGACAATTCTACATAATGAGCTTTTCCTTTCACCACGAAGACTCCTACTTGCTGAGATTATTCCCAAGGAGTTTAAAAGGTCAAGCCATGGAGTGGTTCACCAACCTTTCCCCTCCAGTAAGGACATTTAGAGAACTTGTCCAAAGATTTGTACAACATTTTGCTTACAATTTATCTAGGTCGGTCACCATGCTTGATTTGTGTAAACTTAAGCAAAATCAAGGGGAATCTTTTGTCACCTTTTTGCAACGATGGAGGCGATTGTGTTCAAAATACCCAAGGACAATCCCTGAAGAAGAGAGAATTGATATCATTGTGAACAATCTAATACCAGAACTCAAGTATGAAGTCAAGAAGATTCCATTTAATTCTTTTGATACTATGGTAGAGGTGGCATGTCGCATTGAGGATGTCCTAAAAGAACAAGGGATTTTGGCTAAACCAACAAATAACAACAATGGCCAAAATAACAATACTAATGGTAACAAGGACAAAAAGAACTCTTATTGGAACAAAAACAAGCAAGTCGTCAACGACGGAGTTGTTGATTCATCTCAGGTCAAAAATGAAGGAGTTCTTAATCTCTCTCATGCAGTTCAAGCTATGAAGTTGCAAACATCATCAACGCAACAAGACAAACCTCAGTATCAAAAGAGATCTAAAACGGAGAAAAGACAATTCACTAAATTGGGAGAATCCTATGCAGATGTTTTTAAGACACTAGTTGCTCATAATCTGGCGCACCCACAGGATCCTACAAAACATCGAATACCAGATCCTTTACCTCATTGGTGGGATGCTAAGGCTTTTTGCGTTTTCCATAATGGGATTGGACACGACATAGAAAATTGTTTCAAACTCAAGCATCTTGTCCAAGACCTTATTGAGAAAGGACAATTACAAGTGGGTGGGTTAACTACTAATGCAGACCATAAAGCCTTTAAAGAGCCCTTGCCTAAATATGAAAAAGGAGAGAATTCTAGTAAGAATGGCAAGGCGGCTATTAACTACACATACACACACGCTGATAATGTGATTAACATGCTTGAAGTGGCTGACGATAATATCAACATGGTGAGAAAGAAATATCCTTATGGACATAATGTGGACTCAATTCCTATGACTAATGAAAGACCCGCTGTGGTGATAAGAGGTCCTCACACACATGGGATGCCCCGGTCCCTCAATGTTGTCACTAGGGGACAGGCTCAAGCACCCATTATCCTCAAAGGTCCTAGCACTAGCAAGTCTAAACAACCCATGTCCAAAGGTGCTCCTCCAAAACCTGTCGTTGGTCCTGATTCCAATTATAACCTTATTGACCAACTACAACGAACACCCGCTCAGATATCCATTTTTGAGCTTTTAGAATTATCTCCTAAGCACAAGCGCGTCCTCGAGGATGCCTTGCGAGCAGCCAATGTCCCTAATAACTTAGATATCGACCAATTCCAAAACATGGTCAACCATTTGGCTAGCCCTCATTTCCTCACCTTCTCAGAAGAAGATGACAAATCCATTAGTCACCCACATAATTTGGCCTTACACATCGAGGTCATGATTCATAAAACCCGTGTTAGGCGTGTACTGATAGATGGGGGTGCGGGGCTCAATATTTGTACTCTGAGTTTGCTGCTAGCTCTAGGGTATTCTGAGAACGTCATTGACACAAAGAAAAGAATCACAATCAAAGCATATGATGAAGCAGAAAGAAGTTCTAAGGGATTGGCTGTTTTGCCTATTCGTATTGGTCCTGTAGAAAGAGACATATTATTCCAAATTGTTGATGTCGGACCTCTCGCCTACAACATTTTGCTAGGTAGGCCATGGATTCATGAAATGCAGGCAGTCCCATCGACATATCACCAGTGTGTTAAGTTCCCCCATAATGGTGTAGAAATTTGCATCCCGGGAGACAATGCTCTATCAGTTAATAACATTTCTGCGGGATCACATGTACCTTTGAATAGAGAAGCTGACAATCTCAGTAGTCCACTTGAACAATGCAAGCAGAAATTCAAGACCATGGACCTTGGGATGGGAGATTATAAGATTGATTCTTTTACAAAAATGCCAATCTCTCCTAGGTCTTATGGGAGACCCTCCCCAAATGTGAAGCCTTCATCATCAGCAATGATGTTATTTGGGAAATTTGTTGAGTCTTCGGTCCCCATTCAAGAAGAGAAAGAGGAAGTTGCTGTAAGGAACTGGATATATCACGAAGAGAAATACAAACATAATGAGAATTTTGCTCCTTCACCTGAAACTTATGGGAAAGGATATACACTGGTCAAAAATATGGGATATCCGGGATTTGGTCCCCTTAGTCATAGGCTGGATGCTAAAGCTGAGCCTCTTGATCATGCTCTCTTTGGACGCAAAAATAAGTCCACAATCGGCTTAGGTTTTGAGAACAAGAAGAAGAAAGGTATCCCTGTCCCAGTTGCAACGGACAGCGACAGTGATGCAGATTATACGCCCGATCTCTCCAATCAACAAGATGTGTCTGATGATTGGGTGCCCTCAACGAATCTCCTTTGGGGAGATTCCACAGATTTGATGCTTAATAGTCCTACTATCCCAGCTGCGACAGATAGTGATTGTGTGACTTCTAGATCGACAAAGGAAAATGTTACTGTCCTAGCTGCGACGGATAGTACCAATACTAGCACTAGAAAGGGGGAAACCCTCCCTAACCTTGAGGCTTCTACATCACGAGGCCTAAATGATGACTCAGAGATAGACTCCCATGAATATGAATGGGATTCGCTTTCAGATGCAACAATTGATCTAGATGTGGATATTATCCACACCTATAGTACCCAACCCGATGCAACTAACGATCCTAGTGTCAGACTAGAGGATTGCCCTCCTCAAATCGCCTTAGTAGACGACACTTCGTTTGATAGGATGAGCCCCAATTCAGGTATCTTAGGAGAAGACTTGATGAGCTCCGATTATATGGTCACCAGAGATGACACCTTTCACATTCACAACATCGAACCTACCATTGACTTGCCCCTTGTTCACTTTGACCTGATTGACTGGCCCCAGCGCCACCACGAGCCCACATTCCCCACATTTCGCAACGATTACGAAATTGCTTGCTATCTGAATGCTCTCGAACCCGTGGCTTCTTCCACCAGTGAACCAACAACCAGCATGACGGAGCCTGATATTAAGTACCTCAGTCTCAAAACAAAAGAGAAAAAGAAAAATAGGTCTGATGGCGAAAACCACTTTGTGGCGGTGTCAGAACCAAAAATAGTAAAAAGAAATGACGCATCCAAAGGTGAAAACCTCTTTGAGGCACCTAAGGATGGGGTACTTAATAACTTGCCGAGTTATTTCCAGGATAGATCATCAATCTTGATTGAACCAACAAAGCCGGTCAATCTAAACACAGAAGAAAATCCTCAGGTAGTCCATCTTGCTCAGTCTTTATCAGAGGAAGAAACCAAGGCATATGTACAGTTTTTACAGAAAAAGAAAATTAATTTTGCATGGACCTACTCAGACATGCCAGGGCTTGACACAAATCTCATAATGCATCACTTATCTATAGCTCCAGGAGTCAAGCCAGTCAAACAGAGACTAAGAAAAATGCATCCACATATAGCTCTACTTGTCAAAGGAGAATTAGAAAAGCTTTTGAAAGCTGGATTTATTAGAGCCATCGATTATGCAGAATGGATCTCAAACATAGTACCGGTCTCCAAACATGATGGGTCCATTCGTGTCTGCACAGATTTTAGAGATCTAAACAAAGCATGCCCAAAGGATGACTTTCCACTTCCAAACATTGACATGATAGTGGACATGACGGCGGGCTATGACATATATTCCCTAATGGATGGTTTCTCGGGGTATAATCAAATCAAAATAGCTCCTGAAGACCAAGAGAAAACAGCATTCACATGTGCATGGGGAACCTACTGTTGGAACGTCATGCCATTTGGGTTAAAGAATGCAGGAGCAACCTACCAAAGAGCTATGACAACTATCTTTCATGATATGATGCACAAAAATATGGAAGATTATGTGGATGATACCCTGGCAAAATCAAGAAAAAGGGACACACACCTCAATGATCTGGAAGTAATTCTAGATCGTATGGAACAATTTCAACTCAGATTGAATCCAAAGAAGTGCGCATTTGGCGTCACCTCAGGCAAGCTTTTAGGATTCATAATATCAGCAAAAGGTATCGAGGTTGATCCCGAAAAAGTCCAAGCAATCCTAGATATGCCACCTCCTCGAAATATCAGCCAAATGAGAAGTCTTCAAGGACGTCTTCAATCAATTAGCAGGTTTATTTCTCAGCTTGCAGATAGAGCGCAACCCTTCAACAAGACATTGCATAAGGGTGCTTCTTGTGTTTGGAACGAGGATTGTCAAAAGAGCCTAGATCAGATCAAACAATACTTGGCTAATCCTCTAATCTTAATGCCTCCTATTCCAGGGAAACCATTGCTTCTATATATCTCAGCTACAGACACTTCCCTAGGGGCATTATTGGCTCAAACAGATGATACTGGGAAAGAACGGGCCATCTACTATATCAGCCGTACTCTAGTCTCTTATGAGATCAATTACAATAATATTGAGAAGTCTTGTCTCGCGGTGGTGTTTGCTTCTCAAAAGTTGCGCCACTACATGCTTGCTCATACCATACACTTGATTGCCAAAATTGATCCCCTTAAATATTTGCTTGGTAAGGCTGCCCTGACGGGTAGACTTGCTAAATGGATGATGGTCCTCACTGAATTTGACATAGAGTACGTTGAAAGGAAGGCAATAAAAGGGCAAGCTATTGCTGACCAATTAGCTGATTTTCCAATCCAGGATAGCATGCCAGTCCAAGTGGAATTCCCAGATGAACACATCTTATATACCACTACTCGCACTTGGACAATGTTCTTTGATGGCTCCCGCATGCAAAATGGGTCAGGTGCTGGAGTGTTATTTGTTTCTCCACATGGGTACAACATTCCGAAGTCTTATAAACTATTATTCCCATGTACCAATAATATTGCAGAATATGAAGCTTTAACTAATGGCTTGAAAATGGCTATAGAATGGAATATCACAGAATTACATGTCTTTGGGGATTCTCAGCTAATCATCAACCAAGTCAATGAAGAGTATCAAACCAAGGATGACAAATTGATACCTTATAAAAAGATGGTTGATTCTTTGAAACGCTATTTCACCTTTGTGACGTTTCAACAAATCCCTAGGATAGAGAACAAAGCTGCAGACGCCATGGCCACATTAGCTTCACTTCTCCAGTTGGAGACACATGAATCCAGATTTGAATTCCTGGTGGAAGAGCTACACCATCCCATCTTTGACTCCTCTGAAAGCCGTATCATTTGTGCCATTATCACACACGAGTCTTCCCGATATGGTGCTATCTATTCATATTTTCGTGATGGCATCATCCCTGACACATTCACCCGCTCCGAACGCCGAAACCTCATCCGTAACGCCTCTCGCCACACCCTCATCTCTGGTGACTTATATAGAAGGGGTTTAGATGGGACACTCCTTAGGTGCTTGGAAAAGGAGGAATCCAACCAAGCGTTAGCTGACATCCACGAGGGCATTTGTGGTGGGCATTCTAATGGTCTTGCCATGGCCCGAAGGTTGCTTAGGGCGGGATATTATTGGCCCACAATGCAGATAGATGCAGTCACCTTTGCTAAGTCATGTGAAAAATGTCAGAAACACGGCAACCTGATTCATGCTCCGGGTAGGGAACTAATCCCTTCTATTTCTCATTGGCCATTTCAGCGCTGGGCCTTTGATCTGGTTGGGCAAATTCACCCCAACTCATCAGGTGGACACAAGTTCATCATTACTGCCACTGACTACTTCACAAAATGGGTGGAGGCCGTACCACTTTCTGTTGCTTCAGGAAGGACCATTTCTTTGTTTATCTTGAACCATATCATTTGCCGATTTGGAGTGCCTTCTGAGATCATTACTGACAATGGAGGTCAATTTAAGAATAAAGACCTAAAGCACCTATGCAAAAATTTTAAAATCAAGCAACATTGGTCCTCCATATATTTCCCACAAGGAAACGGACAGGCAGAAGCTTCTAACAAAACCATTCTTAAGATTCTTCATAGAACGGTACACAAGAATGGTAGGGATTGGCACTTGCAAATCAATCCAGCACTATGGGCTTACCGAACAAGCATTCGCACACCTACAGGGGCCACTCCTTTTTCTCTCACCTATGGCGCTGAAGCAATATTGCCTTTAGAAGTCGAGATAACATCCCTTAGAGTCTCACTCAAAGGTTTGATTACAGATGAGGATTACCGTGCCATGAGGTTGCAGGAACTAGAACTTCTAGATGAGAAGCGTAAGGCTTCCTTTGATCATATGAGAGCGTATCAGAAACGTATGTCCAAGGCATTCAACAAGAAGGTTCGCCCTAGAGAATTTCAAATAGGTGATCTTGTTTTACGAGAAAACCCTAAGAACCAGCAAAACAAAGAGCAAAAGGGCAAGTTTGAACCTAACTGGCTTGGACCATATGTCATCACAGCTGCTTTTGGTACTGGTGCGTATTTACTGTCAGATCCTGATGGAGAACAGCTCCCTGATCCCATCAACATTGTGCACCTTAAGAAGTTCTATCCTTGATGCCCATTCTGTCTGGGGGCATCTTTGGTATATATCTTATTGATCCTGAAAAAAATTTCCAAAAAAATTGATATATGATGCTGAAAAAAAATCCTACAAAGCATAAAAAGTCCTGAAAAAAATACAAAAAAATCAAAATATTCAAAAAAGCAAAAAAAAAATAGAAAAAGTGCCTTGGTGAAAACCTAGCAATAGGCGCCTTGGTAGCAAAAATCCAAAAAAAAGAAAAAAAGAAAAAAATTGCAATAAATCCAAGTGGTGAAAACCTGGAAACAGGCGCTACTTGAGGCCTTTGCAATCCTATTTGTTAGCATGCGTCCTCAACACTTAACCACTTTCCATTTTGCCTTGACCTTATTTGACCTAGTCTGGAATTGGTCTTTGTCTTTGTCTAGGGGGCATAACTGTTCGCATAGGTCCTTTTGGTGCGTTTGTCTCTGGGGGCATTCCACAACAGGTATTTTTCAACACCACCCCAAACAGTGTTTTTCAACACTACCCTTGCGTCGAGTGTTTCTTAACACTTATCAGATATCTTACCCAATAGTCCACAGTATGATGCGATATTTCCCATTTGCAGATAAGATACTCAGAATTTGACTCTATGACCAACACACACGCACTTAAACAATCAACTCGCTGGCGATATGATGACTTTATTCTTCTTTGTGTGCTGTCTATGAGGATTTCTTTTGATGAGTGATCTCTCCCTGAGAAGTTTTCGATGATGCATAGCTAGAGGACTGAGGGAATGAGAACATGTTTCCTTTCTTTATCTGCTTGTGGGTATATTTTGTTGATTCTAACTGTCATGAGCATTTATGCTGGTCCTACTTGACACTATGGATTGACAAGGTATTATCCTTGACTGTTTTGCGAGTGCATGCTTTTAGCTACCCTGACTTTCATGTGTCCTGATACAAGCATAATCTCGCCATATCAAACTTAGGTAATCTTACTGCATTAAGTCATCCTGACCTATATGTCTTTGATGCCTAGGTAAGATTTCCACATTTCTATCTGATAAAGATCATATTCATATCCACATAGTAATGCTAGTGTGCATTGTATGATCTTACGACGCTACCAATAACGCTCGATGATGATAATTAGATGTCTATAAGCGTTGTGACCTTGCAAGTCAACCACTTCCATAGTAGCTTGCATTTTTAGGGTCATGTTAGTCTAGTCTTGCATCTTGCACATAGAGAGAGCTCTCCTTTTTTCATCCTACATGGACCTGTTAGTCAACTGCGCTCACCTTCTCTTCTTCTTGATCATGTCTTTCGCTCCTTGTCTTTTTCATCTCGAACCTGTTCCTGTTCATCACAAGGGGTTAATCACATCATCATATCTATATCAAAACTGTCATTTTCAAGAAACATAAGTCTACATCATACATATGAGAATTAAACATACAACTATGAGAGAGAACATACATAAGCACATACATAAGCATTTTGAGCAAAATGACAAGACAATATACATAAACTGATACATCCATCATAAGTGAGACAAATACACATGATATACCGAACATCCAGTAATCTCATAAATCAATAAATGTCATGAATATACAATATGAGATCCCAAAAATCTGGATCAAAAGTCTCAAAATATGTCCAAACAACCTAAGACCTAACCCTAAGACTCGCTGCCACCCTCGTGAGGAGCTCGTGGCGGTGGAGGAGGCATAGCTCTCCTATCAAAAGCCACGTCTGATACCCCTGCCCGCTGAGAGTATGATGGTGCTCTCTCACCCTCTGGGACGGCCTGCAGATATAATCCGTGATAGTAAGCAGCCCTCGCTGACTCCCGTCGGAGCTCCAGTGCCTCGGTCTGTGCCATCGCCTCACGGCGTGCTATCTCTGCTCTAAGATCAGCTATCTGCTGATCCCGCTCTGCCCTCAGATCCAGGAGTTGCTGATCTCTCACAGCTATGGTGGTCCGCAGCTGCTGTATCTCTGTCTCCCGAGCCTGTATCAGGGCTCTCAGGTCCTCTCCCCCCGCAGGCTGCTCCTGCTGTACCTCCGCCTGCCGGCGAGCCGGTCTCGCCTCCTCCTCAGGAGTGGCTGATCTCTGTCCCCGTGACCGTTTCCGGCCACCTGATCCCGACCCCTCTCCTCTCTCCATCCTCCTCCCTCTCCCCCTCCCGCCATCCCCTCCATCTCCTCCCTCCTCTCCTCCGTCCCCTCCATCTCCTCCGTCCCCTCCCTCTCCTCCCTCTCCTCCCGGCGCTGGCACCTGAGCATCTGGTACTGTAAATCGAGGGAATGGTACCCTCCGCCGCTCTGCTCTGTAGGCTCCATCAGCCCCTGCGTCTGCCACATCTGGGAAATACTCCCAAGGCTCGCTCTTGATACTCGTTGTCTCTGCGACAGCCTGCTGATAGTCTAACATGGGTAGCCACCCATGACCCTCCTCATCCCTGGCCCTGGCATATGTGGTAGTCTCTGTCGAGACTCGCTGCTGCCTCCCGAACTGCCGCCACACCCGACTGATGCAAAACCTCTCTATGATATCTGCATGTCGACCTACCAGTGGCCGACTGCATAGCATATAACTGAGCTCCTCATCTGCATCACTCCATCCCTCCACATCCCTGTATGGCCTCCATGTGAATGAGGCTATCTCATCCAAAATCCGTCGATAGTAGGTCACATCCCTTGAATGGGCATGTGATATAAACCCGATGTACCTGTAAATAAATGGGTACCTCCTCTCCCTCGGCTGAATCCTGGAACGCACTACAGCAATGTGCTCCCATGCCCATACCTGTGCCAGGATGGCACCACACGCCCATGTCCGACCGTCCCTGTAGACGATCTCATGCAGCTCATGATACATCTCTGCTAAGATCGCAGGCCCCCATGCCATCCGTCGAGGCCTGCCTACCAAGTCTACCAGTAGCCTGCCCCATCCGAGTGGGAATCCCTTCTGACTGCGATCAGTCATCAGGATCTGTGAAATGATAGATGCCACAATGCATGGCACCGGATAATCTCTGCCGAAGTCATCAAGCAGTCGCTCCCAGCTGACATGCCTGTCTAGGATGGTCACATCCTGAAACATCTCCTGAATCAATCGGCGCCCCTCAGTGACGTCCTGATCATAGTACACCTGTGACAAACACATAAATCATGTTAGTTTTCATCTCATGGAAACATTACATTTATGATTATATCTCAAAACATGATTATACTTACAGGCTCTCCGTGGCATGGAACTCGGAGGATCCTATAGACGTCCTCTAAGGTGATCGATGCCTCTCCAGTAGGTAGATGGAAGGTGTTGTGCTCACTATGCCATCTCTCGGCAAGAGCAGTCAACAACCCATGGTCTGCTCGGATATATGGGTATCTCAGCAGATACCGGAATCCCATAGCCCTGATATCGGCATTGCCCAGATCATCCAGATCTCGGACACACCGTAATCCTGTCACCTTCGGCGCTCTGATGATGAGCACCGGAAAAACCTCCTGCAAACCAAAACCAAACCCGTTGTTAGTACATATCATGATGGATGTCCAAAAAAACTCAGTATAAAACATCTTAAAAACGTAACATTGTCTAGACCCATGTCATTTTTGCTCAAAAATGCATTAAATATCAAAATTTTTCAATTGGGCGATATTCTTTTTCAGAGAAGTATCGTGCGATACTTCTCCCTATAGTAGGGCGATAAACCTTATGTTGGGCGATACTTCGCCCGCTATCGCGCGATCTTTCGCCCAGTATCGTGCGATACTGATGCCCAAAGCGTGCGATACTTTTGGGGCACGCGAAGTATCGCGCGATATTTCTCCCCGAAGCGCGCGATACTTCTAAAGTATCGCGTGATATTTCGCACAACAAAAAATTTTGAAATTTAAAATTTGAAAAAAAACGTGCTAAAAAAAGCTATTAAATGCTAGAAATGATCAAAAAGCTCAAGTTTTTCGAAAACATACCGGGGCAGGATAGTGTGGTGGCCGGTTATGCAACCGGGCGCGCTTGAATCGATGCCTGTGGACGGGAACTCCTGCTTGCTGAGCCATTTTCTCTCTCTAAAGCTCTGAAATTCTCAAATCACTAAAAGACAAATGATTTTTGAAAATGACATTTTGACCCCTTTTATAGTATTTTGACTTTTTGACCTAATTTTCAAAACACCTCGGAATTGCGCGAAAATTGCACCCCTAGCTAATTTCGACGTCCTGGATCCATTTTCGGACTCGAAATCAAAATCCGAGGTCATCTTCATAGTCAAAATCGCATTTCAAATTCTTTCCCCCCTTCTGCGCAGTTGATTGACCTTTTGAGGCATAATTTGATTTTCGGTGGAATTTCTTCCTTCCATGTCTCTCAAATTTTCTAGTCTTTCATCCACTCTATTTCTAGTCTTCTGTCTCTTTTTCTTCTAGCTCATCGCTGGGGCATGTTTCATTGCCTAATGGTTATCCTGTTATCATTTACATTCGATTATGATTTCATTATGATTTGGTCAAATCTTTATCAGTTCACTGTCTCTCCTCTAACAGATTTCGATTTCGATTCCGAGGGGGGCAGTATTTATGGGATTCTCATCCCTAATTTTCTTGATTTTCCTGATTCAGACATCTTTTGTGAGCTTTTGCTCAAAATTTGAGATTCTTATCTCCCATTTTTAGACATTGATTATTGCCTAGCAGCGACGGTGATGGTTTTGTCTAAAGCTTGATTTGCACCTAGCAGCGACGGTGTTGGTCTAAGCTTTTGTCCAGATGTGATCCCGAATCGACCTCATATCTGAGTTGTTTTGTGATCCCAAATCGATCTCACATTTCAATTCTTCTTTGACTGCATGTGTTCTCAAATCAATCACACATTAGTCAAAGAGGGGCAAATGTATGCACCCAAAAATGGTCGCCTAGACTTTGGGCCCCATTTATTCAATTTATCAATCCTGAATCATTTTTATCAATAATCAATATTTTCAACATTATCAATTTCTTGATCAAATCCTAATTTCGATCATATATTGGATTTTTATCCTTGGGCTAACCATTTATCCTAAGTCTTTATTTGATTAAAAGGAATATTTCCTCCCCTTTCAATTAAATAAAAAGCCCCACTCTCCTCTTATCCTAAGTTGCACAAATAAAATATTATTCCTATTTTATAAAAAGGGAAAAAGCACTTTTGTCTCACATGAGGCTCAAAAGTCAACACTTCACTCTCATTGGAGGATGTTTGTGCACATGGATTGCTCCTCTTTCAAGCTCCACCGTTGATTAAGACTTTTTGCCTCTTAATCTCCATGGTCCATTTCTCCTCATTTCTTATAAAAGGAGAGCTCTCTCCTTCATTTTGCATATATCCTTGTTTTGTGCTATTGTTATGCGGTAGGTTTTGGAGCTCTCTTTGAAGACACTCAAGCTTTGAAGACCTTGTTGTTGCATTTCATTTAGTTTGCTTTCATAGTTACATTCATGGCATTCTTAGAGTAGATTTCCTTTTATGCAATCTCACATAGTCTAAATAGGAAGGATTTGTAATCCATTGCTATTTCCTTTCATAGATTAGATTTCTTTTCAAGCATTGCATTGTTATCATTTAGCTTAGATTTGCATTCTTATATAGTTTGCATTGCATTTCCATTTAGATTCTTGGAGATATTGGCATTGTTGCCCTTGTCTTCACTTGAATCTCTCATTGTGTGGTTGACTAGCAAGGTCACCTTCTTGTAGCTCTAGCTGAGAGCAAAACTCATAGTCCCTTGCAACTCCATGCATAGAGAGCTATGAGCCGCTTTGTGAGGCCTCATTCTTGAGCAACCTTGCATGCAATGGTTCATAGAAGTGCATATTTTAATGTGTACACATCCTAACATGTATGAGGTTATCTGATGATAATAGATCATTGTGGGGTGGCACATTGTGATCTGACCTACAATTGCAGAGGGTTTTCAAGATGGTTTGTGGTAGGTGAGATGTAGATCCAGGATTGGCAGATATGTTAAGACAAATTGTTGCTAGGTTAGAAGTTGTTGAGACAACCCAACACCGAGGAAGACATCTTGAGGATGTTAGTGATGAAGAAATTGAAGATGAGCAAGGTGAACCTGAACCTGCACCTGTGATGGATCAAGGTGAAGAAAGACTATTAAAGGAATTGACAAACTTGAAGTCCACACCACATTTCAATCCTCCTGAATACAGTGGAAGTCTAGATTCAAATGAGCTGATGGATTGGATAACCAAGATGGAAAAGTACTTTGAATATGAAAATGTTCCCAAGGAGAAAAAGGTGAAAATTGCAAGCACAAAGTTGAAAATTCATGCATCCTTGTGGTGGGAGCATCTACAATTGGATAGAAAAAGGAAAGGCAAAGACAAAATTAAGGTATGGAATAAAATGGTGAATAAATTGAAAGGCAAGTTCTTACCATGTGATTATTAGATTAACCTAGTTAGGCGAATGCAAAGTTTGAGACAGAAAGATAGCTCGGTAAAAGACTATACTGAGGAATTATATGGATTAGATATCAGATTTGGACATGATGATGATGAAGTGGAAAGAATTGCTAGGTACTTGAATGGGTTAAGAGTTTCTATCCAAGAAGAAATCAGTCTGGTTAAGTTGGAGAGCATTGAGGAAGCTTATCAGTTTTCCTTGAAAGCTGAGGAGAAATTGAACAAAAGACATGAACAAAGAAAAAGAGGAAGAGGTGGTAGATTCCCTAGAAGAAGAGGTAGATCTTATGGTGAAAATAATAGATCTGATCAAGATAAGACAAACCAGGATAAAGGTAAGACCGAGTAGAAAAGTGAAAGTTCTTCTAGAGGAAGAGGTAGTAACTACCAAGGTGGTTAAGCATAGGTGGATTCTAAGGAACTTGTTATAATTGTGGAGAAGGACATAGGTCATTTGAGTGTACACATGCAAGTAAGAAGGTTGGTAGCAGTAGAAATGCTTTGGTGCAAGAAGACTCACTGAATGACCCAGAGAAGGAAAAGAACTTGATAGTCAGGAGAGCACTTTGGAGTGAAAGTAATAAGGAAGATCCGGTAAGGAAAAGTTTGTTCAAGACGAGATGTAGAGTTTCTGATGAAGTGTGGAAGGTAATCATTGATAGTGGAAGCTCATAGAATTTGGCATCTGAGGAAATGGTTGCAAAATTACAGTTGGAAAGGTTGAAACACCCAAGACCCTATCAGATTTCATGGATCAAGGATGAGCATACACTATTGGTAAGTGAAAAATGTTATGTGAATTTGATGGAAAGTACTATGATAAAGTGTTATGTGATATCATGCCTATGGATTGTTATCATATTTTGTTGGGTAGACCTTGGCAATATGATAAACATGCTATATATGATGGGAGATTGCATAAAAATACTATTTGGGCTGATGGGAGAAGACAAATCTGGTTACCTCTAATTGAAGAAAGTATTAGTAATGTTTGTACATTAGTGAAAGTTTGTTTGATGGAAGGAAGAAAGTTTGTTAAGGATTTGAAGAAGAATGATGTGTGTTTTGCTGTGATTCCTAACAAATCGAGTGAGAAAATAGTAGATAATGTCCCTGAAGAGATTGATAAGATAATCACCGAGTATAAGGAGATCATTTCTAATAATGTACCTGATGGTTTTCCACCGAAGAGAAGTATTGATCATTGTATGGATCTAATCCCTAGAGCTAGTTTACCGAATAAGGCACCACATTGGTTAACACCTATCGAGAATTAGGAATTAAATCGACAAATCCAAGAATTGTTACATAAATGTTTGATCCGAGAAAGTTTGAGTCCATGTGTAGTACCAACTATATTGTAAGAAGAATGGAGAATGGTGAATGTGTATTGATTCCAGAGCAATCAACAAGATAATAGTGAAATATAGGTTTCCTATACCGAGAATGGATGACATAATGGATAGTTTGACAGGAGCAAAGTATTTTACCAAAATTGATTTGAAAAGTGGATATCATTAGATCAAAATCAGAGAAGGTGATGAGTGGAAGACTACTTTTAAGACAAGAGAAGGTTTGTATGAATGGTTGGTTATGCCTCTTGGTTTAACTAATGCACCGAGTACTTTTATGAGATTGATGAGTGAGGTTTTGAAAGCAATTTTGGGTAAATTTGTGATTGTATATCTAGATGACATTCTAATATTTAGTAAGACCAGAGAATAACATTTGTTGCACATTGAGCAAGTATTGCAGAGGTTGAAAGAAGAAAAGTTGTTGATTAATCTGAAAAAGTGTTCCTTCATGAAATAAGATATTGTGTATTTGGGATTTGTGATTTCAGCTGATGGTTTGAAGATGGATCCTGAAAAGGTTGAAGCTATTTTGAATTGGCCTACACCTAAAAATGCTAGTGAGGTAAGATCATTTCATGGTTTAAAAAGTTTTTTCCAAAATTTCATCAGAAATTTTAGTTCAATTTGTAATGCTATGACTAAGACTATGAGAGGTGATAAAAGAGAATTCAAGTGGACACATGGAGCTGATAAAAGTTTTAAGATTTTGAAAAAGAAGGTTGTTAAATTGCATGTGTTAGCTTTACCTGATTTCAATAAGGTATTTCAAGTTGAATGTGATGCAAGTGGTAATACAATAGGATCTATGTTGACTCAAGAAGGTAAACATGTTTCTTTCTTTAGTGAAAAATTGAATGATATGAAAAGGAAGTATTATGTGTATGATCAAGAGGTCTATGCTATTGTTCAAGCCCTAAAGAAATGGAGACATTATTTGATACCGAGTGTATTTGTGTTATATACTAATCATAAGGCTTTAAAATATTTGGGTAGTCAAAATAAGTTGAATTAGAGACATATGAAATGGGTTGAATATTTGCAGAGTTATACATTTGTGATAAAACATAAGAGTGGAGCCACTAACCGAGTTGTTGATGCATTGAATAGAAGAAGATCTTTGATGACTGAAATGAGAATTGAAGTTCTTGGTTTTGATGACATGAAAGATTTGTATGAAACTGACCCTGATTTTTTTGAGTCATGGAGAAAATGTAGATATTCAAGATCAACCAAGTACTAAATGGGAAGACTATTTCATTCAAGAAGGTATGTTGTTTAAAGGTATTCAATTGTGTATATCGAGAGGATCAACGAGAACTAATTTGATAAAAGAGAAACACAGTAGTGGTTTGGTTGGACATTTTGGCATTAACAAAACATTTAATTTTCTTAAGGAGAAATACTTTTGGCCATAGTTGTATAAGGATGTTCTGAAATTTGTGAAAAGTTGTGGAGTTTGTCGAGTTGCAAAAGGAGTAAGTCAGAATACTAGATTGTATATACCGATTTCTGTTCCTAAGAAGCCTTGGATTGATATCAGTATGGATTTTGTTCTTGGCTTACCGAAGATAGTAAGAGGTAATGATTCTATATTTGTTGTTGTGGATAGATTTTCTAAGATGGTACATTTTATACCCTATAGAAAAACATCAGATGCAATACATATAGCAGATCTTTTCTTCAAGGAAATTGTCAAATTGCATGGATTATCGAGGAGTATCATCTCTAACCGAGACAGTAAGTTTGTTGGATACTTTTGGAAGACTCTTTGGAAAAATTTGGGTACCAAGTTGAGGTATAGTTCTACATTTCACCCACATACTGGTGGACAAACAGAGGTTGTAAATAGAAGTTTGGGTAATCTTTTGAGATGCTTAGTTGGAGATAAAACAAGTAATTGGGATTCTATGTTGGCACAAGCAAAGTTTGCATACAATAATTTAGTGAATAGGAGTACTGGAAAAACACCTTTTGAGATTGTTAATGGCATACAACCAAGGGCTATATCAGATTTGAAAGACATTGCTGGTGAAGAAAAGAGAAGTGTTGAAGGAGAAAAATTTGTTGAGTTCATGAAGACATTGCATGAGGAAGTGAAACATAAATTGGAGAATAATAATCAGAAATATAAGGACAGAGAAAATAGATCAAAAAGACATAAGAATTTTGTAGTTGGGGATGAAGTAATGGTACACTTGAAGAAAGGAAGATTTCTTGTTGGAACCTATGGAAAGTTGAAAATGAAGAAATTTGGTCCTTGCAAAGTATTGAGGAAATTTGACAGTAGAAATGCTTATGAGATTGAATTACCTGATGACATGGATATATCACCTATATTCAATATTTTAGACTTGTATGAATGTCATGAACTTGATGAAGATATGATAGTACCAAATGATTATCCTAAGAAATAGACAGAAGAAGTTGAGCAAATTTTGGAACAAAGAGTTGGCAAAAGCACAAGAGGAAAGGAATACATGGAGTATATGGTAAAATGGAAGAACATACCAATTGAAGATAGCTCATGGATTTCACAATATGAATTGGACTCATCTTGGGTTGTACCCATTGCATGATTCAGAGAATCATTTCAAATAACCCTAGGTGTCTAATGTAGGAGCATCTCAGGTTCTTAGCAATCATGTATCACCAAAAACAAGATAGAGTTGTTAGTTGTGCTCGGTAGCTTCTTTTGGGCTCTCAGTGATGTTTTCCTATTTCCACTGACAAGGCTCAATTGCTACTTAGTTCCTTCATTTCTCAAGTTGGCTCAGTTGGTTCACCGAGTTAATTTCCTGGCACTCAGTAATCTTTCTCACCAAGTGGTTTATTTTGGATTTCTTTTGAGGCTGACTTGTGCATTGAATTTTGGTCACAGAGTTAATGTTGGTATTGATCATTGGGAAGCATGTGGACCTAGATCTATTCATTTCTTTCTCCAATGATGGATCTGAAGGCTGACTTGTTTTGGTAGCCTCTTGTATAAATAGAGTTATTTTTAGTTTAGGGATGGGTAGTTGGAGGTCAGCTCTAGAAGATAGAAGATAGTTTCTGAAGGTTGAATCCTCACATGTTGGAGGAATGTTGTAATCAATTTGAATGTATTTGGCTATAGCCAGGAAGGCCTTACAGCCCGGTGTGTATGAGGTCATCTAATGAATAATAAATCAAGTTTTTTGCATTCTCTCTCTCATTGTTGTGTTATTGTTTCCGCATGTGGTTTCTGCAAGGAGGTTGGTGATTAGGGTGTACCTTTGGCCCCTCATCCTACCCTCTCTTGCATCAGAAAGGTTGCACTTCATGGAGGTGGTTTCTAATAAAGACTCTAACTTAGATTAGCTTGAATTAATTATGTATGAAAAATTCTAAGTACTTGATAAGGAAGAAAATGAAGAGTTAAGTCTTATTAAGATCTAGAAAGGAAGACAATAATAAGATTAAAGAAGAAATCAAGGAGCACAAATCAAAGAAAAAAGAACCATCTATTATAAAATAAATTTAAGTAATCACTTTCAAAAAGGAAAAAAATCCTTATACAAGGATAACAACTCATATCCCAAAAGTAAAAATGGCAATTGGAACCATCCTTGGATATATGTGTATAAATCCACTATGCAAGTCTTAAACTACAACAATTGAGAATAGAAACAAAGACAATCCATGGTTGAAAGTGTCTGAAAATAAGTAGATGAAAGATATGAAACATAATGTTGGAAAAAAAAATTGTAATGGTGTAGATCATCACATTGATAATAAAAAATGGGTAGATTTGAGTTTGCAAAATAGAATGGTTTGTCCTTATATTCCCCAAGAATATAAAAATGTTAGTCCGCTTGATTTAGTTGACGAAAAATGCAAGCATTCTGGTCACTCTCATGAGTACCATTTAAAATATAAAGGAGAGAACATATGCACTTAACACTATGTCTTTCCAACAATCTTATTATCGAAGAAAACTCTTTGGTCATGAGAGTAGACACTAAAAATTGGCCATTCCTGTAATGATGTTTTTTACTAACATTTCCTTTATATCACTTGACTGATCTTTATTGTTCATTTGATGTCTTGTCTTTCTCCCTTTCATTAAAACAATTTCAATTATTTCATAAATAACTAATTATGTCCTTTGGTTTGATCATTATCTGTCAATTTGATTTAAGTCAATTATTTTGCCTCTTCAATTAAATATTTTTTATTATTATTTAACCTCTCTTACCTTGGTATTAAATTGTTGTAATTTTTCTTTAAGATTAAATAATTAATTTAATTATTTAAATCATTATCCTAACTTTTCCTCTAGGAATAAATAAATATTATTATTTATTTATCTCCTTTCATTCTAACTCCATATTCATTTAATTAGCCAATTACTAATACGTGGAGGAATTTTTAAATTTTATTCCTTAATTCTCTCCACTTAAATACCTTTTCCTTAATTTTCATGAATTAAAAAAATTATGATTTATTTGATTCCTAAATACTAATTACCTTTTTCTTCTAATAAATTTAATTTTTTTCATATTCATTAATTAAATAATTTTTTAAATTATTTAATTAAAAATCAATCTTTCAATCTTCCTCAAATTAAAAAATAGAAACAGATATATTTATTTATTTTATTAATTTTTTTTTAAATGACAATTCTATGAACTTACTTACTTTCTAAATTTGAAAATGGAAACAAATATCTTTATTTGTTTTTATTGATTTTAAAAACTAATCAATTTAGCAACTTATCTTCTTTACTCAATTTCAAAATAGAAAGAGAGGAATGCATATTTGAAAATTAAAAAACTTTTTATCTTTTTTGAAATATATTTTAACTATTTTTATCTATATCCTCTCTACTTGCTAATTTATTTTGTCTTTTTATCTCATTAACCCTCAATTTCTAACTCACTTTCCCTTTTTCTCTTGCAATCCTTGTTGAATATGCAAGACAACTATGGTGGGGGGTGAATCAGTTGTCCACAAAGCAAACTTTTAATCCTTAATGCAACTTTAATTAGTTCCACCAAGCATATATTAATCCTTAATAACAAAAATATAAGAACATGAAAGTACAATAATCACCAAACACATGAAACACCAAAATTACATGTAAAACCCTGTTAAGGGAAAAACCATGGAGAAGATTATTCTCAAATATATGAACATCAGTTAAGGTGACACCAATCAAAGTATTTTTTACAGAGAAATGATCATTATAGGAGCTCACTGCCAAAAGATTCATTGTCAAAAGAGAGATGACTCGCTATTGTAATCACCCTAAAATGGCCTAGTATAACTTATAGCCCATAATCCCAATCAATTTACCCTAAACCCTATTCAAAGGGTTAGGTCCTAATTAAAATCATCAAATCAATTAAACTCTGGACCAAATTATGTGATTGGGTTGATCCACCTAGTTGAATAATTAATTTCTAATCAGACATCAAAGGTTAATTATCAAAAGATCAAACCATTTAATTCATTTGTCCTAGCACAATTAATTAAATCAAAGTTAAACATCCCATTGCTAGAATTATTAATTGAATGAATTAACTAAATTGTTCTATTTTCCAACTCATCACTAAAGGACAAATGAGCTAATTCAACCAATCAAAGGCAATCACATGGATCAACCAAGTTTGAATCTCAACCACTCTTTGAGAATTGAATCCTCGCAACCAAATTCCTAGGAAATTCTATAAAAGAAAGTTAATCCAAGCTCATTTCCATCGAGAATTCATATAACATTACTATGCCAAAATTGTTCTAGGTGACTTAGCAAGGTCTTTTGAGTGTTTATGAGCATTTGAGGGTGGTTTCACACCATTCTAGCATACAATTTAGCATGTAGTTCTTATTTTCATATCAATTTAGTTTTGAATCTTGCATTTCTTACCATAATTGCATTGTTTATCATGGATCTCATCATAGGATGCATTAGAATTGCATATTTCATTTAAATCTTTCATTTTAGAACATGTCTAGTCACTAAAATTTGCTCCTAATCTGAGAGCACAATTGAATTAAGATCAAGCTCTTTCTAAATAGGAAGCAATAAGTCAATTTTCATTGGTTTTATGTGATTTTTATTGAATTTGATGGACTAACCAATGAAGCTAATGATTTTTTGAGTGTGTTTTTGTTGAATTGATAGGTACACATTTACATCACATAATTTTGGCACCCTTCATGGGGAAAAATACCTGATCTGGCCTCAAAATTTGAAGAATCTTGTATTGATCAACCTCTAGTTCATCTTGTTTCACATAGAACTGTAAAGATCTTCGTACAAAACTTTGTTTTTTTGTATGGAAATATAAAAGACTTTGTACAAAAATCTACTAACCATTTTATAGGAAATCTTGTTTGTAGCATATGCCTTTATTCACATCAAATTCTTAGTTTGTATTACACATTAAAGCTTTTTGTATAAAAATATTTTGACTAACCTTATTTCGTATTGTATGTTAAATTGGTTCACACAAAAATCTATCTGATCTGCAGTTACGTATTAAAAAAAAAGGGCATTTTGAGATTTCATTTGAGTTTTTTTTCAGGTTTCTAATGCTAATCTTGGTTGTTTGTGTCTCTAACTGATCATTTTTCACAACCTAACCTTTTTGTGTAGGACGCTTACCAAAGATCCAATGTGTGTCAAAGGCTTACATACAAACAATGAGACTACTAATGGATTTTCTTGTAGGACATTGGTAGAAGAATTTGAGACATCCAGCTACTCATAGGTTTGTTTTGCAGGTTGCCTACGGAAGTTCAAGCAAATAGAATGTATTTTTTTCTTAATTATTTGAGCTTGTCTTCATAGGAATCTAGGTAATTAGAAGATTTATTTGTGATTGATTCATTGGATAATAGAGGAATATGCTCTTGTCTCTTTGAAACAATCAAAAACCTTGACCTATCTAATTCATCATTTACAATAAATTCTTGGTAAATGAACATGTGCTTGATGTGTTTAGGAAAAATGACTTTGGTAGGAGAGTATGCTATTGTCTCACATAGACAACCATAAATATAGACCCTTAGTTTCTATCCACTTTTGCATTTTTATTTTACCTTTAGAGAGCCTATCGCGGTGTAAAAATATCATGAGAATGACTCAAGTGGGAACAAGGCAAAGCCAACCTCTTCCAACCCACTGTAATCAAATACCTTGAGATTAATGTCTTGAAGGGAAAAGATATATTTTGTATGGTATCCTCTAGAGTCTATAGGACCTAAATAAAGTTTATGCTACCACAAGGCCTTGTATGATTCATAAGATATTTTTGAATGGATGCACTTACTAGAAACCCTAGAGTAGTGGCCTTCTTGATTCATCTTCAAAAGTATCAGTATGTTTGTGTGAGGAGGGGGAAGAATCTCTCTTGAAGACACTCACCATATGTATTCGCTTGAGCATTTTGAAGTGGTTAATATGGCATTAGAGGTCTCATTACATAGTCTCCTTTTGTGTGTGTGAAAATTGTACCTGATCTATAAACACAACACTTCAGTAAAACATTAGAGGTTAGCTATAATCGAAATCGTGCAAAATTGAAAACTATCTAACAAAGCAATTTACTGCCTTTTAGTAGGTTCGAGATTAATGTTCTCAGATTGTTATCGAGATCAGTGACCTAGACGACACCTAAATGAAGGATTTAAATGCAAAACTGATATGAAATATGAATGCAATTAATCTTTTTTTTTTGGATTTTCTATGCAATAAGAATGATAAAAACTGATATGAATCTATGCTAATATGAAAATTGATATGCAATGCTAATCTAGAAATGATATGATATGAGAATGAAGATTCTAACAATAATATGAAAGCTATGAATTTGAAATTGATCTCACAAAGCTTCGAATCCTCAAATTTATCTTTCAAGCTCTAATTGTGCAAATTCTCCAAATATGATATGCTATGATTCCTGTAGAGTAAGTTTGCAATTTGCGAGATCAATTATGAAGAGCTGAGCCTTGTTTTTATAGAAATCCAAGGCTTTGGAGGTGCATGAAAAAAAGCCATAAATCACTCAAATAACTCAGGTTGATTTTTGAGTTATTTTTAAATAAAGATAATTAACTCACAAAAACATGCAAAAGCTAAGTTTTAACTCAAAATAGAGTTTAGCTTTAATTGATAATTGATAGTTGTCTGCTTTTATGATTGTGCATGTTTTATTTATGAATTAATTTAATAATAAAGTGATTTATTTCCAACTTAACTGCTTTTAAAAATAAAACAATTGATTTATGGGTTAATCAATTATTTAATCAAACTTTTATTAAAAACTATATTATTAAATAATGACAACTTGCTTTAATTAATTAAATAAGAATTTAATCAATTATTCATATGATATTAGATTTATTGTCAAAATGAAATAATTTAATTAATAATAGATAGAATTAAATTTAATTACACAATTAAGTGGCAAATATTAAATCTAATTAATTAAATATGAAAATATTCAATTAATCAAACTTTAGGATAAATGTGATTTATTGCCAAATAATTATAAAATTAAAGATAATTATGATGATTAGGAATATTACTAAGAATATTCCCCGATGCAGAATTTAAGATAATCAATTATGATTTGATGATGTTTAGATGTGCCTTAGATTAGGACTTTGATGTTGATTTCGTTCGAATTGAAGATGTAGGAGATTAATGAACTTATAGCCCATTTTTGGGGTATTACATTTTGCCCCTCTTTGAATTACGGTGCGAAGCGCAGTGGTTCAAAGAAAGTCTGTGTTTGATAAAGATATAAAACTGATTCGAAATTGATAATTGATATGAGACAGAAGCTGATTGATATTGATTTGATATGAAGATAATAGGTCCTGAATGACCAAAGATAATGTTCACTATAGCAGCAAATGAACCTATGATTGTGAAAAAGTGTCAAAATGCCTGATTCCAAACCTTAGGATTGCAAAGAAGTGAGTGACCCATTCTAGACTTGATTGTCTTAGCAGAACTAGCAGGTATCATATCCAAACCCTTCAGTTGCCGAAGAACCAAGGAAAGAACACTATGATCCGATGCTTGCAAAAACTGATACAGTTTACAAGATTAGGAAGATACCAGATTGATATGGATCAACGAATCTGATATGCCCCAAGTGATGATAGATTTGCCCCAAGCGATGAGGACTTTTGATGAATTAGCAACTAGACGTGATTGTTTGTCTTGATTACTGATGAAAGATATTGATAGATTTGATTGACAAACTTTGAATGATGTGCAATACCATGCCCCCTTCAGGATTAAAATTGAAATCTGACAAGAAAAGTCAGTGTTGATAGTTGAGAAGCATGTTAATTGATTTGAAAAGTGGTTATACACATTCAAGAATGCATTCTGCATCGTTTGAAGGTCCTGGAGACCAAGTTGGACTAGGTTAAACCATGAGTTGACCATAGTTGACCAAGTTGAAATTTTGATAGTTTGATGTAAGATAATCAGTTAAGTTGAATTATGGATTTCTGTGATGATAGAAGGTCGAATATGCAAGCAATTAATAATATGAATGATCTCAGATTTGAATTTTGATCCTGAAAAAGGATTCTACTTGCTATTTCCTTGGAGGAACCTTCGTGTGAGATTCAGCTCTTGTTAGACTTGAAGATGTGATTTGAAGAATCATTTACACATTGAAGTTTGTTTAATCATTGTGAGATCATGCAAACATGCAAAATGCAATGAGACATGCAAAATGAAATGCCACTTAAGACCTAGGACCTAGTCACTGATCATGTGTCGATTTGTTATCATCATTGAACTTTTAGGTAACCGGATAAATCAATACAATGCCCACTAGCTATGAAACCATAGACATATGAATATCGATTTGTATGCGCAAGAATCAATACAACAACCACTGGTCAACAACCATGGATATATGAATATTGATTTTATTTTCAGAATGTCAGAGTAGATATAAGCACCAAGGCACAAGCGCCAAGATGACCTGAATATCATGTCCATTTTGATATAGCAATTTGTATAAGCATCAAAACATAAACGTCGTGATGACCTGAATATGCCTTGCATTACAAACACATCAAACAGCTAAGAGATCATTCTAAATCCAATGTGAATTACCCATGGTGACCCTTTATCGTTCACATCCTTAGGTAAGATCGTGTTTCACAGTAGGAGAAAGAACTCACTCAAAAAGACAATAGTTAGATCAAACTTCCTTGAATTTTTTTGGGTATCAATGGTCAAGGTATGCATGGCCATCCAATTCGAGATAGAGGCTCTTACAGTCGGACACCATTTCAATCCAGAATTTCCAAAGTTGTTAGATTTTCACATACAAGCAGAAGACAAAGAAAAGATTATGCCCTCAGTCATCACCCTCTAAATCCTGTAAAGGACATCATCGAAGAGCTCGAAGGGACATAATATGCAAAAATCTCAATGCGAATCAGTAAGCATACAAGGAGATAAAAGCATGTAAAAAGCATTGATTGTTTTCAGTTGAGTTTTGATGTTTGATTGCGTTGTTGTAGATGCAAAATCCTTTCTGGAGACAAGACTGACTGAGTGACTCACATGAAGCTTCAAAGGACTCTAGCTGGATATGACACGTCTAAGATATACTGGAGACCATAGGATATGACATTGATTGCTCCCAAGTTTGAACATTGATAGGATACAGATGCTTGAGCAGATTGGTGGACAAACTGACTTATTGAAAACTGGAAATGCAAAAACAAACCGGGAGATATGTACAAACTAAAGCAAGACTGAAAGCTAGGAAAGACCAAGATTGCACTGATAGATGGAGCATTTGGAACAAGTGGCACCCATTTGTCGGGTTTTCACCATCTTGGCAGAGATTCTATTTTTGCTACCAAGGCGCCTGTTTCTAGGTTCTCACCAAGACACTTTTTTTTTTCTTTTTCTTTTTTTTTTGATTTTTTTTTGTGAATCATCAAGGTGCCTATTGCTAGGTTTTCACCAAGATGTTCATTTTTTTAGGACTTTTTCTAATTTTTAGGATTTTTTCAGGACATTTTACCATAGAATGAATGCCTTAGGCATAGAATTTCTTCAAATGGAGAACGTTGATTGGTTCTCGAAGCTATTCTCCTTCAGTCATTGAGAGTTGATAGGCACCAAAACCAAAATTAGCAGTGATGACAAAGGGGCCCAGCTAGTTGGGTTCAAACTTCCCCTTGCGTTCTCGATGGGATTGATTTTTAGGATTTTCTCTCAAGACTAGATCACCAACCTGAAATTCTCTGTGTCTGACTTTCTAGTTGTAGCCTCTAGACATTCTCTTCTGATATACTCTGAGATGATCATACACTGCTTGTCTACACTCATCTAGTAGTTCCAGTTCTTGTAACCTAGACACTCTGTAGTCATCATCAGTTACTAGACCATGCATTCTGATTCTTAGTGATGGGATTTCAACCTCCATAGGCAGTACCACTTCAAACCCATAAACTAAAGTGAAAGGTGTAGCCCCAATGGATGTTTTGATACTTGTTCTAACACTGGTTCTGATACTAGTTCTGATACTTATTCTGATACTAGTTCTGATACTGGTTCTGATACTGGTTTTGACACTGGTTCTGACACTGGTTCTGATACTTGTTTTGATACTGGTTCTGACACTGGTTCTGATACTTGTTCTGATACTAGTTCTGATACTTGTTCTGATACTAGTTCTGATACTTGTTCTGATACTTGGTATACTTGATAGCATCTTTTTTTTCATTGCAAACTCCCAAGTAAGATCATATCGTGCAATCCCAATGTCTAGCAAGGTGGAGAAAAAGAGGGATTGGCAAGCTGGTGTAAGAGATGGAAGACAAGAGAATGAAGGAGAATGAAGGGAATAAATGTTCAAGGGAAAACTCCTCAAGAATACCCAAGCTAAGGAAAATTTTTCATGTAAAGCGCATTTGGACAAGCAATGAAAGGCTAGCATAGGATAAGTCACAAAATCATAATGCAAGAGCAGGAAAGGATGCAATCCAAAGGAGTAGACATGTCAAGAGGCTTCATAGCACCGTGTTTTACTCTTTTTTTTTTTTTTTATTAGATCAAGACCAAAGGAAAAATGATAGCGAAAGACTAGAATGAATGGAGAAAAATAAATATGAAGGCTAAACAGGAAGGGAATGAAAGCAAGATCATCATAAGATAGCTCACAAGATAGCCAAATGTTCGTGTATAGATCAACATTTTCAAGATCAAAAAAAGAAGATGGAATGGATGAAATATGTAGAAGAACTACGCATGATGCCTAATTGCCAGGTTTTCATCATGGTACTTATCCAAGGCGCCACAAGGGAGTGGTTTTCACCATAGGATGAATTTATTTCTCTTTACTTTTGCTACCAAGGTGCCTGTTTCCAGGTTTTCACCAAGGCACATTTTCAATTTTATTTTTTTCATTTTTATTTTTTTTTGGAAGAAGACAAGCTTTTTAGATAATGCTCCTTGAAAGGATAAACCATGATATGCTAAAGATTCAAAATGATATGCTCAAAGATGCTGATAGGGAAAGGAATATGGAAGAGAAAAATAGAGGATTGGGTTTTATGTAAAGCAAGTGAGGTTGGAAGATAGGAGGAATAGGCAAATAAGGAAAAAGGATAGAAGGTAGAAGGTTAATGAATGGAAGGATTGTGAAAGGGTAGATGGAAAGGAAGGCAAGATCAATGTAAACACACACCTTGAAGGGTGGTGAGAGGGTGGAGGAAATGTGAATGAAGGAATACGTGAAGAAATATGGTGAATGGATAGCAGAGGTTGAGGTTTAGGCGCATGGAATGAAAGAATATTTTTGGAGGGAAATGAAGTGGAAGCCTTTGGAAGCTTGAATGTCAATTTCACTTTTTGCTCAACACTAGACTCTTTCAAGAGAGACTTTGGAATCCATATAGCCATAGGCTCTTTATTTCCTTTTGATGATCTAGAGAGAATATCTTCAATGATGGATTTTGGAACCCATACTTGTCTTATAGTTTTTTTCTTAGATATCTCTTTTGACTTTATGTTTCCATGTCTATTAGAGGAGACATGGTGATCTTCTTTTTTTGATGGATTCTTGTATTGCTTCTTTTTCTTGTATTGAACATTCAAGTTACTTCCAAAGGACTTGGGACTTGTGGAGGAAGAAGGAGGATATGACTGGTTTAAATGGGTGGGTGGATGAAATGGATTCAAAGGTATGAATCTATGTTGATCTTGAGGAAAGATGGGAGATGGAGGGATGTAAGGACCTAAGATGGATGGCGAATTAGGAGAGTTAGGAGGGGAAAGTGAAGGGACATAAGGACCTAAGATGGAAGGAAGACGTGAAGCCTTTAGTAGTGGTGGAAGAGGGCCAAGGATGGAAGTGGAAGATGTAAAAGGATAATCAATAAGTTCATCAGCATCTATATGACAACCAAGGATATCAGCATCTTTAGAGTGAGCATTAGAATTTTCAATAGAATTAAGTACATCTTGAATATGAGCACCTTCTTTGATAGGATTGTTCAAAGCTTGCAAAGACTTAGGAAGAATAGAAAGTGGAAGCGAACATGGAGTGGTAGAACAAGAAGATGGAAGACTTTGATCTTGACAAGGATCTTTGGATAGCATAAGCACATAATTTTCCTTTTGATTTTCAATAGGCTCAACATTGGAAGTAACAACACCATTTTTAACAACCTTAATGGAAGTATCATCTTTGGAAAGCACAAGCATAGTAAGGTTATTTTGATTGTCAATAAGCTCAACAGTGTCAGTAGTAGCTTGATCTTGCTTAGTAGAAGACTTAAGACATGGTGGAATGCATGAAAAAGGGGGTGCAGGATCAAAAGAACCCTGAGGCGGATAAGAGAAATTATGAAAAGGAGTGGATGACATGGAGGTTTCTTGATCTTGATCTTTCTTTATATTCTTTTCTTCATCATTTTTAGAGTCCTCTTGACATGGAGCCACTTCTAAGGACAAGGAAGCATGTTGGGATTGTATGGATGACTTTGGAAGAGATGGTGGAGGACTAGCTGAAGTAGGGATTATAGTATATGAAGGCTTAGGCTCTTTAGGTTTATCATTATTGAAAGTATTTGCAGCCAAGTGAAGGTTAGCTTGAGTTTCTTTAAGAGGTAGCCCTGGAGGATAACTATAGGGAACCGCATGAAAAGTATCAGGGCTTGTGTCGAATGAAGGTTCTATGAAAGATTTGAAAGACTCGGAAGCTTTAGGAAATGTACGGGTATTGGAGGAAGTAGGGGATGGAATGGAACCATCACCAGACAAAAGTCCAACATTAACATGATCTTGCTTGAGAGTGTAATCTTTATTTTCAGCCTGAGAGTTCTTAGAGGAGAGATCCTTATAGTATTGATGCTTCAAGCTAGCACGATGCATTTTATAGTCCTCAGCAGTAGTAGATGGATCATCATCAAGGTATTGTCCACAAAAGCCATCAAAATCTCTTTCAAAATTAGAATCATATGGATCACCATCACGATCTATCCAATGTGATGGCCCATTTGTAGTAAGCAGGAACGAATGATGAGGAGGACTCTTAGGAACATAGGTGTCATAGGTATCATTACATTGTCTATCGTCATAGTCATCATAGTCTCCAAAGCTGGATGTGTCACTCTCCGTGGAAGAGGTATCATAAGGATTGTCACGTTGCTCACATTTTGTCTGGAGGCATGGTGACATGTACAAGTCTTTATCACATGGAAAAGAGTATAGAGATTTCATGGAGAACTCTTTAGGTTCCTTTTCTTTCTCAAGTTTGTCAAGCTGGACTTGCATAGCTTGCAGCTACTTCATCATAGCGGTGATTAGAGCTTCTTCCTCTTGTGTACTGATTCTTTGAGACATGTGTACTGATTCTCAATAGTTATTGCTCTGTTCTTGACACAGTGATCCGCTCGACAGATTCTGAAACTAGGCTGAAAGAGATAAATATCTGGCAATCCTGACAATTTTCTGACAACTCTTCAAAATTTTGCCAAACGACACTCTACAAACTCATACGACAGTGGGTATGCTGTGAAATGATAGTTGCAAAACTTGTACGACAATTGCAAGCAAGATTTTGACTCTTACAATTTTTTGGCATCAAAACTCGTACGACACTGGGTTGGTTATCATACGACAGTTGGGTAGCAATGAAACAATAGTTGAAAATCTCATATGACAGTTGCAAGATTTTGACTTTGAGAATTTGCTGGCATGAAAACTCGTACGACACTGGGTTTTCTATCATATGACAAATGGGCAGTATTGAAATGACACTTGACAAAACTCATATGACTTTTGACCTCTTGAAATGACTTTTGACTCCAGAAAGAATTTTACGTCAATTTTTGCAAAATTTAAGGTTTTCAATTTTGGATTGTTTGCAAATTGTACTGTTTAGATTTGAAGATTATACTAGATTTGATCATTTTTAATAGCCAAGTAGATAAACAAGCACATAGAATAGCAAGCAAGTGATTTCAAGCACATCTGAAAATAATGAACAAGGGCAAAGGCAACCTTGCGCATGAACAATCAAGTGACCAAATTGTGCTAATCCCTAAGAGTACGAATTGTGTATGTTCTGAAAAGTTTTGCAATAACACACATATACCTAAAAGTGAAAAATTGGTCTCTCTAGAGTTTTAGTAATGGTTTGACTCTGCAACTTTTATGATTCAAAGGGGTGAACTCCAATCCCGATGCACCAGGGTTTTGACACAGTTCGAGAACTTAATCTTCAAGAGCTGCTAGGGAGATCTGACAACCCAACAATGAACCATACCCATGGAGATTTCTTCCACAAGGACATTTATATAGCGGCTGTCACTACCACGTCTGAAATGGCTATGACCGCTTGAGGTTCCGTCAACGCAGTTTTCCCTATGAAGGGATTGTCTGCTACGGTTAACCCTCTCTAAAGGTGACTCATAGATTTATACCACAAGGGGACTTGGCTCCAGATCCAAGGTTTTTGACACCTTTTCACTTTTAACCCAAACAAAGCAAGCAGATTAATCCGACACGCTAAGACAAAGTTTTGTTCCACCAAGGTCTGTGATATCAACTCCACGTGATCTATCGACCTCTCCGGGGAGAGAATGTATCAATCAATAAGAGAAGATGCACTAACCAATTTTGATTCACCAAAGCTCATGATATCAACCCCACGTGATCTATCAACCTCTTCGGAGAGAGAATGTGTCGATCAATAAGAGAAGATGCACTAACCAAGTTGAATGTGAAACACACTAAGTATCCTCCCTACCTACAAGGATTCTGTCGTCAAGAAAGATTTCACTAGGAATCCAATCTCTCAAGAATCATGAATAGTGTTCATAGGGCCTAATTACTATGTGAGCACAGATATATTCCCAAAAGCAAATCTACCAAAAGTACCCAAAAAGCAGAAAGAGGAACACTTAACGCTTAAAGCGAATATGAGATGAGTCCACAAGGTGGAACACTTAACACCTCACACAAGCTGAAAACGAGTCCCCAACTTAGAAAACAAGTGAGTTCCTAAAAGCACAAAAGGGTTGCCAAGTGGAACACTTAACGCTTCTGTCCTGTTGAGCCCTCCCCTTTATGGCGCTGAGATTGCAACCACGGGGCAAAAATGAGGGGCCGATGAATTAGCGAGTCCAATAACCCAAGATAGCAATCAAGATCAATCACAAGTATTCTAAGACTACTTAATGAATCCTTAAGGGGTTATAACCTAGTATCAATTATGCAAGTGTGTAGAAATAGATCAAAGCATGAAAAGATGCACACAAGCCAGACACATAAGAGATTTGTTTTAGGATCCAAATTGAAATATTATTAGCTTGAGAAGAATACCTTAGATCCAATGCTCTGCAATCCAGAATTTAGCACATGTCTGAAAGTACAAAACCAAGATAAATCAACAGCAAACTGTAAGTGTTAGAAATCAATAATCTAAAAGTACAAATATGCAAATTCTGTGATCAAATGGAAAAATTTGAAAATGAAACCAACATGCTTGGATTTGGCTTGGAAAGAGCTTTCCAATGATATATCACACTTAAACTTTCAATACCATATGTGAAAATTTCACAAAAAAATGGGTGCCAGTTTTCCAAAGTGGCACGAATTCTGAAAACGCCAAAATTTTCAAAAAAAACAAATCAAAAAATAGAAAGCCGGCGTGATCAAAATAGGCATAGGCGTGATTGAAATGAGCACAGGCATGACTGAAATGTGCCCAGGCGTGATTTAAATACTCATAGGCGTGATTTAAATACTGATAGCTGTGACTGAAACTGGCAGATGCATGACTGAAACTGTCAGATGCGTGACTGAAACTAGTAGATGCATGACTGAAACTGTCAGATGCATGACTGAAACTCGCAGATGCGTGACTGAAACTGTCACATGCGTGAGCAAAATGCTTGTAGGCGTGAGTAGAATGCTTGTAGGCGTAAGCAGAATGCTTGTAGGCGTGAACATATTGCTTGTAGGCGTGAACAAATTTCTCATAGGCATGATCAGATCACTTGTAAGCGTGAACAAATTGCTCATAGGTGTGAACAAATTGCTTGTAGGCGTGATCAGATTTCTCGTAAGCAGCGTCAAATTTCTCGTAGGCAGCATTTTTCCTGTTTGCGCAAAAATGACAAAAAAGTGATGCCGAAAATATATAAAATTTGATAAAAATGAAGAGAATGAGGCTCAAGGCCCCACGGTGGGCACCAAAAATGTGTGTGTGAAAATTGTACCTGATCTATAAACACAACACTTCAGTAAAACATTAGAGGTTAGCTATAATCGAAATCGTGCAAAATTGAAAACTATCTAACCAAGCGATTTACTGCCTTCTAGTAGGTGCGAGATTAATGTTCTCAGATTGTTATCAAGATCAGTGACCTAGACGACACCTAAATGAAGGATTTAAATGCAAAACTAATATGAAATATGAATGCAATTAATCTTTTTTTTTAAATTTTCTATGCAATAAGAATGATAAAAACTGATATGAATCTATGCTAATATGAAAATTGATATGCAATGCCAATCTAGAAATGATATGATATGAGAATGAAGATTCTAACAATAATATGAAAGCCATGAATTTGAAATTGATCTCACAAAGCTTCAAATCCTCAAATTTATCTTTCAAGCTCCAAAAGTCCAAATTCTCCAAATATGATATGCTATGATTCCTGTAGAGTAAGTTTGCAATTTGCGAGATCAATTATGAAGAGCCGAGCCTTGTTTTTATAGAAATCCAAGGCTTTGGAGGTGCATGAAAAAAAGCCATAAATCACTCAAATAACTCAGGTTGATTTTTGAGTTATTTTTAAATAAAGATAATTAACTCACAAAAACATGCAAAAGCTAAGTTTTAACTCAAAATAGAGTTTAGCTTTAATTGATAATTGATAGTTGTCTGCTTTTATGATTGTGCATGTTTTATTTATGAATTAATTTAATAATAAAGTGATTTATTTCCAACTTAACTGCTTTTAAAAATAAAACAATTGATTTATGGGTTAATCAATTAGTTAATCAAACTTTTATTAAAAACTATATTATTAAATAATGACAACTTGCTTTAATTAATTAAATAAGAATTTAATCAATTATTCATATGATATTAGATTTATTGTCAAAATTAAATAATTTAATTAATAATAGATAGAATTAAACTTAATTACATAATTAAGTGGCAAATATTAAATCTAATTAATTAAATATGAAAATATTCAATTAATCAAACTTTAGGATAAATGTGATTTATTGCCAAATAATTATAAAATTAAAGATAATTATGATGATTAGGAATATTACTAAGAATATTCCCCGATGCAGAATTTAAGATAATCAATTATGATTTGATGATGTTTAGATGTGCCTTAGATTAGGACTTTGATGTTGATTTCGTTCGAATTGAAGATGTAGGAGATTAATGAACTTATAGCCCATTTTTGGGGTATTACACCTTTGACCATATTGTGCATAGCTCTCGCAAAAGGAAAAAATACGGGCACCCTTTAGGGGGTGACATGGTTGTGTGAACTGAAGGAGTACAAAGCTATGGGAAAAAGTTTTGACTAATTAGCCAATTTCCTAGGGATAAAGAATGCTTGAATTATCTTCAATTATTTCAAACCCATGAAAATGAGGTCTTCTTTAAGACCAAAGAACATACAATATTTATAGTTCTAGAGAGAAAAACATACTATTCCTTATTTTGCGTGTGTGTTCACAATCATAGAATCTGGAAAAAATCATCCAAACACATTCAAAATAATCCAATTTTTCTCAAGTCAATGGCAAAAACTTGTCCATCAATAAATTTTTCATATCATCTCCCATAGATTTTTGTATGAAAACCCTATCTCATGGAGTATTTTGCATCAACTCACCTTGTTTTGTAAAAACTAGTGTATAAAAAAGCCATAGTTTTGCATCATCTATCACACTTTTTTCGTATGAAATCTACCTAGTTTTGCATCAAACTCTGTACTTTTTTGTATCTAGAGTTTTGTATCATATCCAGAGGGAAATTTTGTACACTTTCTATCAGACTTGGTCAATGATCTAGATACCCATTTTAGTCGTCTTTCGGGTTAGATCCTCAAAATTTGGAAATCTAGACATTATCAACCTACTGTTATCATATTTTCTCAAGTGTTTCTTATCCCAAATAGTTATCCTATGTCATTGTATTGTCTTATCAATCCCAAATATCTGATTGTGGGAGTTGTCATCAGGGATTATCAAACCCTCACCCAAGACTTACTAAATCACATAAAACATCATTTCGAACAAAATCAATCCTTGGACAAACATTGCACACTTCATCAACTAATCAGACATCAAACAATTAAACCTTGTGATTATAGTTTGGTCATCTTAAGTTCATGATTAACACAAGGTCTAATCAGTATTATTTTGATCAAGACCCTAACAACACACCTCATCGTTGACTGGTCACCTTTGACCAAGGAGATACATAAAGAATAAACCCTTTGTTTCATCAAGAATCACCCAATTAGACAAATCAGGATCAAACTACTCCAAAAATGTCAGGTGAAGAGAATGATTGGAGAGGACATCATGACTGTGATATTCAAAGTGATCATAGTAATCATAGCAATCATGATAGTTCTAATAGTGATGAAGATCCAATTGAAGAAGACTTTAAGAAATGTCAATAAATAAAAAGGTTCCAAAAGATGGTAGAGATAATCTTGAATGCTGAAAAGGAAAGGTATTTCCTACACCTAGCTTCCATGGGAATTAAAATTCTTAAATATTTTGACATAGATGAACTGATAACGAGAGAACCATAAATGACTATATCTATTCTCTCCAAAAAACTCTATGCTCTACAAACTAAAATCAAGGATCTCAAGAAAGAGAAGGACAAACCCTCAAAGAAGTATTCACTTGATCACATATTTCCTTTCCCTTTCGAAAAAGACTTGCAAATGATAGCATTTCCCCAAAACATTGACATACCCAACTATGATAAATACACTGGAAATATGGATCCTCAAGACCATGTAAGAGAGTTTTTCACTCTTGGCATGGATTTCATGCATGATCAAACCTATCTTATGAGGCTATTTCTTAGGAGTTTGGGAGGTCAAGTCATGGAATGGCTCTCCAAGCTGCCTTCAGGTATAAAATCCTTTGAATGATTGATTAAATAGTTCATCCAGTAATAATCATACAAGTTTCAACACATAATCACAATGTTAGACCTTTGCAACACCAAACAACAAAGTGATGAATCCTTTATCATGTTCCTTGAGAAATAGAGGATGACCTTTGCAAGATATCCAAGACAAACCCCTAAAAAATGAAAAGCTAGATATCTTTATCAATAATCTGATCACATAAATGAACTTTGCACTTCAATTACAATGCCCATCTAGTTTTGAAAAAATGGTGGATAGTGCCATGAAAATAGAAGATGCCTTGGTGAGAAAGGGAGAGATCATGCTCTACAGGGACATGAAATTCCCCAATAATTCCAATTACAATAACAAAGACAAATCCAAGTATTGGAATAAAAACAAAATTGTTATAAATTATGGAGTAGTGAAATCATCTAACATTAGACTGGTCTTCAATTTATCAAGTAACATATGCTAAAATGATTCCTAATACTACATTAGCTCCTAGAGGTAATCAGAATTCAAACAAGGACAAAGCCCCTTGGGTATCAAAACCTAAGAGAAATTTCACTCCTCTCGGAGAACCACTTGAAGCAACATTGAAGACTCTTCTAGAGAACAAGATCATAACCCTACTAGAATCAAGACCATGAGAACCAAAAATCAAACCTAAGTGGTAGAATCATGATCATTTTTGTGAATATCATATAAAAAAAGGTCACAAGACAAATGAATACATGAAGCTCAAACATGTGATTCAAGATCTAATTGACAATGAGACAATCATAGTTGATGGACACAAATCTAATAATGATCACACAACATTCAAAGAACCATTACCTAATTACAAGATATGTGGATCTTCAAACTCCAAAGATGCTAAAGTCAATTATACTATTCTAATGACAATGTAAGCAACATGCTATAAGTTTGTGAACAATCCATCAATGATCAATTCTTTAATGAAGTTCCTACACTTTATGATAATCCAATGTTTCAACAAGAAGAAGGAGATGATGAGTCAAATGTACTATAACCATGCAATCAGTCAATCAACATCATAATTATCAAAGACAAACACCAATTTATGTTGGTTTGTGGTGACTGATCAAGCAAGTACTATGTTAACTCATCAAGCATTTTTTAGTTGACACATCAAACATTTCCCTAGGTTGACTTGTCAAGCTTTTCAAATTTTTAGGTTAACTCATCAATAATTTTTGAGTTGACACATCAAAAATTTCCCTAGGTTGACTCATCAAGTATTTTTAGGGTTAACTTGTTAAGTGGCATAAGTCTTGTTATAATGGCTTAGGGTTAGGGTTTTCACAATATATGATAATTTCATAGATTCTTGCAACAATATTGAGTTGCAAGTGATTGCAGATTGTAACAAGATAAAATTACTAGATAATAAGATTGGACTCTCTGTTTGGTGGACGTATCCCAATATTGGGTGAACCACATTAAATCTTTGTGTTTTCTTGTTCTACTTATGTGTGATTTATTCATTTGCATTATTGAATATATTTGCATATAACTGTTAAATTTTTGTCTGCTTATCCTAATAATTTAAATTCTCAAACATGGTGACTAGAAGTCAATCCAAAGTCACTCCCAAAGGTGTTTCATCAAAACAACTATCAACCTTACCAAAAACTTCAACATCCAAGCAGTTGGTATCATCATCATCCTCATCAAATTATAACTTTTTTGATCAACTACAACATACTCCAGCACAAATATCCATCTTGGAATTGCTTAAAATATCATCACATTGAGAGATTCTTGTAACTGATCTACTTGAAATGAACATTCTAAAAGACCTAGATATAGGATGGTTCCAAGCTATGGTCGGTCACTTGACCTCACCACATTATCTATCTATCTCAGAGGATGATGATAGATCATTGAGACATCCACATAACCAACCATTTCATATAGAGGTATTGATCCATAAACACCAAGTCAAATGAGTCTTGACAGATGGAGGCACTAGTTTGAACATTTGTACCTTCACTCTAGTGAAATATTTTAGGTTCTCTTAACATGCAATAGATTCTAGAAGAAAAATGACTATCAAGGAATATGATGAAGAGGAGAGATCTTCTAAAGGCTTGGTTGTATTCTTATCAGAGTGGGACCCATTGAGAGGGACATCATTTATCAAGTGTTTTATTTACCTCTAGCTTACAACATCCTATTCAAGTGACCTTAGATTCATGACATACAAGTTGTACCATCAACATACCACCAGTGTGTGAAATTTCACTACCATGGAGTACAGGTAAGCATAGTAGCGGATATTAATTATTCTTGTAACACTTTGAAATGAGCTGCTGATAGCATGGTACCACATAACAGAGAAGTCCCAAAAGACCAACAAGTTGAAAGCTCTAGAGCTGCTACAATGAGAGACTTTAAAAAGAAATTAAAAATCAAAGATACAAGAGTGGGAGAATACAAACTTGATCCATTTCCATCTATGGTTGATCTACCAACCTCTCCTAGGTCCTATGGGAAACCATCATCATCATTCAAAACCACTAGCTCTAAGGCATTAACAATACATGACAGAACATTTGTGAAAGCTTAAGTTTCTCTGGTTGGCAAGAATGAAGAGAAAGTTGTCTTAAATTGGCTATACAAAGGGGAAGAAGAAGAAGTAGAAAAAGGAGTCAAATATGTGGAGATATCTCCTCAAAAATATGGGAAGGGTTATCATATTATGTAGAAGATGGGATACAAAGGCCAAGGACCCATTGAAAAGGAAAAACAAAGACTTGTAGAGCCTATGAGCATGACCTTTAGGAATCCAAAAGACAAAATGGGATCATGATACAAAGAAGAAGTTGATCCTTTATCTTAGGATGATCCAATATTTGATCAAGGAGGTGATTATAAAGAAGAAGAAATAGGAGATCCTATATATTATGAAAGATTGTTTCTCTAACAAGGAGACCCTATCTCATGCATGAGTAATATCCCTAAAGGAGAGGTATCTACATATCAACAAGAATCCATTCAAGAACTTGAAAATCAACAAGAGGAGGAACAACAAATACAAGAAGAAAATGAAAAAATTGAATAAAATCAACCAGATGTGAGTGCTAACTCTCAAGGGAAAACATCTACACCTTAACAACAACATACTATAGAAGAAGTTGATCACAATGAAGTAGAAGTACCCATGACTATTGCATGCTTCTTGCATAGATCAGATGATAGTCAAACTGACTCCTGTGAGTATGAATTTGAGCAAGAACTTGAAAGTGAATAAGGAGAGAGACATCCTCATTATGGAAGCTAGTCACCATTACTCATGTTCTAAATATACCTCATGATTTTGAAAAAAGTTCCAATGAGTATGAGTGGGATTCATTTTCTAATGATACAACTGATATTGAGATAGATTTGATTCATAAATATGCTTATCAACTAGAGGAGGGACAAAGCTCCAACATTAGGTCTTTTAGATTAGGTATGCATACTACCAACAACAACTCTAATGATGATGCTAGGATGCTTTATGGTCTAAATAATCCTTCAAAAAGCAATTTAACATAACTCACCTTTTCGGTTTTTATTTTTGATGATAACGTGGTGATGTCCCTTGAACCAGTTGAATATTCATCCTTAATGCATCCTAAGCTTATTGAATAAGACAAAATGAGCCCATGGACCTACTTACCTTTCCCAATGATTATACTTTGGCCTATTCTTTAAATGTATTGGAACCTCTTACCTCTTCCACCAGTGAACCGAGTGTAAATATGACAGAGGGGGATATCAAGTTTCTTAGTATAAAGAGAAAAATTAAAAAAGAACAACCGATCCGATGGTCAAAACCACCTAGTGGCAGTATCAGATCCAAAAATCATAAAAATAAATGATGCGTCTGACGGTGAAAAACTCTCTAAGGAACCTAACGATGGGAGGCTTGATATTCTCTCTAATCACTTTCAAGAAGAGCTTCAATGTTGATTGAACTAGTGCAGCCAATTAATTTGGGAATAGCTAAAGCACCTCAACTAGTACACATTGCTCAATCTTTATCAGAGGAGGAGAAAAAACAATTCACATAGTTCTTAATGGAGAAGAAAATCAATTTTGCATGGTCCTATCCTAACATGTCAGGCCTAGACCTTGATCTAATAATGCATCATTTATCCATAGCCCCTAGGGTTAAACCGGTAAAGAAAAAACTAAGTAAAATGCATCCGCATGTGGCGTTACTAGTGAAGACAAAACTAGAAAAAAATTTGAAAGTTGATTTTATCAGGGAAATGGTTGATTTTGTTAGAGAAATAGATTATGTTGTATGGATGTCTAACATTGTCCCGGTATCAAAACTAGACAAATCAATCAAAGTATGTACAAAATTTCAAGATCTCAATAGAGCTTGTCATAAAGATGACTTCCTACTTCCAAATATTGATGTGATTGTTGATCTTACTGCTAGATATGAAATGTACTCACTAATAGATGGCTTCTCAAGCTACAATCAAATAAAAATAGCAGCTAAAGACCAAGAAAAGATATCATTCACATGTTCTTGGGCATGTTCTACTGGAATGTAATACCATTTGGGCTCAAAAATGTTGGTGCAAATTATCAACTCGCAATGACTACCATATTTCATGACATGATGCACAAGAACATGGAGGATTATATTGATGAAACATTGGAAAAATTAGTTAACATAACAACACATATAGAAAATTTGGGAAAGATATTTGAGAGAATGGAACAATTCAAACTAAGACTCGATCCAAAGAAATGCACATTTGGAGTGACCTCTGGGAAAATCTTAGGATTTCTTGTATTAGCTAAAGGCATAAGAGTTAATCCATCAAAGGTGAAAGAAATCATAGAAATGCAACCTCCAAATAATATCAGTCAAATAATGACGTTATAGGGAAAGATTCAATCAATCTGATGGTTCATTTCTCAGCTAGATGATAAGGAACAACCATTCACAAAATTATTGTACAAAGGAGTCAATTTAAAATGGGATGATATGTGTGAAAATAACTTCAATCAGATTAAATATTATTTGGAAAATCTACCAATATTGATGGATCCTATTCACAAAAAATCTCTATTGCTATACATGTATGCAATTGCAACATCACTCAGAGCTTTAGTGGCATAATAGGACAAAAAATGGAAGGAAAGATCAATCTATTATATCATCAAGATGCTTGTATCTTATGAGCTCAACTACACCATCATTGAGAAGGATTTCTTAGCAGTAGCGTTCACATCTCAAAAAATTATTCATTACATGTTGTCTCATTCAGTAATTCAGTAAAGTTGATAGCAAAAACTGATCCATTAAAATATTTGTTGAATAAAGCAACATTAACAAGTAGGTTAGCTAAGTGGGTAATGATACTGAGTGAGTTCGACATTGAATATGTGGATATTATTTAGCTATCAAGGAATAGGTCATAGCTGATGAACTGGCTGAGTCACCATTACAAAATGATAAGCCTTTAAACATTGAGTTTCTAGATGAAGCAATACTGTACATAATAGATAATCCTTGGAAAAATTTCTTCGATGGATCATTCACCCAAAAGGGGTCAGGAAATGGAATAATTTTTATCACACCTCAAGGATATACTATTCCTAAAGCACACAAGTTACTATTTCCTTGTACTAATAACATTTATGAATATGAAGCTCTGGTGAATGGATTGAAACTAATAATTGAGTGGAAAATTGTTGAGCTACACATCTATGGAGATTTGTAGTTGATAGTCAACCAAATCAACGATCAATATCAAACAAAGGATGAAAAGCTAATGCCATACAAGAAGATGATTGATGATCTTAAAAAGTAGTTTTTTTATTACTTTTTAGCAGATACCCAAAGGAGAAAAAAAAGTTGTTGATGCTATGGCTACTTTAGCCTCACTACTACAAATACAAGAATAACAATTCTACTATGAGTTCTTGGTGGAGGAATTACCTTATCATGCCTATAATTCACCTAATTCCTAAGTAGTTTTCTAAATCATAGGACATGATTCATCCCGATACAGCTAGATATATTCTTACTTGAGAGATCAAATCATTCCTGATAACCTATCTAAAAATGAGAAGAGAAATATGATCTGAACTGCACCACATTATGTAATCATAACTAATGATTTATATAGGCATGGTCTAGATGGTAATTTACTTGGGTATTTATAATGAGAAGAGTCTAAGTGTGCATTATTAGAAGTCCACAAAGGTATTTGTGGATCTCATTTGAATAGTCTTTTGTTAGCTAAGAAACTCCTGAGAGTTGGGTATTATTGGCCTAACATGGAAAATGAAGCAATCCAATATGCCAAGTCTTGCAAAAAGTGTTAGGTACATGGAAACTTGGTTCATGCTCCAACAAGGGAGTTATTATTATTCATGACACAATGGTCATTTCAATAGAGGGCCTTTGATCTCATTGGACAAATATGTCCTTCATCATCCAATGGACACAAGTTCATCATTACAACCACAAAGTACCTTTCAAAGTGGGTTGAAGTCATTCATTTGATCAAGGTGACAAACAAACAAGTGTATATGTTCATCCTTAACTACATCATTTGTAGTTATGGAATTCCCTCTTTGATTGTGACATATAATGGGGGAAAATTTGAAAACAAGGATATTGATGAGTTATGTGCTCAGTTTTACATCACACAACACAACATTGTTCATTGATGTACTACCCACAAGGTAATGGGAAAGCTAAAGCATAAAAAAAAAAAATTTAAAAATCTTGCACATAATGGTTAACAAATCAGGAAATGATTAGCATCTATAGTTCAATCCAACACTGTGCGCCTATAGAACTAGCATCAGAATGCCAACATGGGTAACACCTTTTGCTTTGGTCTAAGGATTAGAGGCAATCTTACCTATTGAAGTAGAAGTTCCATCCCTAAGAGTATCATTGAGAGGACTTGTTATAGATGAAGAATACAAAATATATAAATTTCAAGAGCTAGAATTGTTAGATGTGCATAGACAAGAGGCGTTTGATCATTTGAGGGTCTATCAAAAGATGATGTCTAGAGGTTATAACAAAAAAGTACGACATCGATCATTTTAGGTTGGAGATCTTGTATTGAGAGAGAATCCTAATAATCAATAGAACAGAGAATAGAAATGAAAATTTGAGCCCAACTAGTTGGGTCCCTTCGTTATTACAACAACATTTGGCTTCAGAGCCTATCAACTCTCAACACCATAAGGAGATCTACTTCGAATATGATCAAAACACTCCATTTGAAGAAGTTCTACACCTGACATCCTTAGGTCAAAAGTTTGTACAATAGATATTGATCCTAAGAAAATCTAAAAACAACAGAAAATGTTCCTGAAATAATAAAAAAATAAAGGAAAAAGATCCTAAAGAAAAGAAAAACATCATAAAATATCTTGAAAAAATGGGTATCTTTGTGAAAACTTGGAAAACAAGTGCCTTGATACTATAAAAAAACATTGAAAAAATTTCCTGAAAAAAATCATTATCTTGGTGAAAACTTGGCAAACAGGCACCTTGATTATACCAAAAAAAGAAAGAAAGATAAAAAGTATGAAAATTTTGAAAAACAAGACAAGTTTCGTGGTGAAAACTTGGTAAACATATGTACCTCGGTAGCATAAATAGCAATTCTGCCAAGTGGTAAAAACTTGGTAAATAGGTGCTACTTATAACCGGTCGCTCCATCTATCAATGCATCACTTGTCTATCCTATCAACTTTTGGCTTTAGTTTGTATATACCTTTTAGTCACTTTTGCAATCTTGTGCAAAGCAGTTCGTTTTGAATCCTACCATCATGGGTTAGAACTGGTCTATGTCTTACTCCTAGGATAGTCATACCTAACTAGGGGAAAGTTCTTAGTATTCCAATTAGGTCACCATTATCTCCTTAGTTGTAGTTTTTATCATCATCCAAGTCAATTTTCTTGCCTAGAAACTATCAATTTTTTCCACTAACACAATGGTGTTTCTCAACATCAAACCAAAACCAAACAACACCAGTGTTTCTTAACACCACTCAACACACAATGGTATTTTTCAACACCCACACACTCAAATAATAGTGTTTCTCAACATTTATCAAGCAGCCGATGATCACAAACACAAAGTAAAACCAACAACACCAAACCAACGGTGTTTCTCAATACCAATAAATAGACAAACACCTATAAAAAAAACATTAAACCAAAACAACAAGCTTGCTTGAGCTATGTTGATCATGTTTTTTTCTAGTAAATTGATGATGTCCAAGGATTGGAGGAACAAGGAGTAGGATATGTAATTTTCTTTCTTTTTTGTCTATTATCATTTATTTTTGCTTGTTACGTTGTTCGAGAAACTCGATGAGGTCTACAAACTAGAGAAAAAATGACAAGAGGCATGATGTTTTCTTTGATTTCTGCTTGTGGCTAATTGTTCCAATGATCTTGAAGCATCAAATAAATTAGCTGTCTATGATAAGAGCCTCTATTTCATGTGGTACACCACACATACCTTGACTCTTTTTATTTGAATGGTAAGGTGAGGTTGGAGCTATCTCCTTGTCTATTTCAAGTGATATCTTAGTACTGTGCAATCTGAATGACTATACCCAAGGAAATGAACGTAAGGGTCATTGCAATTACATGCTAATATTTCTAAGGATATGAATGATAAAGGGTCATTGCAGATATAACATCAATATTGTACAAGAATAGAAGGATCTCTTTCTTGCTTGTCTGTGCATGCAAGAAACACTTAGGTCATCTCGACTTTCTATGCCCCAATGATGGTGTCAACTTGTAACATCAAATGGAAGTAACTCTCAGGTCATCCTATCTCTTTATGCCTTGATACTTGTGTTCACTTTTAAAATTTCATCCGATAAGGTGGTATTCATATTCTCATGGTTGCATTTAACCAATGGGAGTTGTACTATCCTACATGTTCCACATGATCGATGGTGATAAATAAAGCTAAAAAGCTAAAAAGTGATAAGTCAGGAGCATTGTAGGTTTGAATTCATACTAATGTTGCATTATTTTGGCATAAATAAAAAATGAATTAGCTTGGATTATCCTAATCATGGAATTCAGATCCACAACTGGCATCATTCTGAAATCAACATATTCTCTACTGACATCTTTAAGAAATCTTGTTGACATGATCGAGTACTTTGGATACTGACAAATACCTGCATGATAAGATAAGTTACATACATTCTACCATTGCATATGGCATCCACTATAATCATTCATTATTATCACAAATCACATTACAACCATTGCATCATCATGATCATGGTATAATCATACATTACATTGCCTATCAAACATGAGAAAAATACAAAAAACTATCATTTAGTTATATAAATTGCATAATCATATCATAATATCATAAAAGGGAAGTACATCCATCCATAGAATAAGTATCATATCATAAAAGAATACATATAACATGAAAAGAAAACCATCATAAATACATGTGGGACCAAAGAGGAGTATATACAAAGAAGAATAAGAAGGAGCTCTCTAAGAAAGATCAAGAAAGACACCAATATACAAAGCATAATAATATGATGTATTGTGACCTTGATGAATGGAATCTCTCTAAAATTGGCCCCTATTAACAATTAGTTCTCTCTAGATCCTATCCTTCTCAGCAATAAGCTTGTGTATGTGATGGTCACACTCTATAATTTGTGCCCCTAGAACATACACTTGTTTCCTCAAGTGTCTCCTCTCATGGTGACACTGCGCAAGTGCATCACATAACTACTCTAAAATTCATGTGCTCCCTAAGCTACCAACCTCTATTGTGGAGGAATGTCTTATCTCTTCCTCCACGGAGGAGGGACATCATGTGACTATCTTTTTGTGGTGCCTTGCCCTATCCTTGCCTCTATCTCTGCAACTGTTGTTGAGCCACCAAAGGTCTTGGATCAATCTTAGGAGGAGCCACTCTAAAATGAATTCTCTTACCTCCTCCTCCGCTATCTCCTTTTTCATCATCACCACCATCTCCTCCTCCACCTCCATCATCACCTCCATAACCTTCATCTTTATCTCCCCATCCACCCACCAGACCCAGGTCTCCTTCCTCAACTTTGTGCTCTCCTCCTTGATCTCCAACAATAGGAGAATCCTTTGGGTCCTCTATGCAAGGAGAAATCTCTACAGGATCAATAAACTATGGAAAATGATGATCACTCAAAATTTTTTTGTAAGCATCTATAACTACAATATCAACAATATCGAGCAAATAATTCCAAGCAACTGGGTGTAAACCACTGACCTCCTGAACAACTACTACATGTTTGATATGGGATCTCCAAACACATCTCTCCTCATCAGTAAATTGAACATATGTGGTCATCTCAACATAAATATCCTATGGACAACCATACTATCACCAGATTTGAGATATCACAAACCTCTCTACAATGCCATTGGAGCGATCAATCAAGTATCTTCTATAGAACATGTGAGACAACTCAAGCTATACATCTGACCAATCTGCCTCACAATCCTAGTATGGTCTCCACTCTATATTTGTGCATTCTTTAAGGATGCGATGCCAATGCTTAGTCTTCCCCAGGTGGGGTTGATGTAAATATTCTCTATAATTATTAATATATGAAAGGTGTGTTTGACGAGTCCTCTGCAACTAGTCGAGTGACTAGGATGTACTCCCAAGCCTAAATATGCAATAGAAGGATATTGATTGACATGCTTAAGCTATGTCTATAAATGACCTCATGCATCTCTCTATAAAAACATGCTAACAAGAAAGAAACCCATGCAAATCACCATGACTCCTTGAGTATATCCTCCAATATGCATCTCCAGCCACATAGAAATCCCTGAGCGCTATGGTAAGCCATTATGAAATCACCAATCAACCCGGCTAGAATAGAAGGAACTGGAGTATAGTGGCTCTCCATATGATCTCAGGTGACATATTTATTATCAATATCTAGATCTATGAATACCCTCCTTATGGAAGCAATGCTGAGTGCAGGTGCCTGATCATAATAAATTTGGGCTTCGATCATTGGGATCCTCAAAATTAGATATACATCCTTAGCTGTGACCATGATCTCCCTAGTTAGCATGTGAAAAGTGTTGTTCTCACTATGTCATCTCTCAACTAGGGCAATGAGAAAACCATGATTCACTTGAATGTCAGGTATGTCCAACAATCATCTCAATCCAAGGTGACCAATCAGTACTTTTTCCTCATCAGACAACTAAGTAATCATGCTCATCGTATAAGGTCTCTAGCATCGGAATAATACTAGGTCATACAACATCTACATCAGAAAAAAGAAAGAACATATTAGTATCAGATCAAAATGAACATCATTAGCATAACTCAAAGCATCATAATACAATACAAAATCATAAATCATTTAGAGGAACCAAATCAACAAGGGAAAAGATCAAACATACCAATGAAAATCAAGAAAACAAGTCACTATTGTCCATATGAAAAAAGACAATCAGTCAAATTTAAGCAATTTTTCGTATGAAGCAAGATCTATTGGGGTATAAAAATTTATTCTAGTACAAAGTAAGAAACCCCTTCGTATGAAATAGTGGGAAAGCATAAGGTATTTCATATGAATCAAAAACATGGGGGGAAATGAAACAAGAAGTCTAGGCATATGAAAAACTTCTACAAACTAGAATTATGTATGAAATAAGATAATATCAAATACAAAAATACATAGTTTCATATGAAAAAATATAAAACCTAATGAAAAACGTGCAAAAATTGATTGAATTTGCAAAAATCAGAGGCCAAAATGATCACTAATTGGTGGGGCATATTGTTAAGGTTGTCTATGGTAATGAGACATCTCGAATTGGTGCTTTTGGTTTGGAATCAACATGGTTTCTCTTAGAGGATAAAAGAGCTCCAAAAGTCAAATGTAAAAATGAATAATAAATAAACCTCTTTTACTATTTATATTCTCTTTTTGACCTAATTTTCAAAATTGATGAAATGACCCAGAATTGACAACACATGTTCAGTCAACCATCCTGACTACATTTTCGGGATTGAAATCGAAATCAAGGTCAAAATTTTGCAAGTCAAACTATGGTCAAACCATAGTCAAAGTGCAAGTAACTGTATGAAAAATCACTCAACATAGTACAAAATTAATAGGAATCTTTTGACATAAATTTCACAAAATTTCTAATTAGTCAAACTTGGTCAAACCAAGTCAAATGTAGATATATCTTGGTCAAACTAGGTCAAACCTAGTTTACCAAAATCAAACCAGGGTACATAATCATATGTACAACTAACAAAATCAAATTATAATAATTCTTATTAGGTCAAATTGAGTCAAATTCAAGTTAACCAAGGTCAAAGCTTGGAAAATCAAGTCAATTACTGGTCAAACTTGATCAAACTATGTTTTAATCAACATGAAATCAACTCAAATCAGTTTCTAATTGACTCAAATCATTTTCTAGTCAATCCAAATCAACTCCTCATCATTTAAATCAATCAACATAAATATTTTATCAAATTTCCATTTGATTTCACTCCTAAGGGGGCATGATCATATTAAATTTCATCAAACTTCATCAAATCAAAGTCAATATGATCAAGGAATTTCATCAAATATTTTTCATCAATCAATCATTTGAATCAGGATATCAAATCAAATTTTGTCATCAAATTGAATGTGATCCTATCTCTGGGGGCATCTCAACTTCATCAGAATCCATATCAAGTTGGGTATGTCTGACCTATCAATATGAATGAGTGATCTTATCTCACCACATCAAATTACTCAGTCAATTTCAATCTTTTTCAATATTAGTGAATTAATTGGGGCATATAAATTTCATCGCACCACATTAAATTGATAGTGTCTTCATCCTTATATAGTTGATTTCATCAGGAACCATATCAAGTCATTTATCGTGATCAATATTTTGACGGTAATAAGTTTCATCACTTCACATCAAACTGGTTATTCATTCTTGTTAACCTCAAGGTTTCAAAATCTCTCCAATAGTGATCAATTTCATTACTTCACATCAAATTGGTTATTAGTCAGTATCGACATCACTAGTCTCAGATAGGTGGTAAGTTTCATTGCACCTCATCAAACTGATCATTCTAGTCTCAATCAATCATCAATTGAATCAAATTCAATTCTTAGAATGAATCAACATTAACCAAGGGAAGTTTCATCAAGATCCATATCAAAATGTTCGATGCATCAGATATCAGATATTCTTTGAATCAACATGGTGATTGCACATCAATTCAAAGAGGGGAAAATGTAATCACCCTAAAATGGCCTAGTATAACCAATAACCCCTCATATCAATCAATTTACCCTAAACCCTATTTAGAGGTCCAAGTCCTAATCAAAATCATAAAATTAATTAAAACCTAGGACAAATTATGTGATTGGGTTGATCCACCTAGTTTCTTAATTAATTTCTAATCAGACATCAAAGGTTAGTTATCAAAAGATCAAACCATTTAAAAATCCCATTGTTATAATTATTAATTGAATGAATTAACTAAATTGTTCTATTTTCCAACTCATCACTAAAGGAAAAATGAGATAATTCAACCAATCAAAGACAATCACATGGATCAACCGAGTTTGAACCTCAACCACTCTTTGAGAATTGAATCCTAGCCACCAAATTCCTAGGAAATTCCATAAAAGAAAGTTAATCCAAGCTCATTTCCATCAAGAATTCATATAACATTACTATGCCAAAATTATTCTAGGTCACTTAGCAAGGTCTTTTGAGTGTTTATGAGAATTTGAGGGCTATTTCACATCATTCTAGCATACAATTCAGCATGTAGATCTTATTTTCATACCAATTTAGTGTTGAAATCTTTTATTTCTTAGCATAATTGCATGTTAATTGCATTGTTTATCATGGATTTCACCATAGAATGCATTAGAATTTCATATTTCATTTGAATATTCCATTTTCGAACATGTCTAGTAACTGATCTTAGCTCCTAATCTAAGAGAACAATTGAATTAAGATTAAAATCTTTCTGAATAGGAAGCAATAAGTCAATTTTCATTGGTTTTATGTGATTTTTATTGAATTTGATGGACTAACCAATGAATCTAATAATTTATTGAGTGTGTTGTTGCAAAATTGATAGGTACATATTTACATCACACAACTACCAAAGAAGAAATATAAAAGAGAATAAATCCACCATTGATAAACAACACCAACTCAACCAACTGATCTTCACTATGATGATACATAATACAAGAATGTCCACACTATTTGCAAATAGTTTTCACAACAACTCAAAAAATTAGGGAGACATATCCTCTTTCATATGTCCTCTTCACATAAGTGTGCACTTGCATAGAATCTCACATAGGTATAAAAATACCACTCTCCACACCTTCATCCATAATGATTTAACCTTTATAAATACTAATCCATAACTTGTGAAGTCTCCCAATGTTGAATAGGCAACTAGATGAACATAATTTGAAATAGGTTGGCACTAATCATTCTCGTGGTGAGGAGGAGTGAGAAATGTTGGGATAGGAAAGATAAAGTACTGAGAGGGGAGGAGTGAATCAATACCCTCAAAAACTTTTACTGAATCAACAATCTGCAATAGTAGTGTTTATCTAACCAATTGATTCCATTGTTTGCAACATACATTCAAATAACTTGAAAATGTAAAGTACATGAAAAAAAAACAATAAATCATTCATGAAATATAACACATGACACAAGTATTTTGGTTACGCAGAAACCCTTGTTAGAAGGTAAAAATTGTGGTGGGGATGATGTTAGCACTTTTTCTTGCTGAATCCCATTATAAGCCTTAAATGCATAAATTGAACTCTATGATTCCTAAATTCCTGACTCAAGCAAGAAAAAGACTAATTGACAAGGAGAAACTCCTTCTACACTTAGGGCTCCACAAACCCAGGTGGGCGTACCTAAAACATACTAAATCTGCATACATAAACACTCTCTCACTAAACCCTTTATGCAGACATGAAAAATAGTGGATTGTGACAAGGATATTCACCCTTCTTCTCATCAAACTTGGAGGCTCAAGCAGGCTAACCTATCAGATTCACTTCTACAAGGAATCACCAACAATGTTTGTACTATTCAATACAGATTCTGAACATTCATGCTTTCAAACATGAAATATAAAATGATTTGAATTAATGGTTTGATGATGAAACTGTAGGACAAACAAAGACCAGTGCCATATCCAATGGGCAACAGAGTCATACAAATGTACATCAATAGAAATCACTTAATAGGAACACAAATAGAATGCCTTACAATCTATATGTAGTTCAGATAGAATGCCTTACAAACTATCTTATCATTCCCAAACTACTGTATCAAATCCTCATACAAATGCTTATCCCTCTGAAATTACTCATGAGACTGACTCCTTCCTTGAAGGAAACTCATAGGTGAATGCATAGTTACCTTGTAACCAGTATATTCAGATTGCCTTACAAACTAAACATACAAGAGCATCAACAAAATATAAAGAGACAACAATAATCTGGAATAGGAAATGCACTGTGTTTTATTAAGATATCTCTGCTTCAATACATCTAGAATGACAAAAGAAAATCAGAAAACATGACCCTCGAATCAAAAAGCTGCCTTGCAACATTAATTTCACCATCTTTTACAAATGAGTAGAAAAACTGAGATATAGCAAATGAGAGTCAGTTGAAAACTAATTGATAGTTGTCCATCTTTGGCATGAAAATATCTCCAGGTTTTCCCACACTTTGCTCTGCAATTGATTCCTCAAACTGATCCACTAAGTGCAATCATTTCTCTAACCAAACTGATTTGATTTTGATCCTCGGATTTCAAACCCAGACTACTCTTTCACACTTCACTAAAACTGAAAATAATCATCACCATGAGATTCCTTGTCCTTTCCCGTTTCCGGAAACATATAACACTTATATGTTCTGATAAAAAATGAATTTCTAGGACATTTTTCCATGAACAGGCTCGGTCTTTTAAATTTTTGAATTTATGCCTATAGTTTGGACTATATTGATCTTTTAAATTCTTTGAAATATGTAATTTTATATTATTTTTGCACTTTATGTCCAGGCCTCACCAGAACTTGACACTTGTAATGTTGCGATTGGATGCTCAGACTTAACTTAAGCCTTGACCTTTGGTTTGGAGATTCGGTAACCACACTATTCTCCAATTCTCTAAATTCCTATACTGACCATGGTCACATCTGGAGAATGGGCAAATGGCTTTAACTCTGAATCTCTAGATCCATTTCTAACCTTAGGTTACATCTAGAGAATGGGTGACTAAACCCATTCTCTAGATCTTTGAATGATGTCCTTAACCCTGGTTGAATCAAGCGATCTGGCGAATGCACTTATTCTCTTAATCTTAGAATGAATCACTAACCACAATTAACCTTGGTGATTGCACAAATACATTGATCTCTAAATCTTGGAATGGAAATCTTGACCATGGTTAGCATTCGGAGATCACGCGACTAAGGCACTCTCCCAATCTCTGAATGTTAGTCACTTAGCTGCTAGGACTTGGAGATTACGCGACCAGGCTTTATCTCTGAATCTCAAAATGATTTTCACTAACTGCTAGGGATTTGGAGAACTGGTGACTGTGTGTTCTCCTGATCTCAGAATGACTTTCACTAACTGCCAGGCATTTGGAGATTGGGTGACTAACTCATTCTCTGAATCTTTGGATGCTTTGTCTTGACTGCCAACCATTTGGAGAATGGGCGAATGGCTACCACGTGTCCTCCTTGTCCAGTCATCACCTTCGTCAGTTGTCTACAAAATATTCTTACCTATGGTCATGGGCATGAAAACCAAGTCACCTTCATGTGGGCACATGAGAAGAGCCTCTAGCTCTTTATCTATTTCATTATGAGAGTGGACTTGCTTATAAACATTGAAATTTCCCCATTCTGGATGAATGTGGGATTAAATTGCTAAGAGTTTTAAATGCCTTGTATCAAAATTTCTCTACATGCCCAACTGGTATGCACCCCAAGGTGGGCCCACAAGGCATGAGGCAACCACAACCTCTTCACACTTTATTTACCTTTGTATTGAGCCGCCATGTACTTAAATGCTAAAAACTCCCCAATCCCAGTGAATGTGAGATAATTGCCATGAAGGTTTTATGAGCAGTTTTGACAGTGCTTCACTCAGACGACTGTATCTCACGAAGCAAGATGAATTCAGAAAATCACTCTAGTGAGAATTTAGAGAAGTAGATTTGCGACGACATTTCTGAAAATGAGCCCGATCCAACGCTTGAATTAAAATTTATTCCCCCCACAATATGATTGTTTTTCTATATCCGCAAATCCGTGTTTGCAAAATCCATTGTGGGCTATTTCTTATATCATTGTGTAGGATTCTCTTTGCATTTGTTCAATTTTATTGGACTCATTCATTGCTTTCTCAATACACATCACATTATTTTATTTAAAACCAAATATGTCCCATACAAATGCAGAGCCTTTGCAGCTTCTTCAGCTTGTAACTATAAATTTCATTTGCAATGTGCTTGGGATGTCTTGAAAATCCTCCATATGGCTTTGTACTGGCTTCACTATTTGCTCCCTCTTGTGTTTTAAGTCTGCAAATCAATGTCCTCTTCAAATAAATTTGATGGTGGCCAATCTTTTAGCTTCAACATCTTAGGCCAGCCATTGGTTTTTATTATTATAATAAATTCAAAATACTTTAAAACCATGAGGCGTATTTAGCACCACCATCTAGAAGATAAGTCCAAGACTCTAAAAACATAGAAACCTCAACATTTCACAAGATATTGCACACTCGATATGACTCAAATAATGTGCCCAACATAGTTGACTAGTAAAACTAATTGGCATCCAAGGATGGCATTGAAAACTGACTAAAGAACCCTTCAAAAATATGCCATCAGAAACACCAGTTCACTTCCACAATGTGCCTACACTCGCAAAAGGAGTTTGCAGTGAAAGGCTTGAGCTGAAAGATTTTAACGATCAAACATGGCACCTTGAAAACATTGTCTGTTTGCACTCGCCAAAATCACACAAGTCAGCTCCAAAATTGGCCTAAAAAACTCACCCACTGAAACTTTCATGAACTGGAATCTTAAGCATTGATTCTCCCTCATACAAGGAACATGAATCCACAATTAGCATGCCCAGAAAATCAAATGATGAATTATCACCAAACACCAAAGTCAGCTAGTTAGTAACATTTTGAAATAGAATAGTGAAATAAGTAGAAATTGGGTTTGGAATTGGCCTGGGAAAGTGGTCAAATGGACACATAGGGGGTTGAAAATTGGCAGGATGACTCACTCCCATGCCTACAATATGATGCCACAACTAGCATGTCATGACCAATCACAAGACAAAAGATATTCAAATGCAAACAAGGCCTACTACAACAAATTGACACTCAGGCACAAATGCAGATTTGGACAAGTGCTCAAAACAAGACATCACGAAACAACTTGAAACTTGAATTTAACGACCTGAGATGTCTTCTAAAGATAAAAAAAGGGTGATGAAAACTTGAAATGCATGGAGAACCTTAGAAATTCATCTGGGAAAATAGGCACAAAACCACTTCAAAGGGGTCATAATGCAAAATTTTAATAATGTGCTCAAAAACCCATGTTGTATTTTTGAGTACCAACAGATGACACCCACAAATTCTTCACTATTGCAGTAAATAAAGTATGTCAGTTAAGGCTACAAGTGTGATCACTTCTAGTGATCTTTCCCTATTAGGAGTAACTTAAGATCGATTAGATATACCTTGTAAAAGGATTTTAGCAACACCAAATAAGTGTGTACTCAGATAGGAGATTTACAACAGACAGTTAATCCTACTCTGTTAAGAGATTTTCAATCCTATAATGTTTAAAATATAGCAGAAAATATCTTCAATTGACAACTTCAACTTTTCTGAATCAGATCTATGAAATGCTAAACACATTTCACCTTGATGTGTAGTATATTACTCTCTATCTTGCTTGGTAGCCTTGTATATTTCTTATAAAACTGAATACTATTTCTGATAACTGCTCATTCATGTAAACCCTTGTTTGAATTCTGATGTCCTGTAGGTAGCTACTCCTTCATGAACTCCTTGTCATGTCCTTATGTCAAAATAACATCAATTAAAATTATATAAAAAATTTCTTTGACCTAATTAGGTTTAAAACATCTTAGAAAACCTAAGATCTATAGTGTACAAAAATAACCTAGATCTAACTATTACATAGGGATCATCACAAAAATTAAAGATTACATCCAAAATAAATATGCCTTGATCTTGGTGAAATATTTATAGATGTGTGTAAACCATTTGCATAGAGATATGTGCCATTACTGATTACTATGTCATTTCCTAAACAACTCGGTAAACATTGCATTCTCTTTTCGGTAAATAACCTGATGCTCAGTGTGTAGAATGCTTGGTGTTCACTGACTCGGTGCTCGGTATACTCTGATGCTTGATAAACATACTCAGTTAAACTTGTATTCATTTAAATTTTGATTCTACCTTGTGATTTTTTAGTATGAAGGCTTTGTAAGTTCAACCGACTAGCTTCTATAGCTTCTTATTTCATCTTTTACCAACTGATCTTAGTTGATACTAATGACAATAATTAATGCTCAAATAGAGATAACAATCTCCCCCTTTGGCATTAGTATCAAAACCATAATGTATATGTGCCGAATCAAATTTTCCAACTCCATATATACATATACACCAAAATTTACTAACTCTTCTACAAAAACTCCCCCTTGGTGCATGCTCACAGTATGTAGTGAAGTACATTGGCATATATATTATTTCCCCCTTTTTGAAATTAATGCCAAAACAAAATGTACTTATAGCTTATCAAAAATATGCTGGTGGGTTTTCTTTAGTGAAGCCAGGAGGTATTCCCATTCCTCTTTCAAGTTGGTGAGAGCAATGTGCTCAAGTGATGCAGTGGCATCCTGGCTTATAACTCGGTGCCTGAAGATTCTGGTAGTCTCGGTAACTATTTGGTGGAGTTCAGTTACTTGGCTGGTGATTTTGGTAGAAGACTGGAGTTCCTCGGTCTTGATGGTGATTCTCAGTTGGAAGTTCTGGTGGATCTCCATGGATGATGGTCACTCGGTGACTTGGTGGTTTGTTGCTCGGTGCTCAGTTACCGATGAGGTCTCGGTGTTTATGCTTGTTGCTCATTTGTTGAAGTGGCTCAGTCACTGGAGGACTCAATCACTGAAGGGAGCTCAGTCATTGAAGGAGACTTGGCACTTCTGGTGCTTGGCAATGTCTGTGGTGCTCGGTCGACATTGTTGGTGCTCAGTAATGCTTGGAGAGCTTGGTTGGTGTGGATTCTCAGTGTATTTCTTGACACTCGGTAGTTTGGCTTACTGACAGTTTTTCTTGGAGGTTCGGCTTGGCCAACTGATGCATTTAATCTAGGTCACATTCCTTGAGTTATGGATTGACCGTTGGACATGTGGGGACCTAGATCTGGCATGTTGCATTATCTTATGTGGATCTGGAGGCCAACTTGGTGAATTTAATATTTGTATATTTGGGAGCCGATTGGCTTTTGGGATTTAATTGTTTCATTCAGCCGACTTGTGGCTTGGATTAGTATTTAAGTAGATGCTTGGGTAGTTGTTTAGGCATTAGAGTTGCAAGAACAGATGGGTGGATATGTGAAAGTAGAGTTAGTATCTTGTGAGCTTAGGTAGTAGAAAGATTGCTTGGAAGTTTGAGTATAGGTTTAGATCTTTCTTGGAGTGCCTGACATGGAAATTGCAGATGATGTTGTTGACCTTGTTGAGGCTAGTGAGGAGATTGGTTTTCATGTTCAACCGGTTGTGCCTGACATGGAAATTGTAGAGCATCTAGTTGTGCTTGATCAAATTGTTGTTGGTGTAGAGTTTCCTGTAGTTGAACACCTCGGTGATGTTGGTGTTACCGAGTTGCTTTTATTCGATGTTGTGGTGCAAATGTTGTTTGCTGGTTGCAGACTTGAGTTGCTGGTTGACAGTGATAAGTCTGGTGATGAGATTTTAAGATGGGATTCTTCCTTGATCCTTGGTGATGGATTGATGGTTCAATTTGTTCTAGATGTTGGACATGCTGATTGGTTGGGTTGCAGATTGGTTCTCTTTCCTGTGATGGAGTGGAAACCTTTGGTGAAGATGAAGCAGATTTGGTGTTTTTCAGATGTTCCCTTTGGTGAGAAAGTGTGGGACACACTTTTCTTTGTACCCCGGGAGTCTGATGCAGTGGCATCTTGGCTTATTGCTCGATGCCTGAAGATTTTGGCAGTCTCGGTAACTATCTGGTGGAGATCAGTTACTTGGCTGGTGATTCCAGTAGAAGACTGGAGTTCCTCGGTCTTGACAGTGATTCTCAGTTGGAAGTTCTGGTAGATCTTCATGGATGATGGTCACTTGGTGACTTGGTGGTTTGTTGCTCGGTGCTTAGTTACTGATGAGGTCTTGGTGTTTATGCCTGTTGCTCGGTTATTGAAGTGGCTCAGTCACTGGAGGACTCAGTCGCTGAAGGGAGCTCGATCATTGAAGGAGACTTGGCACTTCTAGTGCTCGACAATGTCTGTGGTGCTTGATCAATATTGTTGGTGCTCGATAATTCTTGGAGAGCTCAGTTGGTGTGGATGCTTAGTGTATTTCCTGACACTCGGTAGTTTGGCTTACCAACAGTTGTTCTTGGAGATTTAGCTTGGCCGACTGATGCATTTAATCTGGGTTGCATTGCTTGAGTTATGGATTGACCGTTGGACATGTGGGGACCTAGATCTGGTGTGTTGCATTATCCTATGTGGATCTGGAGGCCAACTTGCTGAATTTAATATTTGTATATTTGGGAGCCGACTAGCTTTTGGGATTTAATTATTTCATCCAGCTGACTTGTGGCTTGGATTAGTATTTAAGTAGATGCTGGGTAGTTGTTTAGGCAGTAGAGTAGCAGGAACATATGGGTGGATCTATGAAAGTAGAGTTAGTAGCTTGTGAGCTTAGGTAGTAGAAAGATTGCTTGGAAGTTTGAGTACAGGTTCAGATCTTTCTTGGAGTGCCTACCAGTGTCCTATTGTGTTGCAGACCTAGGCTAGCTGAGGAGAAGTGTGTTGGATCCTTTGTGATCTTGTAGAACTATTTCTTACATTGTATTTGGTCATAATCGAGAAGGCCTTACAGCCTGACACATTGCATGTAATCAGTTATTGATGAATAAAGACATCTATTTTCTTTTAGATCTGGTTTCTTGTTGCGTATTTCCACTATGTTGGTGTTTGGCTACAAGGTCAAAAATTCCTTAATTGGATCCTCTAGCCTTGACCACATCATCAAGACTAACTTATGCATGCATATCGAATATGTTCTCCAAAACTGATATCTCTAGTGTAGCTACCAAGGCTGGTGCCTTCACAATGTGTCTCTCCATGATCTTTAGGTGAGGAAGCAACTCAACTTGTAGCTCAATGACTTGGTCACTTATGTTCTCTTCCCACTTACTTAGATCTTCTCTCAACCACCTCAATTCTTGTACTTTAAGGATATGCTTATGAAAATCATTTGGCTCGGTTAGAGAAGCACTTGCACTGGCTTAGATGTCTACATCTAGCTTCTTGATTTTCTCAATGACCTTGGTAGTGAATGTTTCCATAGTGCATAATTTAAACAAAATTTGAATTATTTTATGAGTTATTGATTGTAGCTCAGTTATAACTTCAGAAAGCTTTACCTTATTGATTGCCACTTCTTGGCTGATCTTCTTTGCTAGTTTGAATTGTATTTTTGCCTCTACCCTTTATTCTATCCTTTTCTCAGCATCTATGTTTGGGGCATTGATATGATGTATAAGGTTTGCAAGTTGGTCTAAAATAGGTGTATCTTCATTTATTTGGACATTGGGAATAACCTGTTGCAGAATGCCTCTTACATCCTCTAAGATCTGCTTACTCTTACTCTCCTTCCTTAGTTTTTCTTGTGTGGCCTTCCACCTACACAACTCTCCATACTTTCTCAATTCCTCAGGATCCAAAGTCCTTAGGTCACAGTCAAGAATCTCAATTACTTCATCCAAGGTTACTGGCCCTTTTCCATGTTTCTTCTTCTTCTTCTTGGGCTCTTGTGGAGATAACTTAACAAATGGAACGAGAGCTTTTATCTCTACATTTGTCTTGTCTAGCTCGGTTGACACTATTTATTCCTTCTTTTACTCCTCAGTGACCTGAGTCTTGGTCGATTGGGTTGGAGCCTTTGATGTAGTGTTGGTAGGTGTTGTCTCGGTAGCATCTGCTTGTGTGTTAGCCTCTTTCACCTTAGGCTCATTTGTCTCTTCAGTACCTTGAGTGCTTGTTCCTTGTTCCCCTGTTGTATCCTTTTGTTGCTTAGGGATTGAGCCTTTGGGTTTCTTTTGTGTTATAATTTCAACTACTTGAACCAATATAGGAAGGTCACCTGATATAATACTTACTGTTGGCTCAGTGGGGGTTTTTTCTTCTTGTTGAGCTCCAAAAACTTTAATGTCCTCATCATTCTTAATGTCATCAGGGTCTCCATTAGTGATCTCCTCTATGAGTACATCATTTGAACCATCATTGATTCCCTGTATAATCACCTTCTCGGGTGTATCTTGGTACTTAGTGGCAACATTAGTATCAGGCACCTTGATGTCTGATAGCTCAATGAGTTTCTTAGGTGCCAGATATGCATCATCTGAATGGATGCCTTTTCCTTTCCTTTTTGTCTTCCTCTTGGGTATTATGGCCAAAGCCATCTTGTCTGCCTTAGCTCAGGCTTGTAGAATAGAAGTCCACAACAACTAACTATTCTCATTAATTTCTGATAGATTTTCATCAAGTATTTGTAGTGCTATGCTTTTCACTAGAAATCTCTTGGAATATGTCTTCATCAATTCCTTAATCTCGAGGACTGCCAACATTGGCATTGCCATTACTAAGGATTATTCCCTCATTCTCTTCTTAGTGTTTAATGCATACGTCCATCTAGCAGATATCTTATCATATAAACTTTGTGGTACATACTTGGAAAACTCTATGGGTACCTTCTTGAATTTGATCATCATCTGTACTACTACTTATTCTATTTTGTTCTGATCCTCGATTGACAAATGTTTAAACCAATTTATTTTTGGGTCACTAAGACCTCCAGTTTCTATTATATTCTCTGCAACCTCAGATCAATTGAACGACCCTTATTCACAACAAATTTAAATTGATCTATGTCATCTTCTTCATCATCAATGTAATCTCTTCCTCTTATCAGCTTCCTTCTTTTCTTCAGTGCCTTAGAGGTAACTTTAGTACTTCTCTTCTTCTAATAAGTCTTGGTCGGTGCATGCCTTGATATTTTGACAACTCCTTTCTTTAGTGGTGGTGAAGCTGCAATGGTTGACCTTGTTTGTGCCCTAGTTTGCACTTCTGCCCGCTTCTTCTTTGGAGTGGGCTTAGCTAGTGTAGGTTCTACATCTTTTTTAGACTTGATTACCTCATCATCATGTACTTTATCAGTAAGAAGTAACTAACCTTCGATTGCTACTTCAACCAGAATGTCCTTGAATGCTTTTGCATCATCTAAATCTTCCCCAAATTGTTTAACTAGTTTGTTTATCATTTTTCTAGATTTATTGGTTGCCTTCCCAATGACTAGATCCATTTTAATTCTTTGTTTATCTTCCTCATAGGTTCCAAACCTAGTAGCTTTTGGATCCTTAGGCTCTTCCAGTAAAGCCTTGATTGACCTAGAGGCTTGGTCAATATCAATTTTGTATCCCATTGGAGCTAACCACTTTGTTCTCGGTTCAAATGCCTTAATTAGTGTGTAATTTGTTTACACTAGGAAACATATGTCATGTTCATATTTTTCTACCAGTTGTCTCGGTATTCTACTCCTTGTGTTCATCCTATCCTTGAATTTCTCAAAGTAAATATCCACCATGCTTACAAAATTATCACCCAAACTCTTTATCAAATCAGTAATTTGAAGTATCATAGGCTTGTCGATAGTCCAGTCAACATTAGCAATTGAAGGGAAAAAGTTTTTCACATAAAAGAATATGAAAAGAAATAGAGATCCAAAATTACATGTGTTTTGTCAACTGAATAGTCTTCATATTCTCCTCAACTTGTCTCAACAATAGCTCAACAAGATCCAACTGAAATCCCCTTTTCACCATTTTGTATGTAATGTCAACTGCTCCACATGGTACACTGTTGGGTTTGCTTGATTGAAATATTTTATACCCAATTACATATGCACCAAACCTTGTTTCAAGATTTGTGATTGTGTTAACTTTCAATCCTCTGCCATCCCATTCTGCTCCAGTTGCTTTTTCTAGCTTGATTCTCGGTGCAATCCTTAATGCTTTGACTTTGTTAGTGGTAGGGTAGCCTTTTACCACACGTAGTATCCTTTGTGATCTTCACGGGCTCATCCAACCAAAGTTTCCCATCATGGTAACGACTCAAAACAATTCTTATCCATGCATTCCTGAAAACCTTTGAAAAATGCAAGCCATTAGTCAAACCTTTAACTCTTAAATGCTCATGGTCATCTTTCAACTTTCCATTAACACTGAGCTCTTGATATGTATAAATGAGCTCAAAATCACCAATCTCTCTGATTTTGTAGTGAATGTAGGAGCATATGTCTTCAACTAGAAAAAACCTAGGTGATATGTGTTAATATGATTTAGAACAACAAAGAGAGGGGGGGGGGGGGGGGGTGAATCAGTTGTTCTCAGGTCTTGATGTATAAAACAATCTCAAAAACTTATCCTTAAATTAGATCCAATAACCAAAACAAATTCGGTCATCACTGATTCAATAATAGAAACATACAACAATGCAGTCCACTACCCAGCTGTAACTTAACTTGTAAAACATAGTAATGTTCACATCAAAACATTCACACAAGTATCAACACCAGGATTTATAGTGGAAACCCAATTTGGGAAAAACCACTTTGTAACATGCTACTATTATTTTCACTCTTATGAAGTGAGCTCAGTAAAAAGCCAACCTTGTTAAAGGTTACAATACACATTGTCAGGTGTGACCTGGTTAAAGGATTTCAATCTCCCTGTTAAAAGTGAGCCTAGTCATAGGACTTACATACACTCCATTAGAATGCAACCTTGCTCAAAGAATTTAACATATGACTGTTAGGTCAACCTCTGTTAAAAGGATTTTGATTGTTATAATGGTTAGAAAGTAGCAACAATATTTATCTAAAAAATATACAACTCACTTTGCAAATATCAGATATGATTTCGTACACTAATGCTAGTTTACTAACTTTGAAACTTTTCCATCTCCATCTCTGATCTTCTCGGAACTGTTCTTCAAGCAACCACCACAATTCTCCTTCATCATTTTCTGCTTATTCAGTCAATAAAACTTTACTCATCAAGCATTCTCTATTCTTCCTTATGCACTTACATATCTCAGGTTCCCTTATATTTTCCTCAATTAGGTTAACTCATCTTATGCTGCTCAATCTCATTCGTAGATCTTAGGGTTAGGTCAGATTCATTGAATCTACCCGCTTCATGTTCTTCAGCTCCTTTTCTAGAATTATCTCAAATCTCTTAAAGATTTACAATAAAATGTTTTACAGTGCATTTAATGCTTCCAAACAATCAATAAATAAAGTCAACACATTTTACATAATCCAAGAATTCAACAATGTTAGCTCCAAAATTAAATTCTCTTCAAATATAAAATTGCTGATACTCGGTCAATACTGTGATCATCTACTCGGTCTTCATGTAGAAAGCTCGGTCATTACTAAAAATGTTTCCTTGGCTTAGACTGTCTTCCTCGGCAATTAATTGTTGTTCAGTCGATACTATAATTTTTCTCAACATATACTAACTTGGTCAACACTAACATTACTTGGCTTAAACATGATTTTTCCATTCTTTGCTCGATCAAGCCTACTAGTTTAGTCTTCAATCTTACTAAGATAAATAATATATTGTCTCATCATTGTGCAACATACTCAAGTACACTTTGTAGTATTAAGATAACTTAACCTTTCCTTAGGTACTATTGTTACCAACCTTGCCTAGCCCCTTAGCAACACTCAAATAGATATAGTACTTTCCTAAGTAGCAACAGTCTTACCAGTTAAGGTTTGACATTAATGACAATACAACAATTGTTTCAATTGCAGTTTCCAACAATCTCCCTCTTTGGCATTGATGGCAACACCATATGATATCACCTGAATAACACATGGATTACCAACCAATCCAAAAACTTATCTGTTCATTAGAGAATTATTTATAATATCCTTAGCTTTTGTCATGCCCCGCAAGGGAACCGGGGAAGAGAACAAAGATTCTCTTTGTTGAAGAAAACCTAAGTAATAATTTATGAAAAATTTTGAACTTTAAAAAGAATTATGTAATCAAAACTTAAACTTAGATTCCTTCCAAGGTTCCCTTTTCATTTTAAATGCATGATTCATTCAAATCCATTAAGTAAACTAACAACAAGATTTAATTCTCAAAGCAAACTGCATCATATCTTTAAGAAATACAAAATATTTTCATTTCAGCTTTCCATTTAAAAATCATCTATGAACAATGTAACTTATAAAATTTATCCAACTCATTTGATACATTAAAATATACTACATTTGGTTTTTCAATAGCTTCACTTAAACAACAATAATGAAAGCATGTTACATAATTTGGAATGTTACAAAATCCTTTTCCTTTCCAACATACATCTTAAACATAAAGTTCACATTTCCCTTTTCCCTTCTTCCTAAGTCTACCCATTCCAATTACATCATTTTGAAATACATTATTGATTACATTGCATTCAACTCCTCATAAGAGGTAACAAGATTATGCATCGTGAAATATAATCACAAGGCCTTCATTCTTCAAATCTGGTACATAAGCAAGCATGAATCTTCAAGCATGTATCTGCAAAAGATACCTCAATAAAAATGTTTACCACCCAACCACGTGGATACCTATAAGGCCCACTCCCCCGTGCTAGGAGATAAACACCAAGGTCCACAAAGAAGGAATAGCTAGGCCAAACCTAGGGTTGGGCAATCTTTCCCAAAATAGCAAATGAAAAGAGAGTCAAAGTATAGATCTTTCCCAAAAGGTTCTAAGGCTTGGGTAGAAACTCTAAGCAACAACCTAAGTGAGTGTCATCGCATAGCCCTGACCCCTTGGGTTGTCCTGGTACTAGCCACTCTGGGCCCCGGCCCCCAAGTAGGCACATGCGGGATCGAATGCCTTTCATACAGACAAGTGCCATTCAATCGTACCTACGCATAGGTACCTTCTCCCACTCCCATCCATAGCCTTTACTAGCACTAATGGCATGGGCGAGGCACATTTAATATTTTTAATGTTTTAACCCATTCCCATCAGTTTAATTAAATTTTCACTTGTTAAATAACTCTTGAGTCGGTTATCCTGGTTCTAGCCACTTTAGGGCCCCGGCCCCGCACTGAGAGCCACTCACTAGGTGTCGTTAGGTTTTCTACCCTCAACCCATACATCACAATTACATCATACACATAGTAAAAGCATATTGCAAACACATTTGAGAACTACTACCAAGAATTAAAAATAATAGGATAGTTATGTATGTTTAGAGAAATTAGGTATGTTAAGAATGTTTAGAATGTCTTGACTCTAAACCCTAAACTGCTCCTTACAAACATTCTATCTCAATAAAGGCATCTAAATGTACTGAAAATAATCTCCACTAAACAAGGAATGAACAATCTTCAGGTTTATACAAAATTTCTTTCTAAACCTTAAACCTGGCTAATCCTGAAAATTGACTAAGTCTGATTTAATTAAAAATCTAAAATTTAAAAGTTACAACTTAACTCCTAGGAACCTGAAACCTATTCCAATGGATTCAAAGGGTACCTAATCCCTTTATACAAGTATAACTTAAAGTATAAGTTTACGTACTTAAGTTTACGTACTTTAATTTCTTATACTTTAATTTCTTATACTTTAATTTCTTATACTTTAAATTAAAGTATAAGAAATTAAAGTACGTAAACTTAAGTACGTAAACTTATACTTAAATGTTATAATTGTATAAAGTCTGAATCCTATTTTCCTCGGTTAGCACACTACCGACCTAGCTCGGTTAACACACTACCGACCTAGCTCAGTTGACACATTACCGACCTCACTCGGTTGACACATTACCGACCTAGCTCGGTTAACACATTACCGACCTAACTCGGTTAACACATTACTGACCTAACTCGGTTAACACGTTACCGACCTAACTCGGTTCACACATTACCGACCTTGCTCGGTTAACACATTACCGACCTAACTCGGTTAACACTGAGCCGACCTAACTCGGTTAACACCATTACCGACCTAACTCGGTTAACACGTTACCGACCTAACTCGGTTCACACATTACCGACCTTACTCGGTTAACACATTACCGACCTTACTCGGTTAACACACTGAGTCAACTGGAACTGCAGAGAACGACTGTCAACTTTGTCTTGCGGGTAAAACTGGGTGTTATGGGGACTAAGGTTGCCTAATATGAGCACGACCCATTTGAGATATCCCAGCTTCCCTTCAGAATTGGCCCATCAATCCTCCCTACCTATCTAACAAATATATTCTAGATCTGGGAAAAGAAAGGGTGGCACATAGATAGACATGAAACAGTAAGGTTGCAACAAAAGTTCTAAAATCTGGAAGCGTTCATAATACATCCAGTGACAGTAAAATACACTACTCTACCAGATCAAAACCACTTCTACCCTTCCAGGGAGGTTTCACCACAGTGAACATACAAACATTCGTAAAATAACTTTCCACAAACACATTTCAAATACATAGAAAATAAAGCATATATATATATTTTGCAACCATAGCACAATATACAGAAACTTTTCTAGAAATCTAGATTTTACATTCATTCTACAAGATAAATCTACTTCTCAGGATGGATTCCAACCTGGAGTCCTGCGAAGACCAGTTGGAGAAGAAGGAAGATCAAACCCTCTCCAATGTTTCCAACACTCCTTGAATCCCTTTGCTCGCAATCTTCCAGCCTCTACCCGTAACAATCCAAATGCCAAACTCACAGGATAAATTTTCTACCACAATAATAATAATAATAATAATCCTCTTCTCCCAACTCCTTTTACACAGGAAATCTTTCCTGTAAATAGGATGGAGGAGGAGGTTGCACAGGTAATCCAACCAGTGCAACCATCTCAACTATCCATCCGTTAATGAGATGGTTTTGAAAACTCATTCCCGTAAAGGAATAAATAAACTATAATTTGAGTCCCCAAATTTAATGATATTAAAATAAATATTATAATCTTAAAACAATTTATTAAATTATTCAACTATGGTAATAGGATAATCCTATTTACCATACCGCTAATTGATCTAATTATTTATTAATATAATAAATAACTACATGGCACTAATTATATATAAATATATGTATGCATATGCATATGTGTGCACCCATATGCCTATGTGTACATATATTATTATTATTACAAATATTATTACAAGCATAATATTATTATTATAAAACATATTATTATTTTTATTGCTATAGACTCTTTGTCGTTATTAGTATTATAAAATAATACCATAAATAAGGTACATTATTATTAATGTTAAACATTAGAATAACATTATTATAAACTATATTGTTTATTCATACCTTAATCCTCATTCTAAAATATATATGCATATATTAAGTAGCCACTAACATAGGTTAGAATTTTACCACTATTATTATTTAAAACCTCTTATTATTAATATTTCCTTAGACATTAAAATACCATAAAATTAATCCTTATCATGGGTATTAAAACCACATGATTTAATTGCACTCAAAATCGCTCCTAATGAGATACGCTACTAAATCATACCCTCAAATGAACAATAATCTACATCCATGATCTACTAACAGAATTGAACATATCACGAAGGCAAGAACTAGCTACAAGATCCACAATTCCATCAATTACAAAACGACATAAGACATTCACACAAGGGACTGACTCGACACTTCCCACCTAAGGATAAAAGGATCAAATGTGAAGTTTCTTCCTATGGACCTGGTGATATCTCCGTAACAACAACAACGATCGAGGATTTTGAGGGATCGCTCAGACCTATGAAGCCAGGTGGAGACGACACCCGGTACCTGCAATGTTGCATCACCAAGAAGAGATACATATATATACATATGGAGATACAAATCAGATATATGCAAGCAGATGACCAGGATCGATACATCGTGTGGACCTCAACTAAGTGAGTAACTACGACTTCATCCTGGAGTCATGAAAAACACCTCAGACACATCCATGAAACATAAAACATCATGATAGTGGTTAGATTCAAATAATTGGGTTAGATCCATATAAAAATAGATAATTTTCTAATCTCATAAACATGTAATTACTAACCATAAATGAGCATATTCATCATGTCATCATCCACAAAACATAAATGTAAATGTATAGAATCTTGACCATAATAATAATAAAATGTCCAAATCAGAAAAGTCTAAGTATCACCATAGGAGAGGTATTATAGCTTCATTCTGATTCAGAATCTTATAAGCCTCACTTCTGTGATCGTCAAAAGTATTCAGATCTCCCTCTATCTTGATCCTTCATTTCAGTTCATCATCCTTATCTTTAGTTTCATCAGTTCATCTCCCTTTTACCTTTCAGTGTTATGTGTTATCATATCAGTTCATCTCCCTCTCTAAAAAAAATTTCAAAGAAGCAACTAAAACATACATCCAACAGATGTAGATAATATCTATGCGGCTCAGTGTTTCTCCCTCTGTCATCTTGCTTATGACTGATTCCTTGTCTTTGCTTCTTTTCACAACTCTAGGCTAGCCCTAAAGTGTGACAATATTCTGCATCAATTTGTCAAATATCTTGCTATAACACATTTGATGCAGTACTCCTAGCTAGTCTAGGCAGCCTCAGTTAGGGGAAGAACCCCTAATTGACTTCTCAAATACTCATGAGCTTCTCTAGGTAAAGCTTTAGTGAATATGTCTGCTAATTGTTCTTTTGTATTCACATATTCCATTCAGACTTCTTTGTCTTGTACTAATTCTCTCAAGTAGTGATACTTGATTGCAATGTGCTTGGTGTTAGTGTGCATCATTGGATTCTTAGAAATATTGATAGCACTTGTGTTGTCATAGAAAATAACAACAGGTTCAATGATTTCTTCTTTCATGCCTATCAACAATTGTTTTATCCATACTAAATTTGAATAGTTTATTGTAGCAGCAACATATTCGGCCTCAACAGTAGATTAGGAAATGCAATTTTGTTTCTTGCTTGTCTAGGAGACTAATCTCTGTCCAAGAAAGAAAGCTCCACCACTAGTACTCTTTCTGTCATCTACATTTCCTACCCAATTAACATCTGTATAAACTCTGAGTTCAAATTTGTCATCCTTCTTATAATATAGACCATAGTCAGTAGTTCCTTTCAAGTATCTCATAATTCTTTTCATAGCCAGCATGTGTGTTTCCTTAGGATTGGCAGAGAATCTTTTTGCAATCCCAATAGCTAATGCAATATCTAGTCTACTATGTACAACATACTGCAATGTTACAATCATGGATCTTTACAAAGTCTGATTCACTTTTGCAGCATCATCATTCTTAGATAACTTTTGTCCAGTAACCATGGGAGTTCCCACTGGTTAGCATCTTCCATCCCAAAAGTTTTCAGTATTTCATTAACATACTTAGACTGTGTAATGAAAATTCTATTCTTCCTCTGATATACTTGTAAACCAACAAAGAATTTGATCTCACCAAACATACTCATTTCAAATTCAGTTTGCATTTCATTTGAAAAACTTTTACATAATGAATCTTGTCCACCAAAAATAATGTCATCCACAAAATTTTTTGCCAACAGGATACATTTACCTTCTTCATCCTTCATGTACAGATTACTTGTGTCATTTGTTCTTGAAAATCCAATCTGTATCAAGTAGTTGTGCAACCTCTCATACTATGCTCAGGGAGCTTGCTTCAATCCACATAATGCTTTGTTCAGTTTGCATACCATGTGTCTTCTATTTGGATCAATAAAACCTTCTGGCTGTTCTATGTAAACTTCTTCTTCTAGTATACCATTCAAAAATGTAGACTTGACATCCATTTGATATACCTTGAAATCTTTATAAGCAACATATGCAAGCAAAGTTCTTACTCCTTCCAATCTAGCTATAGGGGCAAATGTCTCCCCATAATCTATTCCTTCTTCTTATGTGTAGCCTTTGCATACCAACCTAGCTTTGTTCCTAGTGATTTCACCATTTTTATTCATCTTATTTTGAAACACCCACTTTGTTCCTATAACATTTTTGTTTTCAGGTCTCAGCACCAGAGTCCAAGTATCATTCTTCTCAATCTAGTCAATCTCTTCATTCATTGCTTGTATCCAGTCTTCATTCTCCAATGCCTCTCTAGTTGACTTCGGTTCAAATTCACATAGTAGGCATGTTGGATCCTTAGCCTTACTTCTGGTCTGAATTCTAGTATTTTTGTCTCCAATTATCTGTTCAGGCTTGTGATGTCTTCTTACATATTTTTCCAAAATAGGTTCAGTTATTCTCTCCTCTATTTCATCATGTTCCTCAGTCAGATTGTCAGATTTAGCTTCAAAATGCTTGAAAATGTCTTCCTAATATTCAATAGCATTTTCTTGTAGCTCGACATGTTCTTGTTCTCTCTCAACACTGTTTTCCTAACACTTGGCAGCATCTGTCTGTCACTTGGCATTTCTTACTTGAGACTCAACATTAGGTGCAAGTCTGTTACTTACCTCTTCTTCTTCCTCAATGTACACAAAAGATCTATAATCTTCTGGTTCTCTTTTTCTGTCAGCTTCATTTCTTTCTGCATACTCATCAATTTTGACATTCACACTTTCCACAATTTTGTTAGTGTTAGAGTTCAAACACTTATAAGCTTTACTTTTTGTGGAATACCCTAGGAATATTCCTTCATCACTCTTAGCATCAAACTTTCCATTCCTAGTGTCTTTTAATATATAGCACTTACTTCCAAAGAGTCTAAAGTATTTAACACTCGGTGTATGCCCATGCCATAATTCATAGGGTGTTAGATTTGTACCTTTCTTGATCTGTACCTAGTTAAGAGTGTAGATAGCAGTGCTTATAGCTTCTTTCCAATATTTCTGTGCCACATTCTTTTTAATCAACAATGTCCTTGCATAATCCAAGATAGATCTGTTTCTCCTTTCTGCTATACCATTCTGTGGAGGTGTTCTAGGTGCAGACATCTATCTTTTAATTCCTCTATCATTGCAAAATAGATTAAATTCATTTGATGTAAATTCTCCACCTCGGTCAGATCTAAGACATTTAAGGTTCCTACTTGTCTCCTTCTCAACCTTAGCCAAATACCACTTAAAGAATTGAAAAGCTTCAGATTTTTCTTTTAGAAACATCACATGCATCATCCTAGTATGATCATCAACAAATAAGATAAAGTATCTAGCACCACAGTAACTTTGTACAACCATAGGTCCACAAAGGTTAGTATGAACCAAATCTAAAATGTTTTCAGAAGTAAAGGATTTTCTATTAAAACTTGACTTTGTCATTTTTCCTAACTGACATTCCTTGCACATCACATTCTCAGGTTTCTTCAATCTAGGTAGATCTCTTACCTTTTTCTTCTTACTTATCTCTATTGGATTGTCAAAGTTAACATGACATAGCCTTTTATGCCATAACCAAATATCATCAAGTTGTTCAATTAAACATGTTTCTTCAGATAGGTCAAGATAGAACAAATTACCTCTAGTCTGATCTCCACTTCCAATCAGTTCTCCAATAGCATTAAATATTTTAGCTTGCTTGTGATGAAATTCCACTTGGTAACCAGTTTTGTTAAGCTGAGCAACACTTAACATATTATAATTAAGTCCTTGAACCCAATATGCATTTTCATAAGATGTCTTATCAGTCAATTTAATCAAACCTTTTCCTCTAATAGGACATGGTGCATCATTACCAAATTTTACACTTTTACCTCTGTAATGATGTAAGGTCTCAAACTTATTTTTGTCACTAGTCATGTGATGTGAGCAGCCACTATCAATAATCCATTTATCATTCTTGTTCACATAAGATATCAATGCAGTTTTCTCATCCTCATCAGATTCATCTTTCATTGCAACATAGACTACCTCAATTTCAAAATCATCACTATCTGTGTCAATTTCTTTTTCAGCATGTAACAAGATTTATTACCTTTTCCTTTTTAGTCTTTGTTCCATCGGTAGCTTCTGTCATCTTTTCTATCTTTGTGTTTGCTTTTCCTTTCATCATCTTTATCCTTCCTATCAGGACATCTAGCAGCTATATGACTAACTTTATTACATGCAAAACATATAATAGGGAGTTTACCTTTATACTTTCCTTTTCCCTTCTCAGTCTTCTAGCCATAAGAGCTTCTAGATCTTCTAGGTCTTCATCAGATGTGTCACTGTCACTTTCACTTTCACTTTCACTGATGCATCTTTCTTTTTCTTTCTTTGGCTTGTTTAGAACTAGTTGTGACTTGAAAGCAGATTCACCATTTCCAATGCTTCCAACAGTGAAATTATCATAGTTAGAGAGTTCAAAAGTAGTCAGCTTACCAACCAAACTTTCCAACGTAAGCACATTAGCAGAGTTACATCTAGATTCCTGAATAGATGAGATCTTAATAGCATATATAGGATGTAGAGTTCTTAGTACTTTCCCAATTATAGTTTCATCATCAATAGCCCCATTTTCTCCTCTAATAGCATTCACAACTTCTTTTATTCTACCACAATATTGTGCAATGTTTTCACCTTCTTGCATTCTCATTTCATCAAACTTACCTCTAAGACTCTCAGCCTTTACTTTCAGCACATTTAAGTCACCACCATAGATCCTTGCAAGAGTGTCCCACATATCCTTAGTAGTTGTGCAGTCCTTGATGTCCTCAAATTCTAGATAGCTTAGGGTAGATGCAATTTCCAGCATTGCCTGATTATGTTCTTGCTTAGCTCTCATTTCTTCGACAGTCAAAGGTGCAATAGGTGAGACATAGCTATTTTCAATGTAGTACTTTGTAGAGTCACCAATACCGGCCAGATGCAGCTTCATCAAGCTTTGCCATACAGGGAAGTTTTCCTTGTTAAGCTTTGATACCTCCTTCTTATACATCCTGATCATTTTCTTCAAGCCCCTTTAAACTTGATTTCTGTCAACACTAATGATAAGCAACAAAGCTCTGGTACCAATTGTTAATATGATTTAGAACAACAGAGAGGGGGGGGGGGTGAATCAGTTGTTCTCAGGTCCTGATGTATAAAACAATCTCAAAAACTTATCCTTAAATCAGATCCACTAACCAAAACAAACTTGGTCATCACTGATTCAATAATAGAAACATACAACAATGCAGTCCACTACCCAGCTGTAACTTAACTTGTAAAACATAGTAATGTTCACATCAAAACATTCACACAAGTATCAACACCAGGATTTATAGTGGAAACCCAATTTGGGAAAAACCACTTTGTAACATGCTACTATTATTTTCACTCTTCTGAAGTGAGCTCGGTAAAAAGTCAACCTTGTCAAAGGTTACAATACACACTGTTTTGTGTGACCTAGTTAAAAGATTTCAATCACCCTGTTAAAAGTGAGCCTAGTCATAGGACTTACATACACTCCATTAGAATGCAACCTTGTTCAAAGGATTTAACATATGACTGTTAGGTCAACCTCTGTTAAAAGGATTTTGACTGTTACAATGGTTAGAAAGTAGTTACAATATTTATCTGAAAAATATACAACTCACTTTGCAAATATCAGATCCGATTCCGTACACTAATTTTGGTTTACTGACTTTGAAACTTTGTCATGTCCATCTCTGATATGCTTGGAACTTTTCTTCAAGCAACCACCACAATTCTCCTTCAACCTTTTCTGCTTATTTAGTCAATAAAACTTTACTCTTCCAGCATTCTCTATTCTTCCTTATGCACTTGCATATATCAGGTTCCCTTATATTTTCCTCAATTAGGTTAACTCATCTTATGTTGCTCAATCTCATTCGTAGATCTTAGGGTTAGGTCAAATTCATTGAATCTTTCTTCTTCATGTTCTTCGGCTCCTTTTCTAGAATTATCTCAAATCTCTTAAAGATTTACAATAAAACATTTTACAGTGCATTTAATGCTTCCAAACAATCAATAAATAAAGTCAACACATTTTACATAATCCAAGAATTCAACAATGTCGGCTCCAAAATTAAATTCTCTTCAAATATAAAATTGCTGATGCTCGGTCAATACTGTGATCATCTACTCGGTCTTCCTGTAGAAAGCTCGGTCATTACTAAAAATGTTTCCTCGGCTTACACTGTCTTCCTTAGCAATTAACTATTGTTTGATCGACACTATAATTTTTCTTGACATATACTAACTCGGTCGACACTAACATTACTCGGCTTAAACATGATTTTTCCATTCTTTGCTCGGTCAAGCCTACCAGTTTAGTCTTCAGTCTTACTAAGATAAACAATATATTGTCTCATCATTGTGCAACATAGTCAAGTACTTTTTGTAGTATCAAGATAACTCAACCTTTCCTTAGGTGCTATTGTTACCAACCTTGCCTATCCCCTTAGCAGCACTCAAATAGATATAGTACTTTCCTAAGTAGCAACAGTCTTACTAGTTAAGGTTTGACATCAGTGACAATACAAAAATTGTTTCAATTGTAGTTTCCAATAGATATGCTTGAAAAAGCTCTAATTTTGTCAATATACGAAGCAACTTTGAGGTAACATTTGTACTTCAGCTCATCACATGTAGCAAAAAAAATTAATCTTACTTCCTCCTCATCTACATTCTTGGATTGGTTAACCTTAGATGCGAATGCCATGTTCTTCATTTAGGGTTTTGGGAAATATCAAATAAATATCTCGGTGAAGATAACGCTTACTCGTAAAAATGATGAAAACACTCAGAATCCTTTAAATCTTTGCTCAAATGCTCTGAAAATCTTTTTCTAAAATTATATCTATAGACCCTTAGCTCTTCATGATCACAGTGTGAAAAATAAGCTAAGTCCACCATGTATTTATAGCATTTATAGCTTCCTGCTCAAACCTTTTTGCAATAAATGCTCAACCTAACATGGCTTGGTGACAACTGTTACTCTCGATGTATACCATGAAATAACATAAGCTCGGTTAACACATGAAATTTCACTCAGTTAATACTGATGCTTGGTTAACCATGCTCATAGTTACCAACTAGTAACTTCTCACTCGGTCTATCATATACCGACTGTAAACACTTATAGCTCAAAACATGTAAAACCATAATGCATCTTAATTCATGTAGATTTGGTATGTGAACACTGTCAGAAATAGGGAATACTGAGAGGGGGGGGTGAATCAGTATTCTACAAACTTTTACTTTTGCCCAATTATGGATATAACAGATAATCTTAATGCATGCATAACATAGAAAGCTAAACAATGTGCATAGCAATGAAACAAAAGAACTCATAACACATCATTTGTTCTCGAGGAAACCCTAGCCAAGGGAAAACTCTGGTGGGGATGGTACCCACAAAGATCCACTAATCAAAAGTATCATGTAAAATTTTAACCCTGTTAGGAGTCTATTACATCCATATAGTGTCTCAGTCCTGATTAAGGGACTATAGGCCTTGTTAGAAGCCTCAACCTTGTTAGGAGTTGGTAGTACAAAATGTGATTACCAGATGAGCCCACTACCCAAACAAGTAATATACAATATTCACTGATTAAAAAAGTAGGTCAAGGTACATAACCTTATACTACTTGCATCAATATCTCTTCACTGCTCTTTCACTATCACTATTACATATACATCATATATCTCGCATCATCTCACTTCGTTATCCTTACAATTTACAATTACATCTTTACATATCTTTATAAAAGTTATTAAGATTAATAAATTTCCAGTCGACTATCATATTAAAAAATATCTTTACCAAAGGGTTAACATCTAGGATGTCATCCCTTTATATTGTTAAGTCATTATTTTGATAAACAAAATAATCCCTTAACTCTTTATCAATTATGTCTTCATATTCTGTCCTGTCGACTTGACACTGTCTTTAGTAAAACTGTCATAACTTCTTTTGTACATGCCGTACTGACTTGCGCACTGAGATGAGTCTTCAATAGTCACCATAGAGTCTATGTTCAAGTGCACAAGCACTGAATTACTCCAATCAGCATCTCAAACCAAAATTGTCTTCAGGTTCACTGGTAAAAACACACTGTCTCATACTTAGACAATTTCACATTGCGCTCTGACATACTAGCTCTTTGATCTATGCGATCTTCATGTAGATCATATGTTGCCATAATGACAACATCTATGTAACCAACTTAGCCAAATTGCCAACAATATCCCCCTTTGTCATTGGTGGCAACATATGAGAAAATTGGCTAAGTCTTACAACTTCAAAATCTCAAAATTGTGGCCATAATACAAAACATATATATACTGTCCTTATGACTATATTAATCCTTTCTATATACTGTACTCCCCCTAAGAGTATGTATCCTTAACAATTTTTTTTCTATATATCTCTCCCCCTTTGACAATAATGACAAAAAAAGTATGAGGGTAACAAAATTGTGTTCACAAAAGGTTATACCTTTATTCAATATTGCAAAGCCAGTAGGCTTGCAACACAATCTGCAAAATTGATCTTCATAGCCTCTATCTCTTTCTCCCATGATTTCTTAATAGAATCTGCCACACTAAGTAGTGCGCATAATCCATAAGATTCTATCTCACATGCTTGGAGATTCTCAAAGCTAAACTTTTGAAAAGATGTCTTAGCTGAAAGATATTATTCCAATTGCCCTTCAATAATACTTAACTTCATAGAAGTGTGCTCTCTTAAAAGAGTGAATCTCTTCATTTTCCTGTCCTTGTCATCTTGAAAAATTTTGATCTCATCATAGATCTTTCTAATTTTTTGCTCAATATCAAATACCTTCACATTGGGGCTTGAAAGAAGGTTTATTTCATTCTGAATTTCTACTTCCTTCATCTTCACCTTTTGATCTTCTTCTACTGCCAAGGTCTCTAATTTTGTACATTGAATGTACAAGGATTTACCTCTTTCTAAATTCTTCCTCAAGTCCTTGATACAAATATCAAGGTTATTGATATCATTCCTGATATTCTGACTAATGTTCAAGAGTGTTTTGGCCTCATAAGCTGCATGGGCTTTCACTTTTTCTATATCAGATAAGTTTGTAAACTCATTGTCAAAAGTGTTCATTACTTCCTTTGCTCTTTCTAGAGGGTCATATTTTGCAATCTATGTAGTAATAATGCCTTGTAATTTCTCAGTAAGCTCCTTCAGGCATCCTTCAAGACTCTTTACTTTCTTATTCTTTCCAATGATCTTGTTCAGAGATGTGATCAGTTCCATCTGATCAACATAATCTACTTCCTTTCCCAAATTCTCAATCATAGAACCAATTTGAGTTTTCTTGCCAGTCTCAGGTGTAAGACTGATTTCTTCTTGAGTGGGAACATGTACTTGTTTTTTGTCACTTTAGTTTCTACAACTATGGTCTCTATTTTCTCTTCTCCTTTGGTAATCTCTTGCTCTTCAAAAGCCGAATTATCAACAATGTTTTCAAGATTCTTGAATAAGTTATCATCACTATCCAAGGCGATCTTAGTTCCTTCTACATTCATGACTTCATCCTCAATGTTTATGGCTGGTGGAGAGGGAATGTCCTCTTGTTCTGGCTCTTTTGCTACTTTATCTTTAGGTTTTGCTGTAACTAATGATTCTCCAACATTCTCTGACATTACCTTAATGATTTCTTGCTTTGTTTCTTCATTAACTTCTTCATATCTGCCTCCCATAATCTGAATAGTTCTCTTCTTGGTTCTCAAATGGGTGCTTAAAGCTTTCATAATTTGATTGAAGTGTGCTTCATCTCTCACAACACAAAGATTTCTTACAAGCTTTTCTCTAATAGCCATGTCTTCTTCTGATGCTCTCTTCTTCCTATTTACAAGTTTCTTGTATAAGTCATCAGGTATCTTACCCTGAATTGTGTCAAAATTCTTATTAGATAGAATCATATGCTTTACCACTGCATTTTCTAGATTTAATCTCTCTGCATAATCATAGAGATCATAATACTTATTCATCTTTGTAAAGTCTCCATCTTGAATGATCTACTCATTTACCTTCTCAATTTTAGATTTCCAAGTTTTCTTCTTAATAGAAGTGTCATCATCTTTGATTTCTATAATTTTTCTTGGCACTGGTGGCACCAATGTTTTCTACCTCTTACCTGGTCCAGTAGCACTCTCTTTTACTCTTTTTCTAGGCATGGAGGAGGTGGATCTAGTGGATATCCTTGCTTCTTGATCCTTCTTTGTTACTTCTACTTTCACCTTAACTTGTGTTCCTTTTTGATGTGCTACAATTGATGATAAAGGTGGAACAGACAAAACTTCTTTTTGTCCAATATCTCTAATTGCTGCTGCTATTTGCTTGGCTACCAAGAACTCATGCTCAGTCATCCCTGTATCTTTTAGAATTTTCTTGATAGTACTCTCAACTCTTTTCTTTGATTTCTTCTCTTCAAGTAAGGTCTTTGTGGAGTTGAAGTTCTCCTCAAAGGTTCCAAACCTATTACAGTGAGTGTCCAACTTGCACTTAAGTAACCTTCTCACATACTCTTTTGTCTCAACTTCAGATATCTCATAGCCAAGAGGGTCTATGAACTCTGTTTTAGGTTCTACTACTTCAATGTAAGTAAAGTTAGTATCAACCATGAAACATATCTCATTTTTATACTTCTCCACAAGAGACTGTGGGATCCTTGATTTGCTTTTCACCAAATTCTGAAATGTCTTGATTACCAATACTGCACTTTCATTCACTTTATTAATAACATGCCTCCTATACACTTGGTTAATCCTTTCCATTGTACTTTGGCCATCATTCCAGTCATTTCCAATGGGGTAAGGAAATCTTCTCAATAGATGAAAAAACATATAAGTGATTAAGGATGAGAATCTAAACTGTGTATACTTAGTCTTCTTAATCTTTTCCAAATTCTCAAATAGTTAAATTCTTAGAATCTCACACATATCAACTTGTACTTTATCAACACACATTAGATAAGCTGCATGTATCATTCCAGCTACCATGTCATCCTCTCTTGAGTTAGCACAAAACTTAGTGGTTAGGATCTTACATAAGTATCTGACATCATCTTGTTGAATCTTACTAATCACAATTCCTCTACCATTATAGGATGAATTTGTGTTGTCTATGACTATTTTCCTCATGTTCTTCTCATTTAAAGGAATGGCTCTAGTTTTAGATAGTCCAGTAACTTCATGAATCAAATCAGCTGTGATATCTATCACTCTATCTTCTAACCAAAACTTCCCATTATGAATTTTACTTAGGATTATCTTAGTACATTCTTCATTATCAAATTCATACTGTAATGCATACTTAATGATCTCATTATATTCCAAATTTTCAAATCCTTCTTTCAATGACATGTCCTGATTGTAGATCTTCTAATATTCCTTGGTGAAATCACTATCACTGATAGTCTCTAGTTTGCATCCAAGATAACTTCTAACATTCTCTAGATGTAAAACTCCATCTGGTACAGATGATAAAGCTAACCTAGGATCATCTTCCAAGGGTTCTACTGGTTCCCTTTTCATCTTAGGTCTATTTTTATCTCTCACATTATGAATCAAAGAAACATCCATGATTTCCTCTAATTCCTTAACTGATTTAAAGATCTGCAAAGTAAAATACCTTGATTTCATGATTTAGGGCTTGCGTAGATTCGGCACAAAATTCTTCACCAAATCCTTGCAAAATGCTTCCAATCACTGCTCTTTGATCTCCTTAACACTTGTATTCACTTTGATGATCAAATAATAGTAATCATGACCTTTTATTAATTCAATCTCACTTAGATCTGACATCGCATTCAATTCTTTTGCCGCTTCTTTCCAAAAAGTTGATTCTATTAACCTGTAAAACTTAAAACTTCTTGCGATCTTGCAAAATATAATATTTTTCTTTGCACTCTTAACCATAGCATTAGAACATCATATAATACCTTGCATTAACTACACAAGACTCAAATCATCATATATCAACTTCTACACTAATCTAAGTTCCTATTCTACTACAATTTTCATAAATTAAGTACTTTGAGATGGGTCAGGTAAAGATTCATTCTTACCTTTTAATACTTCACCTTCCTGATTACCTTCAATGTTGAATATGTCTCCTTGATCTGTGCTTTTGATAAACTTCACTTCATCTGAATTACTACAGCATCCTTTCTGACTATTACTTGCATCTTCATTTCTTCTTGCATGATTTCTAGGGTTAGGATTGGTATGAAAAACTCTGTTGTTCATTCTGTAAAACCTTGCTGTATGTCCAATCTTGTTGCATATCTAACAAACTATTCCATTGTTTCCATATCTTGGTCTAGGCTATTGATCCATGATCTGCAATTTCTAGCAATGTGTCCAACCTTGTTGCATCTATAACAGACTACTCCATTTCTTCTGTTCATATCTTCAGTGGGTTTCTTATCTACATTGTTAGTATTCCTAAACATTCTACTACTATTGTTATTCTCAACAAATTTAAGTTTTTTGCATTCAATAGCTCTATGCCCAAAACCATGACAATTATAACAATAACCATTAAGGGGTTTGAATTGCTTACCTATGCAATCTCTCTTTATATGACCAATAGTATTACAAGCAAAACATCTACCTTTGAATTCTCTTTGCATACCTTTGGGTGATTCCTCTTACTTAGGTGGTTCTTCTTCCTTAGGTGTATCTTTAGATTTGTTAGTCTCATCAGACTTCTTCTCATCTATACTTTCAGATATTTTCAGATTTGGTTCCTTGCTTTCTTCATTTGCTTTAATAGTGTTGAATCCAAGACCAGTTTTATCATAGAATGGTTTCTGATAAGATATTTGTTCATCATTCTTCTCACTAGTTGAATATAGCCTTTCAAGTTGTTGTTTGGATTGAGTTAGTTCACCTTTCACAATTGTATTGTATTTCTCAAGTTCAGATGTTAGTTTACCAAGTTTAGATTTTAGTCCTTCATTTTCAGTCTTTAGACTTTCATTCTCAGATTTCAGATTTGCTTCATTCTTGCCATTTCTATCTTTCAGACTTAGCTTTAGATTTTCTATCTTTAGTTCATGCTTAAGGATCTCATTTTCTTTTTCTAAGTTGTCATCACAATCTTCAATAAGAACTTTGGATTCCTTTTCAGATTTCAGATCTTCCAACTTTTTTTTCAGTTTCTCAATGAGGTTCTTTGCATCATCATATTTTCTTTTTAGAGTGTCTCTTTCATTAGTAAGCATATCAATCTATTCAAGAGCTTCTTCAAGATTCTTCTGTAGTTGATCCATATCCATAGAGATCTTACTCAAGTTGTTAGGGTTTCCTTGAATGATTCTTTTCCAAGTAACTAAGCTCTGATACCAATTGTTAGAAATAGGGAATACTGAGAGGGGGGGGGGGGGTGAATCAGTATTATAAAAACTTTTACTTTTGCCCAATTATGGATATAACAAATAATCTTAATGCATGCATAACATAGAAAGCTAAACAATGTGCATAGTAATAAAACAAAAGAACTCATAACACATTATTTGTTCTCGAGGAAACCCTGGCCAAGGGAAAACCTCGGTGGGGATGGTACCCACAAAGATCCACTAATCAAAAGTATCTTGTTAAGGATGTTGACCCTGTTAGGAGTCTATTACATGCATATAGTGTCTCAGTCCTGATTAAGGGACTATATGCCTTGTTAGAAGCCTCAACCCTATTAGGAGTTGGCAGTACAAAATGTGATTACTAGATGAGCCCACTGCCCAAACAAGTAATATACAATATTCACTGATTACAAAAGCAAGTCAAGGTACATAACCTTATACTTCTTGCATCAATATCTCTTTGCTTCTCTTTCACTATCGCTATTACATATACATCATATATCTCACATCATCTCACTTCGTTATCCTTACAATTTACAATTACATCTTTACATATCTTTATACAAGTTATTAAGATTAATAACTTTCCAGTCAGCTATCATATTACAAAATATCTTTACCCAAGGGTTAACATCTAGGATGTCATCCCTTTATATTGTTAAGTCATTATTTTGATAAACAAAATAATCCCTTAACTCTTTATCAATTATGTCTTCATATTCTGTCATGTCGGCTTGACACTGTCTTTAGTAAAACTGTCATAACTTCTTTTGTACATGTCGTACTGACTTGCACTTTGAGATGAGTCTTCAATAGTCACCATAGAGTCTATGTTCAAGTGTGCAAGCATTGAACTTACTCCAATCAACATTGTAAACCAAAACTATCTTCAGGTTCACTGGTAAAAACACACTGTCTCATACTTAGACAATTTCGCATTGCGCTCTGACATACTAGCTCTCTGACCCGTGTGATCATCATGTAGATCATATGTTGCCATAATGACAACATCTATGTAACCAACTCAGCCAAATTTCCAACAAACACTTGATATAAGGAACTATTTGATGGATATCAGTTCCATATATACCTTTTCATCTTAGGTGGAGGTGGCAATATCACCCAATCCAATGGATGAGGTGTCACTGATTGCATTTCTTGAATCAACATTATCACCTGATTCTTTTCTCTACATAGTATTTCTTATCCTGATGATATCTTCAATTGTATTACCATTCTCATAGATTTTTGTTTCTGGTGCTCGGTCTCTGCAATCTTTACTTAAGTGACCAACTTTGTGACAATGTAAACATGCCATACCAGTACTTGTCCAGCTACGAGATCTACCTCTTTAATTATTCCTCATGTAGTTAGTTGCAATATGTCCATATCTTCCTCATGTTGTATAGTTAACCCATGTGTTATAATCCCAAGTATAAGCATTACCTTGTCTTTTCGATTGATAGGTCTTGTTTTTTCCTTTCGATGTCCAGACTTGCTTCATCTTTGTTCTACATTCTTGTGAGGTATGTCCATGCATGTTCCAAGTGTGATAGTATTTCTCCATGTAGGGTTTGTTAGGAGTCCTATTCAACTTAGATATGCACTCATGTTCTTGATGTCCATACTTGTTACAACTATAACAATGACCATTAAACTTAGGAGTGGTCATAGGATTACCTTTTGCTGTACTCCTGCAAACATTTTATGTGTGGCTTGGTTTACCACAATGATAACATGATAGTTTCTTAGGTCTTTGACTCTTGTAGGTGTTCATATGTTCATCTGTCTTAGATGATTCACCTTGCTTGATATAGCCTAATCCAGTAGTACTTCCAAGTGCTCTTTGACTAATCATAAACTCATCAATTTTATTGGAACTATCTTAAGTTTTCTTCATCATTTCATTATGCTGATGCTGCATCTTCACTTCATTTTTTAGTCTTTCATTTTCTTCTTTGAGTTCACCAACTTCTTCAAGTTTTCTTGTTAACTCACTATTCACTTGATTGATTTCCTGACTTACAATAACCATCTGATTAGATATTCTCAAAGTGATGCTCGATAAGTCTCAGTATCTCAGATTCCTTTTCTTGTAGTTTCTCAGTCATTTGTCTTCTGTCTTCAACAACCAAATTTATCTCTTGTTCAACTTGTCTAGCATTATTCATCACATTAATCATTCTTACCATTTGTGCTTCTTGCCCGATCTGTAGGGCTTTAACTTGTTCAGTCAGATGAAGATTATTCTACGATAAATCAGAAATTGCTCCTTCATATATGTCAGATATACTGCCTGAATTGGATCTAGAAATCTCAAATGGATCATCCATGTCTTCTTCATGATAATCAGTCTCACATTGCTGAATAGCCATATCTTTTCTTTGAACTTGTAACTTCTTCAATTCATCCTTTTCTTGCCTGTATTGTTCAACAAATATTTGCATCTAAATCTTTTGATTCTCAATAGTCTTGTCCAACTTGTATCTTTCCATCCTGAGATCTTTCTTCTCCAGTGATTAAAATTCAAAATAAGAGATCTAGCTCTAATACCAATTGTTGGGATAGGAAAGATAAAGTATTGAGAGGGGAGGGGTGAATCAGTACCCTCAAAATTTTTTACTGAATCAACAATCTATAATAGTAGTGTCTATCTAACCAACTGATTACATTGTTTGCAACATACATTCAAATAACTTGAAAATGTAAAGTGCATGAAAAATAATAATAAATCATTCATGAAATATAAAACATGACACAAGTATTTTAGTTATGCAGAAACCCTTGTTAGAAGGCAAAAATTGCGGTGGGGATGACACCCACAAATTCTTCACTACTACAATAAATAAAGTATGTCAGTTAAGGCTACAGGTGTGATCACTTCTGGTGATCTCACCCTGTTAGGAGTAACTTAAGATTGATTATATCTACCTTGTAAAAGGATTTTAGCAACACCAAATAAGTGTGCACTCGGTTAGGAGATTTACAACAGATGGTTAAGTCTACCATGTTAAGAGATTTTCAATCCTGCTATAATGGTTAAAAGATAATAGAAAATATCTACAATTGACAACTTCAATTTGTCTGAATTAGATCTGTGAAATGCTAAATATATTTCACCTTGATGTGTAGTATATTAATCTCTTTCCTTCTCGGTAGCCTTTTATGCTTCTGATAAAACTGAATGCTGTTTCTAATAACTGCTCATTCATGTAAACCCTTGTTTGAATTCTAATGTCTTGTAGGTGGCTACTCCTTCATGAACTCATTGTCATGTCCTTATGTCAAAATTACATCAATTATAATTATATAGAAAATTGCTTTGACCTAATTAGGTTTACAACATCTTAGAAAACCTAAGATCTATGGTGTATAAAAATAACCTAGATCTAACTATTACATAGGAATCATCACAACTATTAATGATTACCTCCAAAATAAATATGCCTTGATCTTGGAAAAATGTTTATAGATCCATGTAAACCATTTGTATAGAGATATTTTCCATTACTAATTACTATGTCATTTCCTAAACAACTCGATAAACACTGCATTCTTTGTTCGATGAATAACCTAATGCTCGGTGTGTAGAATGCTCAATGTTCATTGACTCAGTGTTCGGTATAATCTGACGCTTGGTAAACATACTCTGTTAAACCTATATTCATTTAAATTTTGGTTCTTCCTTGTGATTTCTTGATATGAAGGGTTTGTAAGTTCAACTGACTAGCTTCTATAGCTTCTTATTTCATCTTTTATTGATTGATCTTAGTTGATACTAATGACAATACTTAATGCTCAAATAGAGATAACAAGAAATAGACTACACCACACCATATTAGGGACCAAAAATAGCATCATTAATGTAATTACATTCCATCTAGAAAACACCAAGACAAAATAAATAAAGTGCAAACACCTGAGGTTGGCCAAACCTAGAGCAAGAGCACAGTTAAAATTTGAAACCAAGTCTCTGAAACAAAATATCTCGTGCCATCTAAAATGAATGAAGCTAAGGACATTAATATCTCATTTCTAGAACCACACCATTAGAAACTATAAATTGAAGAAATGTGAAGCACACATTTCATGCAAAAACCACAATCGGTCACAACTAAACACAGACAAATGTCAAATTCATTGTACTTCATTCCAAGCCACAAAAACTTGAAATAGATATCTCCAAAGAATATTCAACAATATGCCAAAATCTCATCAATAGATTCTTAACACATAAATTATGTGAAGCAATATACTCAACATAGATTATAGAAAATAGTCACAGATGACAACAACAATAGGTTGACATCAATGACAACCATACCAACGTAATCATATTGATACCTCAATCACTCATATTTGTCAATATTGTAGCAATCTCCCCCTTTATCATTGATGGAAACATAATGTATACACCTAGAAATGGTCAAGCTAAATTAAAATGAGCAATCAAGGATAAAAGTAGGAATTAATTGAAATCAAATCCAAAAGGAGTAATTAAATAAAAAAAGAAAATAATTATGCAATTGATTTTAATCAGTTAATTGTATAGTTAAATCAAATCAAATCCAACCCATTCAAAGGTATACATGGCTAAGATAAATCAATTATTAATTCATATTTTTCCCACCAACCAAATATGGAAAAAATCAAATGAACCAATGAGAATTAATGAATGAGCTCACATGGATCAAAGCCAAATCAATTCTCCATCATACATCTTGAGGATGCATCTTGACCATTCATTTTTTCTCTTTTTTCTAACCTTTGAGAACAAAATATTTACTTTTTCCCAACATTTGAAACTATTAACCTGCCTCAAACTTAATCATGATTAATCTTACTCTACCCCTAAGCCTTGGGAAATTTCATAAATAGAGGACAAAATCAGGAGAAAAGCATCCAGTCTCATTAGTTATTAATTGCATCCATATTATAGGTGTTAGAATGATTTTAGAATAACCGAGAGGGGGGTTGAATAAGTTATCCTTAGGTCTAGATGTACCAATTCAACTTTTAAACACTTCAAACCACTTAGATCTACACAATAGCCCACTCGGTCTCTATAGAATATAACCAGTAACACAAACTTGCAGTCCACTATCCAAAAGTAATCAACTTGCAGAATATGAAACTTAATAGTAAAACACATCAAATAACATTTACACAAGTATGACACCAAGATTTAACGTGGAAACCCAATTTGGGAAAAACCACCAGTAACATGCTACCAATTTTCACTCTTCTGAAGTGAGCTCTATGAGGAGCCAACCTTGTTAAAGGTTGCAATACACACTGTTAGGTATGACCCTGTTAAAGGATTTAATCATCCTATTAGGAGTGGCCTTTTTAGAAGACTTAAGAACATTCCATTAGAATGTAACCTTGATTAAAGGATTTACAAATGACTATTAGGTCAACCTTGATTAAAGGATTTTAATTGATACAATGGTTAGAAAGTAACAACAGGTTTGATTTGATACATACAACTCACTTTGCAAATATAGATCCAATGTAGCTCATATGGTGATCCTCTAACTAGCCTTCATTATCATCTCCATCTCTGATCTTCTTGGAAACCCTTCAAGCAATCAACTCTTCACAACTCTTTACAGCTCTCCAAAGATCTTCTCAACATTCTGCTCAAGTTTTCCAATCAACTGAATCAACCTATTGCATAACCCACAATTAGGTTATCCTTATACCTCCTTAACTAGGTAGCTTGATCTTTTTCTACTTAAACATCACCATAGATCTTAGGTTTTGGTCAGATTCATCGAATCCTTCCAACATTTCATTCTCCTTCTAACCTTCTAGATACTTCTCAAAAATTCTCCTTGAATCCATGCATAGAAATGTGAAAACATGATTTATCATGCATTAAATATTTCAGGTCATTCATCCTTATCTTCAACACACTTTACATATTCTAGGAATTAAACTGTGTTGGTTGGGAATCTCAATCCCTTCACAAACTGTAAAATGCTGACACTCGGTCATCACTATGTTCTTCTGCTCGATCTTCACCGGATAACTCGGTCACTACTTAACTATTCTTCTTGGAATTCACTGTCTTCACTCAGTCCAACTTCTGATACTTGGTCATTACTAATGGTTGGTCAACATTGTATTTTCTTGACTTATATTGGTGCTTGGTCAACACTAGAATCACTTGACTTATACTTAAGCTCCTTAATATTTTGCTCTTTTACTTAGTCAAGCCTATGCTTTCAGTCTTTCTTTCCTCATCTCTTCTATGCTTCAATTTAACTATCTCCTTCACTTAGTATTATAGATAAACAACACATTATGTTTCCAATGTGCCAACTAATCAAGTGCCCATTGTAGTTTCTCATAACTCAACCTTTTAACTAGGTCATCTTGTTATCTCCTCTTTTCAAATCTTCTTCATTAATAAAATGATATGACACTCTACTAGATAACAACTATCTCACTAATTAAGGTTTGACATCAATGACAATATAACAATTACTTCAATTGTAGCTTCCAACAATCTCCCTCTTTGGCATTGATGGCAACACCATATTCTTAAGTTACCATACAATCCAAAAAAAACATGCATTGAAACAACTTCTATCAACTCCTTCTGTGTTCTATTATTAGATCTTCATTAATATCCTTAGTTTCATTCTGATTTTGTGGTCCAATAATCTCTCTGATCTCATCTTTTAATTTCATTCTGATTCTCATCCAATAAGTTCCCTCTTTGATAGATATCTCTTTGTTCCTTCAAATGTTCATGTACTTATTGATCATAGAATCTCTTCCTATTATATCTGATCTCCCTCTCTTTGTGCATCAATTTCATTCTTACATCTATTCATGGTAACTTCTACTAAATCTCTCCCTCATCTATTCATGATAGCTTCTACTGAATTCCTCCCTCTTTGACAACAATGCCAAAGACATTTTAAACTTTCTCATTCATCTTCACCATGTAGATATCTTCATGTATGTTTTCTGACTTATATGCTCCCTTTGTCATCTTTCTTATGACTGATCAACATCTTGTGCTTAACTCTTCACAGCTTTAGGCATCTCCTAAAGTGTGACCTCATTGCATCAATTTGTCATATATTCTAATCAATGCATTTGATACAACACCCCATTTGATTTAGGTAGCCTCAGCTAGGGGAATCACCCCTAATTTACCTCTTAAATACTCATGTGCATCCTTAGGTAAAGATTTAGTGAATATATCAGCTAACTACTCCTTTGTATTCACATATTCCAATCTCACTTATTTGTCTTGAACTAGCTCTCTCAAGTAATGATACTTGATAGAAATATGATTGGTCTTAGTGTGCATCATAGGGTTCTTTGATATCTTGATAGCCCTTGTGTTATCATAGAAAATAACAACTATCTCAGTGATCTCTTCCTTCATACCTTTCAACAATTGCTTAATCCACACTATGTTTGAACAATTAACTATTGCTGCCACATATTCAACTTCTGCTATAGATTGAGAAATTTAGTTCTTTTTCTTGCTTGTCCATGAGACTAATCTCTTTCCTAGAAAGAATGTGCCACCACTTGTACTCTTCTTATCATCCAAATTTCTTGCCCAATTTGCATCAGTATAAAATTTCAATTCAAACTTATAATTCTTCTTGTAGTACAATCCATAATCCTCTATTCCTTTCAGATATCTCAGTATCCTTTTCATTGCCATCATGTGATTCTCCTTAGTATTTGCAAAAAATCTTGCAACAATCCCAACTGCTAGTGCAATATCTGGTATGTTGTGAACAACATATTGTAGCTTTCCAATCATTGACCTATACAAGATTTGTTTCACTTCTAATGTATAATCATTCTTTGATAGTTTGTGTCTAGTAGACATAGGTGTACTTATTGGTCTTGAGTCTTCCATGCCAAAATTTTTTAGTATCTCCTTGATATAATTAGATTGAGTAATGTAGATACTTTTCTTCATCTAATAAACTTGCAAACTAACAAAGAATTTGATCTCTCCAAACATAGACATCTCAAATTCATTTTGCATGTCATTTACAAATGTTTGGCACAATGCATCTTGTCCTCCAAATATGATATCATCAACTAATATTTCAACTAACAATATCCCTTTGCCTCTTTCAGTCTTTAAGTACAGATTATTGTTGTTATTTGTCCTTGGAAAATTTTACCAAGTAATTATGAAATATTTCATACCATGCTCTAGGGGCTTATTTCAATCCATACATTACTTTGTGTAGCTTACATACCATGTTCCTCTTGCTTGGATCAACAAATCCTTTAGGTTGTTCAATGTATACTTCTTCCAGTATTCCATTCAGAAATGCAGATTTGACATCTATCTGATACACTTTGAATCCTTTGTAAGAAACATATGCAAGTAGAATTCTAACTCCTTCCAATCTAGCAACTGTGGAAAATGTCTCTCCATAGTGAATGCCTTCTTCTTGTGCATATCCTTTGCATACCAATCTATCCTTGTTTCTTGTGACTTCTCCATGATTATTTAGCTTGTTTTTGAACACCCACTTGGTTCCAATAACATTCTTGTCCTTTGGTCTAGGTACTAGTATCCATGTTTTTCTCTTCTCTATTTGCTCAATTTCTTCATTCATTGCTTGAATCCAATCTTCGTTATCCAAAGCATCTTTCACTGATTTGGGTTCAAATTCACATAATAAGCATTGTTGGTTTTTCAACTTATTTCTTGTCATGACTCCTACATATTTTGTTCCAATGATTTGATCTGGCTTATTATGTCTTCTCACATATTTTTCTAATGTAGGATATGGTCTCCTTTCTTCTTTTTCTTCATCTTTAGGTTCATCTTGTAAATTCACTTCAAGTTCATTTTGTATCTCTACTTGCTCTTGTGATTGTTCAAAAATTACCTCCTAATTCTTGACATCTTCTTACTGTATCTTGACAATTTCTCATTGTCACTCGACAACTTTGTTCTCTGCTTTAGGTTAATTGCAGGGCTCTCCTTCATTCATGTATATAAATGTTTTGTAATCTTTAGGTTCTTTCTTGAATTCAACTTCATTCTTTTCTACATATTCATCAAATTTGACATTTGCACTTTCCACAACTTTGTTAGTGTTATAATTCAAACACTTATAAGCTTTTCTCTTAGTGGAATAACCTAGGAATATGCCTTCATCACTTTTAGCATCAAGTTTTCCATTTCTATTATCCTTTAATATATAAAATTTTCTTCCAAAGACTTTAAGGTATTTCACATTAGGTGCATAACCATATCATAACTCAAAAGGTTTAGCATTTGTACCTTTCTTGACTTGTACTCAATTCAAGGTATAGACAACTGTACTTATAGCTTCTCTCTAGTACTTTTGTGCAACATTTTTCTCTATCATCAATGTTCTAGGACAATCCATGATTGATCTATTCCTTGTTTTAGCTATAGCATTCTGTGGAGGAGTCCTTGGTGCTAAAATTTGTCTCTTGATTTCTCTATCATTGGAGAATGTGTTGAACTCATTAGATATGAACTCACGTCCTCTGCCAGGTCTCAAAAATTTCAAACTCTTACTTGTTTCTTTTTCAACCCTTGGAAAATACCACTTGAACAATTCAAAGACATTAATTTTTTCCTTAAGAAACATCATATTCATCATTCTAGAGTAATCATAAACAAATAGAATAAAATATTTTTCACCACGGTAGCTTTTCACTCCAATAGGTCGACAAAAGTCAATATGAACCAATTCCAAAATATCATTAGAAGTATAGTTTTTTCTCTTGAAACTAGACTTCATCATTTTTCCCAATTGACATTGTTTACACATCAGATTATCAGATTTATTTAATCTTGGTAACCCTCTTACTCTTTTGTTGGAGAACCATTTTTAAAGTTATAACAACAATCATAATGAGAAGATAAAAACAAATTTAAAAGGGAAAAGAGAAGATAAACAAGGAAGGGACAACACATGTATTGGATATAGGATTAGATTGGTTAAATTACTTTGAGTTTTTCAATCTAGATATGGAGAAATATCAATTTTCATGCAAGGGTAGTAGACATAGCAAGTAGGTAACAATGAATGTTCATGAAATCTCAGTAGGGTTTCATGCCAAACCTATGTATTTAGGTGCAATGATGTGTTTTCTAAGTTTCATGCCTTTGTTTTCCTTAAAATTGCATGCATTATCAAAAGGTGGATAGAAAAGGAATTTTTTCCAGCATGTTTGAATAACTTCTATTTAGAGGAAGATATCTGTCCATATTTTTCAAGGTTTACATGACTATCTCATAAACCATTTCAACTATTATAGAGATATATTACCTATGTGGTAGAGATCCATGACTACTTACCCATGGATTATAAATTTTTTATTAATATTGGTTCCTTTTTCTTCTTATTTTTTTTCTATTTCTATGAGGATATTTTTATTTTATTGTATTCAAATGCATCAATATTTTCAAGCATGGTGACTGTCATGAGTAGATAAGAAAGGGTCTAAGGGACATGTACCAATGACATCGATTAGTTCTTTATAAATTAAAAGAGTATCAAAATTAATGTAGGAGCATCCTTGGGTCATTGGCAATCTTGCATCACCCAAAAATATTTCCTTTCAATTTTTTTCCTATTTTCCAATTTCTATGTTTTTGGTTGTGTACCCTAGATTTGGATCATTTGCAATTGAAAACCTTAAGGTATGTTTTGTAAATCATTTTAGACTTATGTCTAGGTTCGCACCTCATGTGGATCCTTCACCATGGAGTTATTATAGATTCATGGTCAGTTCTTTGTGTTCTTTAAGTTCTAATGGTTAGTTGGGGTTTTCCAATATTGTGAAGCACTTTCCTGATTGGTGAAGCTAGGTGATTGGTAGGGAGGTTGGTATTGGTGTTTGAAAACACTTATGCCATCTAGGGCTACCAATATGCCTTGAGACTAATGTTAGGAGTGGTTAGCTCCAAGTGTGAAAGCTCTGCAAGACAACTGAACCAACTATAGGGACAAGACTGCCCTCTTCACTTTTGGCTCTACAAAACCATGGTGGGTGCACCTAATCTAGTAACTTATGGCATTTTAGGACTTTGGACTAGATTAAATAAAGCAGATGATAGCAAGAGACTACTAAATGTTAACCAGACATTCATTGAATCTCAATTGCTATTGGGTATAAAATGGCCTTGTGAAGGGTATTACTACCAACAATAATACTTAAAACTTAAAAGGGTCTTTGATTAATGAGGATAGGGAAGGTAGACAAGAGCCAATCAGACATTGGACTCAACTAAATGTACCAATCCTTGATCAGTGCCATTATCCATTGAGCAGACCTCACATACAAATAATGAAACATGAACCAACTATTGTCAAAGACTCATAGCCATAAATATAAACATTCCAACCCATCCACTACTTATAAGATCCTTCTGTAGACAACCAAGATTGAATCTATGTCCCCTCTAAAGTATATTTCACTTGATCCTAGATCAAGAACTAAAGACAAGAACATATGCAAAGGTAACCCTATGCAATGGATCAGAAAATCCAAGATTCACAAGAATGACACCAAGGAGAGACTTGGAAGCATGAAAAACTTATATTAAGTATAATGAGTCATGTACATGATCAAAGTAAGACAAAGATCAAACCACTTCAATAACCTGCAAAATACTTCCAAAAATTCTATTTAGCTTACATGCAATGTGATATAGCCTTGCTACAAACCCTTGGAACTAACTATAATCAGAACCTCTAGACTGATTAAAATTCAAACCCTTGGAACTGATAAAATTCAGAACCCTTTCTAAGTCAAAAAAGCTACAACTTATACCACTAGCTGCCTTGGAAACCGAAAATAGGTTGCAACAAGCTACGGACAGCTAGGGCAAGGGTTTTCACTCACCACACCATCTGAAACAGTCACAAATTTATTACAAGGATGAAAACCAGGTGATCCAGGAGAAAAAAAATCCAAGAATGATCTGTAATCATGAAAATCTCAAGGATTAGTACAGAACACTAGGGATAGCCATGAAAACCAGTCAAATCAGCCACTTGCAAATAGCTTCTTGAGCTCAAAAACAAACTCCACCAGGTACAAAATCATCATGCAGCCAACCACAGAGCCCCTGGACCACACTGCAACAAAAAGCGCCACCAAACCAATCAAATCTAGCCATGAAAGCATTGAATTCTGGTACCTTTGGTCACTGCAGATCCTCAGGAAAATCAAATTTGAAATCAAATGGTCACCATGCATTTCATGGGCTTTATGTTCCTTAACTATTTGCCCTTAGTTGCGCAATGCTGATCACAAACCCACTCAAAAGTTTGAATTTGAAATGCAACGGTCATCCTCAGGGTGCTGACAATCTATTAATGGTCAACATTTGAACTGAGATTAACTTTATATCACCACTATTCGATTCATTTACTTTTCTCAGGCCGGTGCGCTTTATATTTCTTTAAACAAGATCGACGGTCATCATTACACCGTGATGCTAAAAGTCAAGCATCTCACCTTAGCGGTATAATGACAACCACATGATCTTCACAAACTTGTAAACATTCTACTTCCTTTGAAAACTATGGCCCCATTGACAACATCCAGCTCGTCACCCTGCCGACCAATCAGAACTGAGCACATCATCGAGCAAGTAGCCCTAGTTTATCTGGCGAACTGGCGACCGAAGAAATTTTGCCAGTTTGTGAAATACTTTCCACCATCACTAAAAAACTTAGTGATCACATGACCACTATTCGCTGAATCGCCAAATAAACTGGGGCACCACCAAAACATTACGTGAACTAGCAAACAAGAAGAAAATTTGTCGGGCCGCTAAACATTTTATCACAATTGCCAAAGACACTGAGAAATTCAATCGAGCCCACATAGGAAGATCGACAGCCATCTCAAGTTCACAAAGACCTCCAAGATTCTATCAGATTACATGCCCACCATCGGATCAAGAAATCTTCCCCTAGCCCTAACAAACCTCTGACAAGATACAAAATCAATGACCATCACAAGATCTTAAGCCTCTGACACACTCGATGAGATTATACATTGTTCATCGATTAACTGACAGGATCAGGACCCACTGACACATCCAGAAACCAAGTCCCACTGACAACAAGCCATTGTGCAAATACATGGATGAATAAAATAGTGCCAACTATGCATACATGTCAATGGACCCACCTACCTCCCTTATGAGAATCAACGGCTATCGCTATACCACTACATTAAAGGTTGAGCATGTTTCATTAACGGTATAACAACAGCCACAAGATTAAACTAAAATTTAATCTACCTGAATGCCAAGAAGACCGGTCCCACTGACAACACTCCACTTCATACTCTTGTGGACCAATGAGATATCACCAAGTCAGCTCACTTGGCAGTGGGATCACTGCCAAAGATACGTTTGAGACAAATGAGATCAACGATAGGTGCATGATCTCATGAGCATGGAATATTCCTTACACTCATACATCGACTGTCGATCTCCTCCCTCTGCCGCTTGAAGAATCTGGCCCCACCAACCATCGCACTTTTGCACTTAAGACTGATGAACAAGGAGTACCGATAGAAGAGAAGAAATGTAAGGTTGAAAACACATAGGGTTTTTAGTGAAAGATCAAAAACATCCAAGGTATTCAAAAAAACATTGACGGTTTTCGACATTGGGCATATTCTAAAATTTGTTTCTTGTAGACATTAGAACTTGAATATCTCCCTGGGTTTTGCGATTCAGCACGTGTGTTTTGGACTGGAGCAAGGTGACATAATAAACTACCAGGGGCTAAGGGCACACACCATGAAACACTATGGATTTTCAATGCAAGATGAAACTATGCAACAAGGTGGGATAACTTCAAAATTTGTAGGGAAAAGGCCATTTTCTCAGGATTTTGCATTGACAGGAAAATGGACCAACAGTTGGGAAGGAGCTTATCACAAGCCCTTGCTCTTGGGTGCACCTAGTGACCCTCTATTGTAACCACCTACACCAATGACCTATAGGATGACATGGATGGCTCAATCCCCTGGTCTTCAGCCCAACCAATCTACCAAAAGTGATTCATTAACTCAAACATAACTTCTTACTGCTAGGTTTCTTCATACACCTAGTGACCCCTAGGCTAGAATAGGGTGATACACCTCCCAATGAACCGGGGAGCTTGTAGAGGAAAAGAGGTGTGGGAAAATATCTTAAAATATGTCAATGCATAAGTTCCAACCTTTACTTCATCCATCCTTCTTACCGATTTGGTACTTCCTTTGTAAAATAGGGCTACAAGGAAGAGCTCAATTAGGTCTCCTCTTTGAGAAGATAGGGCTTTATGCTTGATTCTTTCCAAAGGACCCTACAAAAAAATTATGGATCCCTTCTATATGAGGTAAAAAATCAAGGATTCTAGAGGTTTTGGGTCCCTCCAAGGCCATACAATGCCCTTACTAAAAATAGGTCCTTTTAGTGGGGTTTGGGCCTATTCCTGATTTAGTGAAGTAAAAGATGGTTTTGGCTGATCAAATGGATTGTTCAGCTCTTCCCCTTGCATCTAGATCTTGGAAATAAACCTACCCAAGATCTCCAACTCCTACCATATAGCTTCCATCACTCCTCTGCAAGCTATTCCCTCTTCTTCCTTCAATCCTGCCTAGCCGGGCTCATCATGGATCGCCTAGGGTTGGATGGAAAAAATACCTTGCATGAATACCAAGGCCACTCCTTCCATGTATGATACATACATGGGGTCTACTCACTATCCCAAAAAGGCTGTATAGATTGGACAATGGGGTAGTGAGCTAGACCCTCATTTCCTTAGGCTCCTCGATAGAAACCAGTGAACCAGGAGTTTGAAAAGAATTAAAACTAAACAAAGGAAAAGATGAAAAAAAGATAAAATAATTGCATAAATGTCAAATATATACACACAGAAACTCTAAACATTCATTATGAGATCATGGTTAACACAAAATCACTCCATTCATTCATTGTTTACAAAGATTTCCTTTAAAAACTCAGGCTGTCTATCCTTGCACAAACATTCCTCCATACAATATATGATCTAACATCAGGATATGAGCTAAAAATGACTTAAATAGACTAAGGTAGGTCTTAGGAGATGTTTTTGAGCCTCTAATGACCAATTAAGGCCTTAAGGCCATTTAGGTCGAGCAACTTTCAAAAGTTGCAAAAGTTGCTAAGCAACTTTTTGCAACAATTTGACAACTTTTTGCCTCTTCCTTCCAAATGGACTTAGGAAGGTAAAAATGGGTCCTAGGGCACAACTAGACCCTAAATTTCATTTCTAAAACTCAAATCCTCAAAATCATAGCCAGACATTACATTGTACCAGATTTTCCTATAATAGGAGCATGAGACTATCCACCCTACCTAAGACCTTCTAGGACCTCATATCCCAATGGATCCCACAAACATGGTCAACATGAACTTAGGGAAATCCACACACCAAAATACTTGCAAAAATTAACTAAAAAGAAGGTGCTCCTACACCATACTCCCCCCTCTACACAAAATAGAAATTAAGGCTTAGTGGAGGAGAGGATAGAAGTGTCTATGCTAGCCTTCTTGAAGTCAACCTCTTCTACCCATGTTGATTTAGATTTAGGACACCCCTTCCACTTGATGAGGTGCTATTGGGTCATTTGATGATCATGTTACTAGTCCATGTTGGTTGAGGTGATCAATTTTTCTATTTTGGGTGTGCATTTGTGTTTCTTCATTAAGGTCCTAGCCAACTTGATGGAGTAACATGTTGCGATTCTTGATGTTGTCTTGATGACACATATACATGTTCATGGATGAATATTTGGGTCCTATCTAAGTCTTGGATGACTTAATTTGGATTGCATTGGAGATTGAGCATAATGTTTATATCTTTTATTATATTAGGTCTTAGCCAACCTTGTGGTTGATTATTCTCTATAATTGGTATAAATGAGAGATCATTTTGTAGTTCTGGAAGGGAGTGAGAGTGCGAGAGAGATGTTGGTGTTTGTATTCTCCATTTGAGGAATATTTTGTACTTTATTGGAACTATTTTGGCATAAGAGATTCTATTTTTCAGTTTGGTTGTAAAGAACTCTACGTCTATGCTATTGTAATTATAGATAGATTGGTGAACCTGACTAAGAGCCAGATATGAGATTGTATTGTGACTGGTGAGATCTGGGCAATGTGCTTGTTGATTTGGTTGCAAGTGCATCCTTTGTTCTCAATTTTCTCTTAACCATTAAATAATTCTAACAAAGTACATTCATCTTGTGGGTTTGACTCCCACTGGGGTTTTTCCCTTAACCGGGTTTCCTTGAGAACAAATCTTGGTGTTTGTGTTATGTTTTATGGATCTTGCATTACTATTTGTCTTTCAGATCCAAGTGATTAAAGAGGAATTAAAAGTAATAGGTAAACACAATTGATTCACCCTCCCTTTTAGTTGTGCTTTCCTTCTTTTGGGCCTAACAATTGGTATTATATCCTAGTCCTTTTGAAGAAGCTTGATTGCTTAAAGGAGACTCGTCATGGAAAGTATAAGAAAATAGAGTCTAACTTTTGATAGAAATAACTACCTAATTTGGATGGATCAGATGAATACCTACCTAATATGAATGGGGATAAGAGATGAATACTGGTAGATAATTGAGAATCCTCATTCTATTCTGAATGACCTAACTAATGCTACTACGAATGAAAAGAAGAAATTCAAGAAGAATATATTCACCAGGGAATCCTTGATCAACACCTTATCAGATTTAGAATATTCACACATCTATGAATTGAAGACTACACATGAGGTATGTAAAAAATTAGAACCTATTTATGAAGGTGACACATATGTTAAGAAAGCTAAGTTGTAGGGATTAAAAGAAAAATATAAAAATATAAAGATGAGTGAAGGTGAAATTGCCTTAGTCTATTTGTAGAGAATAAATGATATGGTTTGTGAAATCATATTTACTGGTACTACCTTGATAGACAATGAAGTTTTAGACCATATTTTGAGATCTTTTCCCACATGTTACAGTGAGAAAGTTGCTACTATTGGGGAATTGAGAACTATAAGACCTATTTCAAGAGAATATTTGGCATGAAGAATCTATCTATGATATGACTACACTTAGTAAGGAACTTCTGAAGGTTGAGACTATATTCAAAGACAATGTGACTAAGTATGACTAGGAAGAAATCTCTAAAAACATGAAATTCAATCACTATGCTAATGATTGGGAAGATATTATGTAAGAAGAAAGGAAGATTGATTAACTTAAAGCCTTGAATAAAAAAATACTACCTAAGGGCTTTGATAAGTATGAAGGAAGGTTACCTTTGAATTGCTTCAATTGTAATAAGATTGGTCATATTGCATCTAGGTGTCCAAACAGAAGATACAAGGATAGTAGAGACAAATCTAAGAAATATCAGGCCAAGGGTCATACAAGTTTTTATGTTTCTAAAGAAGGTGTGTCTGATGATGATTTTGTTTCTAGTGAGGATGAAATTGTATTTATTTCTATTAAAGAAGATAATCCTAATAAAAACAATTATTGGTTTCATGAATTGTTAAAAGAGATGGATGGATCATTGATAATGGGAGTTTATATCATATGACTGGTGATAAGGATAATTTTGTGAATCTTGAGGACTATGATGGTGGTGTTCTTAGATTCAGTAATAATGCTCCTTGTTTGATTAAAGAAAAAGGATCTATTACTCTTGATGGTAAAAATAGTACTAATGATGTTCTATATGTTGATGGTTTAAGTAATAACTTGTTGAATGTTAAAAAGCTATTGGATAAAGGTTACAAATTGGAATTTATGAATGGAATCTTCAAGATCATTAGAAGTATAGGAAAGCTTATTGCATCAAGTACACAAACTATTGGTAATATATTTCATTTAAAAACTATTGAGGATAAATGTTCGATTGCTAGGATTGATGACAATTGGTTATGGAATAGAATATTTTTTCATGTGAATTTTGATAAAATGGTGAGGATTAGCACTACTCATTCTATAAGAGTTTTTCCTAAATTTATGAAGCCTAACAACATGTGCAAAGAATGTTAATTGGGAAAGCTAACTAGATCTACTTTCAAGAATAAGATATATGCTTTGAATAGATTGTTAGATTTGGTACATACAAATCTATGTGGTTCTACTAATACTAGAAGCTATTATGGTTATATATATTTTATGCTATTTGTTGATGACTATTCAAGGATGATGTGGATTACATTTTTGAAATAGAAATCACAATATTTTTAGAAATTTCAGATATTCAAGATAATGGTGGAAACATAATCCAGAAGAAAATTGAATTTCCTAAGATCAGACAGAGGTGGAGGATTTACATCTGATAGGTTTTATTCATTTTGTGAAGAACATGAGATAAAGAGATAGACTTTTTCTCCATGAACTCCAAAAAAGGATTGTGTTGTTGAGCGAAGGAATAGGACTATCCTAGACACAACTAGGACTATGATGATTGAAGGAAAAGTTCCACATATCTACTAGAGAGAAGAAGTGTGTACCACAGTATATACTTTGAACCAAGTTCAAATCAAGAAAGGAACCAATAAGACTCCTTATCAACTATGGTATGGTCATATTCCTATTCTAAAATATTTTATAATTTTTGGAAGTAAATGCTACATTAAGAGAGATGAGGGCACTGTAAAGTTTGATCCTAGAAGTGATGAAGGAATATTTATTGGGTATTATACAAAGATAAAAGCATATAAATGTTACCACTATAGGTCCTAAGGAATATTTTTGAAAGTGAAAATGTCATAGTTGATGAAAATATGGAAAGATTAGAAAGAACTTGTAGGTATGACATGACTGAAGAACACAATCAGATTATGTAAGTGCAAAATCAGAATCAAGATAGACTAGAAGAGAAGAAAGAACTCGAGGAAAATAAAGTGGATATTAACACCGAAGGGTGTTATACAAAACCTACAACTAAAAATCCATGGTATGTAAGGATTAATCATTCTGAAGATGTCATTATTGGTGATAATAATAGAGGTGTTCATACGAGAGGTAGAACTGCTAGAGATGAAACATGTCTTCTACTTAAATTTGAGCCTAAATATTTTAAAGAATCATGTAATGATGAGATTTGGATGAAAAAAATGAGAGAGGAACTTGATCAAATTAAGAAGAAAAAGACTTGTATTCTTGTTCCTAGACCTATTGATAAAAATGTGATCATCACTAAATGGGTATTTAGAAACAAGTTGAATGAAGATAGAGAAGTGGTTTGAAACAAAGAAAGAATGGTATGAAAAGGATATTCACAAATGGAAGGTATTAACTTTAAAGAAAAATTTTCCCTTGTAGCTAGACTTGAAGCTGTTAGATTACTTCTTGCATATGTAGCTTATAAATTTTTTAAAGTGTATCAGATGGATGTTAAGTCTGCATTTCTATATGGTGAGCTAGAGGAAGATGTTATATTGAGCATCTTGATGGTTTTACTCTAATTGAGGAAGGAAATATGGTTTGTCAATTGAAAAAATCTCTATATGGATTAAGGAAAGATCCTAGATCTTGGTATGCTATATTGGACATGTATTTAACAAAAAATGGTTTCAACAAGGGTATTACAAATAGTAACTTGTATTTTAGAATAATTGATGATAATGTCTTAATTGCTGAAGTGTTTTTTAATGATATCATTTTTGGTGGTAATGATGAGTTGAGTAGAGGTTTTTCTGATGAAATGCAAAAATAATTTGAGATGTCTATGATAGGTGAAACAAAATTCTTTCTTGGATTGCAAGTTACACAATTGGAAAAAGGAATATTTATTTCACAGTCCAAGTATGTCAGAGATTTGTTGAAGAAATTTGGCATGTAAGATTCAAAACTAGTCACGACTCCTATGGTTACTAGTTGAAAATTAAATAAGGATGATGATTCCCCTTATGCTAATCATACATTATATAGATCAATGATTGCTGTGTTTAAATATCTAACTCATTCTAGACTAGACATATCAAATGTTGTTGGAATTACTGCAAGATTTTAGGTTGAACTAAAGTAATCCCACATAATTGTTGTAAAGATAATTTTTAGATACTTGAAGGGTGTTGTTAAATATGGATTATGGTATGGTAATGCTGATTATTTCTCTCTATGTTCTTACACCAATTATGATTGGATAGGTAATCTATATGATAGAAAAATTGCTATTGGTAGTGCATCTTTTTGGGTAAGATATTAGTTTCTTGGATAAGTAATAAGTAGGATTGTATTACTCAATCTACTGCTGAGACTACGTATGTTGTTGCTACAATAAATTATAATAAATGTATTTGGATAAAGAAAATGTTGAAGGATATAAGGATAAACATTGATGGACCTATTGTTATTCACTGTGATAGCTCTAGTGATAAAAATATCTCAAAGAATTTGGTATTACATTCAAAGATAAAAAATATATCTATTAAGTATCATGTCTTGAGGGATAAAGTCAATGAAAATAAATTGAAGATGGAATATGTACCTACTAAACAATAGATTGTTGATAACTTTACTAAGCCTTTTCTGAAGGATACATTTGAATATCTCAGGGAGAAGCTTGGGGTGATAGCTCCTACTAATGAGAACTAAAGATGTTGATGGAATTAGTCTAGAGAATATATCAGAACATCATTTATTAGATTGATGAGTTTGGGGACTACTCCTTAGGGGGAGCATTCCTATGGCTATTTCCTTGTATGGTATTTTTTGATATCTTTGGTCCTTTTCCATTGATGTCAAAGGGGGAGAGATTGTGTAAAAAAAAGAGGTAATTATGTTTGAGAGAGATTGTGTTGAACCTGGATATTTAGAGTGATAAGGTGGATATATTGTAACTATAATTTTAGAGTGATCAAGTGGATATAGTGATGTCTTTGTGCATTTATCAATTTTCCACTACACCTATTGCCATCAATACCAAAGGGGGAGATTGTTGGAATATTTTTGAGCATGTCCAAGTTTGGGATTTGGGTGTGTTAACATTAATGTTTTGGCATTGATGTCAACATACTGATTGTTATTTCAGATAGTATTCTTAGGATTTTTGGTGGAGAGGATTTAAGTTTATTAGATAATATGTTTTAGATCTTAAGATATGATTGTAATCTATTATTTACATGTGTCTTTAGACCATCTATAGAGGTTCTTAGAAGTTGGTATGACAGTTTGAGTGAGGAAAGGTTGAGTTTCTAGTTGCTGGTGTCATAGTGTTTCTATGAATAGTGGATGAGTATTTGGTTTGGTATGACTTGGATTTGATGTTTCATAGGTTGTGAATCTATTGGTCACATGTTTCCCTATCATTGTGTTTATAGCTCGTATAATTCATTATTCATAGTACAATAATATATGTTTTGTTATGACTAAGTTTGATATTTTAGTGTTCCTATTGATTAGAGATAAAGATGAGTTAGGATTTTGTATTGGAGAATATGAGAAGGTTTTGGATGGTATTCATGTTTCTTGTTTGTGTTGTTGGATTGTGTGATCATCATGTTTCTGGTATTTATTGGTTGAGGTGATTAGTTTTTCTATTTTGGTAGCATGTTGGTATTTCTTCATTTAGGTCCTAGCTGACTTGCTGGAGTAATGTGTTGTAATTCTTGATGCTTTCTTAATGACACATATGTATGTTCATAGATGAATATTTGGGTCCTATCTAAGTATTGGATAACTTGATTTGGATTGTATTGGAGATTGAGCAAAATATTTATATCTTTTATTGTATTATGTATTAACCGACCTAGTGGTTGATTATTCTATGTAATTGGTATAAATGAGAGATAATTTTGTAATTATAGAAGGGAGTGAGAGTGTGAGAGATATGATAGTATTTTTATTTTGCATTTGTGTTAGAGTTTGTATGTCATTGGAACTATTTTGGCATAGGAGATTCTATTTTTCAGTTTGGTTGTAAAGGACTATATGTCCACCCTATTGTAATTGTAGATAGATCGGTGAACCTGAATGAGGGCTAGATCTGAGATTGTATTGTGAGTAGTGATCTCTGGATAGTGTTCCCATTGATTCACCTGTAAGACTTTGGTTGAAAGTGATACCTTTGTTCTCCATTTTCTCTTAACCAGGAATTAATTCTAACAGAGTACATTCATCTTGTGGGTTTGATTCCCACCGGGGTTTTACCTTTACTCGGTTTCCTCGAGAACAAATCTTGGTGTTCTATGTTATGTTTTGTGGACCTTGAATTATTGTTTATCTTTCATATCTAAGTGATTAAAGTGGAATTAAAAGTAATAGGTACACACAACTGATTCACCCCCCCTCTCAATTGTGTTTGCCTTCTTTTAGGCCTAACAAGATGTTCATGGATTTATTCTAGATTTATGGTCAGTTCTATGTGTTCTTCAAGTTCTAACGATCAATTGGAATTTTTCGATCTCGTAAAGCACTTTCTTGATTGATGAAGCTTGGTGACTCATATCATGATGTTCCTAGATATTTGACTAATATAGCTCTTTGATCATGCATAATTTATACATCTTGGTGTTGATATCTTATGATTTGGGTCTTGACCTATACTTCTTCACGTTATATTTTCTTGCTCTTAAAAAATGTAATTTATCTAGATGACGTATGTGTTGTGAAGGCTCTATAAATTAAGGTAGCTGATCTTTATTTAGGGGAAGTAGTGAGAATTAAGTAAGATAACCATTAGAATGTTAACACTAGGGTTAGATCAAGATTTTTGTTGTATTTAGGTAGGTATACTGAAAGTATGTAAGTTGCATGTTGTAGGCCAATTTTATGCAAAAATTTAATCCTGTGACAATGTGAAGATTTTATATCATGTTGATTATACATTCTTGCGTTTGAGGTGGTTGTTTCCATTATGTTGAATCTTGTTTCATGGTTTGGACCATCTCCATTGGGGAAAATCCTACCTTGTCTGCATCAAAAATTGTGAATGCATGAAGGGACAATATTTTAAAATGTGAAAACATTATTAAGAACATGTCAAGATAGAAAGAGAGACCATAAAAATAGTGATGCAATGTTGGTAAACAATGATTTCAAATGCCAAGGAATGCATTCACTACAATTTCAGGTCATATCTTTAATGAAAAGCAATAACTTTAGAAGTTCAAAGTAGTAGTAGGAAAGATACAATATGATGAAGAATGTTAAGACATTAATCTTATAAAAGAAATAATATATCATAATAAAAATAAATATGAGAAATGAATAAAAATGAATGGAAAGAAAATGATTCAAGAAAAATGGGAAGACATTATCATGAGGGTAAAGGAATGAAAAAAGGATCTATAAATGAGATTTCATAGTATTTTCAAACATGAAGCATCACTGCTACTATCAAAAGACTATGATATATTCGATAGAATAGAGTGCAAGATAAATAAAATTAGGAAGAATTATTGAAAATAATGGTTTAATACAGATGTTACCCCAACTAAGCTTGCTGATGAGATTGTTACTCTACTGATAGTATTATGTTGATAATTAACAAGGTTAACCAAGAAATAAAAGGTATGTAGAAGGATTGGATCTATTTTTATGTTGTGATTGATGTCAAGCCTATTGAATTACTGATTTCAAGTTGTCATATCAATCTAAAATATGTGATGTTGAGTAAACAAATGGTTGGTAAAGACATAAGATGAAATAAAGAAGTGATGTTAACTATGAGAGATTAAATGGGGAATTTTTGAATCGATCTATGACAAGGTAATATTTATTTGATTGTTTTACATGATTTAATGAAGTGTTAGAATGATGCACAAGTTAGTTATGTTGGTTGGTAATAAATGATTGAAGTTGTAAAGTGAAAAGACAAGGAAATAATGTGTTCTACCGAGATAGAAATAGTTGTCGGTAAGTAAAGATATTGGTCAGTCACAGTTAACTGAGTGAATGTTAAATAAGTATATGATACTGAGTAGATGGAGTTAACTGAGTAGATGAAGTTAGTCAGTTAGACAAGAAATCAAGTAAAAGATGACATCGTGTGATGATTTGGATTGATCTAGAAGATTATAAGGAAGGAACAAAGTTAGTTAATGAAATCAATGGATTTGAATCATTAGGTAAAGATAAATGGTAAATATTTAATCACTAATACATTTGGGGGCATTTTGCAATGGCCATTTGCGACGGCAGGCAAATGTCATGTGGTTTTGCTCTTTTTTTTTCAAATATAGCCCGACACCGTCGCAATTGCGACGTTGTCAGGATATAAGCGCAAAATTTAAAAGGAACGTTGTCATGTGTGTTTTCAACAGCGCCGTAACCCTCCGCGAAATCACATCAGGATATAACAGCAAACAAAATAAGAACGTTGTCATTTGTGTTTTCAACAGCGCCGTAACCCTCCGCGAAATCACATCGGGATATAAGGGCAAAAAAAACAAGAACGTTGTCATTTGTGTTTTCAACAGCGCCGTAACCCTCCGCGAAATCACAGCTACAATTTCTGAGTACGTTGGGTTTATTTTTCTTTTGTCATTATTATGTAATCTGGTATTCAGCTGTTAGAGAGCTAAAATACCCAGAAATGAGGACATATCTATGTTGAATTTATTGTTAGCGGCTTTGGTTATTTAGAAGTTTAATTTTATTTGTTCATCTTTCAAGCACAAACGTTTTGTGGACCGTAACGTCTTCATTGTTTCGGGTATGCAGTGAAATAGCCCTAACTTGCAATTGCGATGTTGTTGGGATATAAGGGCAAAAAAAAAAAGGAACGTTGTCATTTGTGTTTTCAACAGCACCGTAACCCTCTGCGAAATCACATCGGGATATAAGGGCAAAAAAAAAAAGAACGTTGTCATTTGTGTTTTCAACAGCGCCGAGAGAGATTCCCTCCGCGAAATCACAGCTACAATTTCTGAGTACGTTGGGTTTATTTTTCTTTTGTCATTATTATGTAATCTGGTATTCAGTTGTTAGAGAGCTAAAATACCCAGAAATGAGGACATATCTGTGTTGAATTTATTGTTAGCGGCTTTGGTTATTTAGAAGTTTAATTTTATTTGTTCATCTTTCAAGCACAAATGTTTTGTGGACTGTAATGTCTTCATTGTTTCGGGTATGCAATGAAACAGCCCTAACTTGCGACTACCTTCATGGTACTTGTGTACATTATCATGTTGTCTTTACAGTGACTGTCCTCATTCAAGTGGCAATTACACAAGGGACAGTCACTGTGAGATGTCCTCATTTGTGACAAGGACAGTCACACTTAGGACATCTCATAGTGATATTTCCTTGTGTAATTTCCACTTGAATGTATTGCTATTGAACCACATTAATGCTTTTCTTCTTCAAAAAATGAGGACAGTCACTGTAAAGACAACATGATAATGTACACAATTACCAAAAAATGATCTTGTTAATTGATGTAACACTTTGTCTTGCTCACTCCCTATCCTTCACTAGGGTCTCTTTAGGCCAATGTTTTGACTTGATAGGGTACTTAACTATCCCTACACTCTTTAGGTATCTCTACCCAAGATCCCACTCCTTCAACTAGTGCACACCAACAAGAAATACAACGAACTCTGCTCAATACCAATCTAGCTACTAGGACACTCCTAGTCTTGTCTTCACAAATTGAAACACATTCAACTAGAACTTTACTCCATGGAGAGGCTGGCCACTAGGACCTCTATTGGTTTCAATATTACTCCTTCACCTATACTTTTCATCAGTACTTCAATCCGGTTCATCAAACCATGCATGCCAATTGCACCCAAAAATAGGCTGCTAGCAATTAGGCCTTTGTCAAGCCTTTTTGTTTATATTAAGCCACCTAAAGGGCTTAGGATTCAGATGCCCTTTATTGAGAACTCCAAGATATTTAAGGTCTTCTCCTCCTAGATTTTTTGTACACCAACTGCTACAGCCATGCCTGAAAACAAGTATTTTGACACAACTTGGATAGTCTGACTAAGAGTTTGTTTTCTTAGCAGCCAAAGAAACTCACCCAATCTTCTAATTTGACTTGGGGCTTCTTTAGATGTGTGTCTACCTCTCCATGAGATTTTAGTTGAAGCAACCAATGCATTCAACTTGTTGTAATCTTCTTGTAATGATTTGTCATCCCTAACTGTGCTCAACTGACTCACCTAGGACATCATTGCAAACATAGAAAATGAGCTTCCCAGGGCCCCTCCTTCCAAACATATAGTACATGGAGTCTCCTCACCCATTCCAAGAGCCCGTACAAAATTGACAATGGAATGATGAGCTAAGACTCCATTTGTTCAACCTGCCTGGTTCAAACCAATGATAGGGTACTTAACAAAAGAATTAACAAACTAGTTGGAATGCTTCAAAACTCAAAAAAAACACAACACAGAATAAAAAAACAACTTGTACTAACTTTTCCAATAGACACTGCGAGCTATCTAATCCATTAATCAACTGAAAACAAAGAAACAAAAAAACTCAAGAATTCACTAAAACCGTGTTACTCTACAAATCTTCTTAATTCCAAATGTTTTTCCCCCCAACCTTTTGCACAGATCGATGGAGGCCTCTTATAGTTGATCTGATGCCTAATTCAATGGTTTCATATAGTTACATAACCATCTTACTCGAAAATGCTCCCTTGCACAAATGTTGTCAATGTTATGAATGACAACATTGACAACTTGTTACAACCTTTGGGATTTTGGTTCAAAACTTATTGTTCAAACACCATAAGACCCTAACCATGACTTAGTTAGGCTATTTAGACCTCACATAGGCCACTTCTACACTTCTTTGCCCAATTTGACCCCTAAATGCTTCATTCCCACTTTTGCCACAATATTGGTAACTTGGGTACAAATTGGCACTTGCCTTCACAAAGGTCACACATGAGGACATCTCACAGTGATCGATTGTCCCTTGTGTAATTGCCACTTGAATGTATTTCTATTGAACCACATTAATGCTTTTCTTCTTCAACAAATGAGGACAGTCACTCTAAAGACAACATGATAATGTACACTCACTGTAAGGACAGTCACAAATGAGGACATCTCACAGTGACTGTCCCTTGTGTAATTGCCGCTTGAATGTATTGCTATTGAACCACATTAATGCTTTTCTTCTTCAAAAAATGAGGACAGTCACTCTAAAGACAACATGATAATGTACACTGACTGTAAGGATAGTCACAAATGAGGACATCTCACAGTGACTGTCCCTTGTGTAATTGCTGCTTGAATTACACAAGGGACAGTCATTGTGAGATGTCCTCATTTGTGACAAGGACAGTCACACATGAGGACATCTCACAGTGATTGTCCCTTGTGTAATTGCCACTTGAATGTATTGCTATTGAACCACATTAATGCTTTTCTTCTTCAACAAATGAGGACAGTCACTCTAAAGATAACATGATAATGTACACTCACTGTAAGGACAGTCACAAATGAGGACATCTCACAGTGACTGTCCCTTGTGTAATTTCCGCTTGAATTACATAAGGGACAGTCATTGTGAGATGTCCTCATTTGTGACAAGGATAGTCACACATGAGGACATCTCACAGTGATTGTCCCTTGTGTAATTGTCACTTGAATGTATTGCTATTGAACCACATTAATGCTTTTCTTCTTCAACAAATGAGGACAGTCACTCTAAAGACAACATGATAATGTACACTCACTGTAAGGACAGTCACAAATGAGGACATGTCACAGTGACTGTCCCTTGTGTAATTGCCGCTTGAATTACACAAGGGACAGTCATTGTGAGATGTCCTCATTTGTGACAAGGACAGTCACACATGAGGACATCTCACAGTGATTGTCTGTAATGTCCCCTTTTTGGCTAACTTGGAAAACAGGAACAATTACTCCACTTCTCAGACTTACTCTATCAGATACTTACAATTAAACTAAGTAATGGAGGTTACTTAAGATATCAACCGCTATTTCAGATTCAATCACAATATGTGTGCAAGATGATATTGATACCAATATGTTTAATAGCACTGTCGGATATAATGATATGAAATATGCTATGAATATGATGTTTCCTATCACTTATAGTGATAGTATAATGATGGTATGTCTGATATAAACAATATCGATATACAATCAATAAGTATTGCTTACAGCAATGTATTTGCTGTGTCTGATATGATGATGTAATTATGCAAATGTGTAATATCGCTATGAGTGATATGTTGCTATTTCAGATTCTGAATTATATGCTTGCAACTTCAAATATTGATGTTGTTTCTGACTATCCTTTCTATCTGTGCAATCATGGTGTTGTCTCTGATCTGCAATGATAAACTTGAAACCAAACTGCCAAAGGCAGATGCTCTATTGAGTATATCCAAATATGGATAAGTAAATAAAGTTCTAATGATGCCTTGAGTGACTGACGAGAATGCATTCTTATATTGTCTTTAAAAAATGAAGAGATGCTATGAATGAGACGTGTCTTTTTTCTTCCTCCATGTCCCTTTGTTAAGCACACCTTTCCATAATCCGACAGTTCACATAATATTATTTCATTATTTTCTGATCATAGATAACTCCCAGATTGACTCAATATCAAATCTTTTTATGAAGGTAATCTTCCCTAATTGGTAGTGCAACCAGTAGTTAACATCCATTGTGTTTGTATTAGTTTGGTCTAACTATCATTAGTATTTAGTCAATCGATATTAACTCTTGCCTTATCCCATATTGTTATGATGATATCCAATCTTTCTACTCTGATATAAGTCGATATCATTTTCTGATAATTGTCCATTTATTGGTTGATTGCTGGTAATGGAGTTTGATCTTCAAATTGACTTCCATTCCTGTTAATACTTAAGGATACATTGTACTTATTATCCATGACTGATGCCTCATTCATCAATAGCTTGTGATATAATCACTGATGCTTTTGTGTTTCTACAAGATGTGGTTTATCTCAGACAATCGATAATCTTTCAATCCTTTAGTCGATATCCTCCTATGTGGTGTCTATTGATATAGATAGTAGAATTCAATCTAGTTTATGTTATTGTCATGATAACATAGGAAGTGATGGTGCATATTTGCTAGCGGGTCTTCATGTTTGATATTGCTTTATCGGATATGTCATTGTCTAAACTTGTGCAATTAATGATTATTTATAATATATGAATGGTTATCCTTCTTGCTTATCAATACATCTTTTGAAACACATAGCGACCTATCCCTTATTCATATCATGTTGATCTTGACTTCATAGTATTTGGTTCATTAATCATCCTCTCATGGTATCGATGTGTAATGACTAGTGATTGTTGTATCACTTCTTCGTTCCTCATCGTGATAGATAATGCAGATGTTTAATGTAGATGTATATCGATTACAGATATTCGATATTGCTTTAAACATTATTATTATTATTATTATTATTAATGTTATTGTTATTATTAAATATTATAATTAATGATGTTAGTAATATTAATAATATTATAATAAATATTATTATAGTGATAACATATTGTTTTATATTGAGAGGTTTATTAATATTATTTATATATTAAAATTATTATATCAATAATTGATTTAATATTATTACTTAATATATTATTATAATATAATATATATAATTTATTAATAATTATTTATTATTAATTTATATTATAATTATAATCATAATTATATTATTTATTAATATTTTAATATTATTTAATTAACATATTACTTATTATGCTAACTATATATTATTATTATCTTTTGATAATAATTATATATTATTGTTATATACCGTTAATAATAGATTATTATATATCATCTAATCATTTTATTATTATACTAAGTTCAATATGTCACGGCTCATGACATTGTCCCTTGTGTAATTGCCACTTGAATGTATTGCTATTGAACCACATTAATGCTTTTCTTCTTCAACAAATGAGGACAGTCACTCTAAAGACAACATGATAATGTACACTCATTGTAAGGACAATCACAAATGAGGACATCTCACAGTGACTGTCCCTTGTGTAATTGCCACTTGAATTACACAAGGGACAGTCATTGTGAGATGTCCTCATTTGTGACAAGGACAGTCACACATGAGGACATCTCACAGTGATTGTCCCTTGTGTAATTGCCACTTGAATGTATTGCTATTCAACCACATTAATGCTTTTCTTCTTCAACAAATGAGGACAGTCACTCTAAAGACACCATGATAATGTACACTCACTGTAAGGAAAGTCACAAATGAGGACATCTCATAGTGACTGTCCCTTGTGTAATTGCCACTTGAATGTATTGCTATTCAGCCACATTAATGCTTTTCTTCTTCAACAAATGAGGATAGTCACTCTAAGGACAACATGATAATGTACACTCACTGTAAGTGTACATTATCATGTTGTATTACAAATGGACCTTATGTTGGTCGGGATATAAGTGCAAAAAAAAAAAGGAACGTTGTCATTTGTGTTTTCAACAGCGCCGAGAGAGATTCCCTCCGCGAAATCAAGCGGGTTATCATTTGTGTTTTGAACAAAGCGGGTTGTCATTTGTGTTTTGAACAGCACCGAGAGAGATTCCCTCCGCGAAATCAAGCGGGTTGTCATTTGTGTTTTCAACAGCGCCGAGAGAGATTCCCTCCGCAAAATCACAGCTACAATTTCTGAGTACGTTGGGTTTATTTTTCTTTTGTCATTATTATTTAATCTGGTATTCAGCTGTTAGAGAGCTAAAATACCCAGAAATGAGGACATATCTGTGTTGAATTTATTGTTAGCGGCTTTGGTTATTTAGAATGCTTCCCCACAATACTTAATTACACAAGGGACAGTCACTGTGAGATGTCCTCATTTGTGACAAGGACAGTCACACATGAGGACATCTCACAGTGACTGTCCCTTGTGTAATTGCCACTTGAATGTATTGCTATTCAACCACATTTATGGGCCCATTTGGACCACGACACACAGTAGCATCTACAGAGAAGAATATCCCAGGTGTAACAAGTTGTAAGAATATACCAACAGTTCTAAGAAGTTCCCTAGCACGTAGTAGCATCTACAGAGAAGAATATACAACATGAGGGCAGCCACTGTAAAGACAACATGATAATGTACACTCATTGTATGTGTACATTATCATGTTGTCTTTACAGTGACTGACCTCATTCAAGTGGCAATTACACAAGGGACAGTCACTGTGAGATGTCCTCATTTGTGACAAGGACAGTCACACATGAGGATATCTCACAGTGACTGTCCCTTGTGTAAGCCACTTGAATGTATTGCTATTCAACCACATTTATGGGCCCATTTGGACCACGGCACACAGTAGCATCTACAGAGAAGAATATCCCAGGTGTAACAAGTTGTAAGAATATACCAACAGTTCTAAGAAGTTCCCTAGCACATAGTAGCATCTTCTAATTGTCTATACCACTTCACAAGGTATTGTTTGCACACATTGTTTTTGGTTCTTTTGATGACCCTTGTTTTGAAATTGCTATTAGGCCTTGTAGCTTATATGTTTTGATTGCTGGAGAGCTTCTAAAGCTAAGCAAGAAGACCATTGCACGAGTTATAGCCGCGCGCTCAGGTTTGAAAATTGTATATTTTTTAATCTAATGTATATTTTAATCCTTTTTCCATGTCATGTAATATGTCTTGCCTTGTAGCTTATATGTTTTGAAATTGCTGTTAGGCCTTGTAGCTTATATGTTTTGATTGCTAGAGAGCTTCTAGAGCTAAGCAAGAAGGCCTTGTAGCTTATATGTTTTGTGTACTTTTGACAATTTTGCTTAGTCATTGAAAGTTGTAGACCGAAGTTTTCATAGCCCAATTTTTGCTTCCTGCGAAGAACGATCATGTCAGATAATATAAGTGAAGAACAAAATAGGGAGACAATCGCTAGATTGTGGTCTAACTTGAAAAGAAAAGGTGATGGAAAATGTTATTGTCCCTGCAAAATTTGTAAGGGCTTAAACCATAGAAGATTGCTAATCAAAACAGTTAAGAGACATTGTAGGGAGAATGGTCACATTGAAGGGGGGCATGACTATCATCCACTGGTAAGTTGTTCATTATATCATTTTAACAATTTATATACATATGAAATCACTTGATGATGAGTTGAAGATCATGGTTTATTTATGTTAATCAATTTTATATAGGTTGATCTCCCCAGGGAAGTACATGATATGGAGGAACATGGGGGTGCGAATATCCAAGGTGAAGATAATGATCCCATGGAAGATGACGATCATGCGCTAGAAAACACAATTGAAGATGATGGTATAAATACATTGATCCATGACACATTTAGTCCAAGCGGATCTGATCATGATGATGATGATAGCCTTGATGTACCTCTACTTGAGAAGGCATACGAGCCCCTATACAAAGACTCCTAAACAACTCTTCTCTCTGCTGTATTGTTGTTGTTGAACTTGAAGGTTATGAATGGTTTATCCAACATAACAATGTCACGTATGTTAAGGTATGTCATATATGTCTTTATAGTTAACAAAGGGTGAATAATGTACCACTAATATTGTTTATATTAACAACTTATATTTTTTGCTGTAGATTGATAGGCGAGTTTTTGTTACCACCATCAAATATTCTACCTCGCTCATATCGAGAATTATCTGCTATTATGAAAGATATTGGAATGGAGTATCAAGCAATACATGCTTGTCCCAATGATCATATTATATATTATAAAGAACATGAATTTGCAACACAATGCCCTGTATGTCATACGAGTAGATATCGAACAAATCGAATAACAAAAAAGGTGCCTCACAAGGTTCTTCGTTACATCCCCATTATTCCACGGATGCGACAATTATTCAGGTGTACTAGCTTGGCACAATTTATGGATTACCATGCACGCAATAGAAGTCGAGATGACATTATTCGAATCCCTGCGGATGGTTCGGCATTTATGCACATAGAGGAAAAGTGGCAACACTTCAAAGAAGAACCTCGTAATCTCAGGCTTTCATTGGCAGCGGATGGTGTCAATCCATTTGGAGAGATGAGATCTGTTTGCTCGGTGTGGCCTGTTTTTGTTATCAACAATAACATTCCTCCATGGATGTCAATAAAGAGGGAGCACATTATGTTGGCAATGATTGTTCCAGGTATTTTATCATTTGATAGTTATTAATTTACATGTACTTACAAATCTTACAGTAAAATGGTCACAATAATTATGTAATGTTACTGTTCATTCAAGTAGGTAAATATCAAGTTAAAGATATGAATGTATATATTGAGCCTCTTATTGACGAGTTGGTGGAGTTATGGAACGGTGTCACTATGTATGACGTGTCTAGACCAATAGGACAAAGACAATTTCAATTCCATGCAATACTTGTATGGACAATACATGATGCCCCAGGGCTAACACATTTTTGTGGTATGTTATAGTGAATTCAAGTTGCGCATGATAATTCTAATTATAAAAATCAACATATTTAATAATCCAATTATATCATTATCTTGTAGGTCTTCAAACAAAGGGAAAATTTGCATGTCCAGTTTGTGGTCCAAAGATGAAATCTCGTCATTCAAAAAGTTTAGGAAAGCATGTGTTTGATGAGTACAGACACTTCCTCCACAGGAATCATAAGTATCGAAGTATGGAAAAACATCTTTTCAATGGGAAAGAAGAGACTACATCAAAGCCACGAAGAATGACACCTCGCCTATAGAAGTTGGAATATAATAGAATTAATCGTCGAGGTAATGTCATTCCACTTAATGGTTTATGTTTGTAATTTATATATTTCTATTGTGATTTTTGTTTACTAATTATGTAATTGATGATCGTGAAGGTCGTCAAGGCACTACTGACAACCTTCCAAAGGGAATAAAAAGCTATCCCAGACAATTTAGTAGGTTGCCCTACTACGAGGACCTACAAATTGTGCATTTGTTTGATCTTATGCATGTTGGAAAGAATATAACAGAGACATTGTGGAAAATACTGGATGGAAGGCGTGACAAAGAAAAAATTGTCAAAATTTGTAATGACATTCATGAATCCAATCATGCACTGAAGAATTTCTTTCACTCAAATAGCAATAGAGATCAGATTAATATAAGTGCCCTTCCTTGGTTATTAACGGAGCAGCAAAGTGATGCCATAAAAGAAGTCATACGAAAAATTCGATTTCCCACAGGATTTGCTGGGAACATAAGCAATCTCATATCAAAGAAAAGTGAATTTGGGCCAGGGCTCAAAACGCATGATTGGCATACTTTCATCAAGGTAAGTTATGTTCTTCTGTATTTACAATATATTCATAAACTACGTGTACTATTCATTATGTTATGTTAGAAAATAATGAAATGATTGGTTTATAATTACTGCAGTACGTGCTACCTCTATCTCTCCCAGAGAACTTCAACAATAACATCAAACAAGTGATATATGATCTTGGAAAATACATGAGGTAAGCAGTAATATCTGTTCAATTTGTTGTATATATTTATTATATTCGCGATTTGTTTTTCTTGCTATGTAATCTATTGTATATTATTTTGTAAAGTCTCGTATTTATATATTTTTTGTGACTTGAATCTCTTAATGTAGGTGGTTGTCATCTAAAGAAATCCATAAAGAAGATATAAACTATTGGAAGAGAAGAATTCCTCATTTATTGTGTGAAATGCAAAAGTGTCTACCTCCAACTTTTTTCAATGCACAAGAACACTACCTCATATACCAAGTTGAGGAGATTGAATTGTGTGGACCTGCACACACTAGGTCAATGTGGATGGTTGAGAGGCACTTGAAATCTTTGAAGGCTTTGGTTCGACAAAGAGCACATCCTGAGGGTTCTATGGTAGAGGGATACATGGTATACCAGACTATGGTGTACATTACTGAATATCTTCCTAAGTTTGCTTCAAATATCCATGTAGATCGCATTTGGGATCTCGACCCTTTTAAAAAATTCAAAGGGGAGTACTTGATGGGGAAAGGTAGATTGAGGAAAGTGACAGGTAATAAATTATAAGATGTTATTGTAATAAATTATTTCTTAATCTTCAAAATAAATCGGTTGTAACTCGTCTATTTTTTTTTTGTACAGTTGCTCGAGAGTGGGATGCACTACATTTGTATATTGCAAACAATCTTGATTGGATGACGGTATGGATTGAACGATGTCAACATTCTGGTCACACATTAACATGGGAAGGTGTATCTTCATTGGTTAAATAAGCTCATCGTAATGGAGATTCTAATGTTACGCAAAGGGAAATAGATTTAGCATATGGTTTAAGAGATTTCCAGGTACGTACAAAATTATTAATCACCCGTATGTTTATCAACTCATGATATAATAATTTTGACATGTTTCACATATTATTGCAGGTTAAACACCACAAGGGTATGTTCTGTAATGGTCAAAAATTTCGCGTCAAAGTGTTGGATGACATGAAGAAAACTTGTGATTCTGGAATAACTGCAGTCTTTCAAGTGACTAATATTTCATCTAGAAATGACTTAGATCCTCAAGAGTCTAAAAATCAATACTATGGCATTTTGGATGATATATTTGAGTGCGACTTTAGTTCCTTCAAATTAGTACTCTTCGTTGTCAAATGGTACAGGCTATGACTTAATCCAAATGATCCTAATAGAACTGTTATTGAACATGATAATGGATTTACAATGGTTAATACAAGGTCGTTTGAGCCAGTTGGGGATGAGCCCTATGTTCTTCCAAGACAATGTGAACAGGTATTTTACTCAGAGGTTTCACATAAACCGGGTTGGTCATTTGTTGTTAGACATGAACCGAGAGGAAGGCCGATAAAGTATAATGCGATGGAAGAAGAAGATACCGAAGAAGTAGAAGATGATGTAGATGATGATCACGATCGACAATTATTGGATGATGTTCCTGAGACAAATTTTCATGAAGAAGAAGAAGAAGATGATGCTGCTACTGATGATGATGATGAAGATGATGTTGATGTTGATGATGATGATGTTGATGATGATGACAATGACGACGAGGACGAGGACGATGATGATGACGACGATGATGAGGATGATGATGATGATGATGATGATGATGAGGATGATGATGATGAAATTTAAAGGTATGCCATCAATCCTTAATGTATTTAATATTCATTTCTTGATAGAAATATATTTGTCTTAAATGGTTACATAGTTTATTCATTATCTATTTAAAAGCTATAAGTGTTATAATGTGTACGTTTTAATGTTTTTAATTTTTATGTGATGCTTATGATGGATGTGATTATGATTATGATGTGATTATGCTCACGATAATTGAATTACATTTGCAGGAAATTGAACCCCTTTCAAGAGCATCCCGCACAGTCTCATGGATCGACAGGTATAAGTCAATACACCTTATAGAAAGTCTATTTAATACACTTATCAATAGTAAGATTGATGTCTTCTAAGATCTCTCCCATTTGCAGGTACCAGCAAATAGGTATTTGTCAGAAGTGTCTTCCTCGAGTGAGGGAAATATAGGAATAGAAGAGGAAAGTGAGACATGCAGTTTATCTAGAATAGGGAGATTAACTAGAGGTCAAAGGACTAGAAGGAAATTCAATAAACACATGAAATTTTTCCTTGCTCAAGGGGGGTCATGTTCTTATGATGATGAGATGAAAGGCGACATCGAGGTGCCCTTGAGGTACCAACATCTACAGAAACATTGGGTACCCAAGGAACTTCCTCCAATAAACATTGATTTTTGTGTTAATGAGAGGATATATCGCATAGCACCATCATCATTACATGGTTTGGGCCTATTTTCTATGGATGGCATAAAGGTGTCTTACAACAAAGTTTCTAAATTGATGGAGTATGTTGGACCATGTTACGATTACAAAAGTTGGATGCATATTGTTCAATATAAAAAAAGTATGCATAGGTATGCACTCTCGGCAAATTATATACAACAGCAAGACAATAATCAAAGTAAAAGTGTGGCTATATACATTGATGGAAGGCCAAAAGCAATAGGGAATATTGCGGGTTTTATAAATAGTACACGACCTGGGTCAACTATAAAGCAACCCAATTGCATATTTGAGGCGCGCGAGGGAAATCATGTATTCATCTGTGCGATAAAATCAATACGTGCAGGGGAAGAGCTGCTTATTGATTACAATTTGAACCGCATAGATACAAACGAGGCTACTATCATGGGGGTGGTACATACTATTAAACCAACTTCTAATCAATGACTCCAACATACCATTTAGTTATTAAATTTTTGGCTAACATTTTTATACTTGATCTTTGACACAGGGGCACAATATGGAGCAACCGCCCGAAGGTGATGGTGACGATATTCCTAGCTCATCTACACATGAGCAAGTAAAATTCATTGTAATTGTGCAAACTAGATAGAAGCAAAATGTTATTTTTTTTAATGTTATTTTCTTCATTATTTTGGAGTAATTTTGATAATACTAATACTATTGTTGTCACAGAGGGCCGGTGGTCGGAGAGAGGGAAAGCAACCTGCAGTCCCTCAGGAGTCCCCCCTTGTGGACCCTTTTTTTATTGATTTAGCAGAGACCGATGACCCGATCGGTTCCATTAAAAAGCTGCTAAAGAAAATTGGGAAAGAACTTCTACGTTTGGTATCCATACATCCTCAGACTCAGGAAATAAAAGACAGGGCAGCTGAGTTGTTGCGCACTTCTGAAAACTTTAAAGTAAGTATTAATGAAATTTTTAATTATTACAAGAGTTCAATAATGGTTTTTATGTTATGCTCTTTTATGACATTAATTAAAATATGGATGCATTGTCTTTACAGAGTTATTTGCGTAATTTTGAACCCCATTCCCATGATGAGGCCGGTATTGCAAGTGGTTCAGGTAGATCACATGTTCCATTCCCCACTTGTGTTTTCCACTGAATATATATAGGAATGATCATAATCATTGACAATACATGCTCGAACAATCTTTTTTTTTAATGCTCTAACAATCTTGTCCATGCTAGTCCACGCGTTCTATGTTTATGCATGCTCTAACAATTTTATTCTTCAGCTCCTTTCCATGATGATATGACAACGCCGCCTCCATCCAGGACAGCCACAAATGTCTTGCCGACTGCCATGTCAACAACACACAGCCTAAATGCACCAACTGTTGCACCATCTACTGGTACACAAATCCCTCTTTTTCTCTCTTTTGTTATGTGTTTAAGTGTTATGTGTTTACGATGTAGATCCCTTGATTGTGTTTGTGCCATGGGTGCTCTGCACCAATTTATTTCCCTTGAAGTATTATTTCTTGGAGGCATTTGATAATGGTTTTCATTTTTTGCAATAGGAGATGCAACAAGTCCCGATGCAACATCATTTCCTGGATGTTCCCGTGTTCCTAGTACGGGAACGGTGAAGGATTGCATATTGATCATCAGCGACGATGAAGGCGTTCCCTTAAAAGTATCCAAACTTCCAGGTACTTTAAAGTTATTATTATTCTATAGTGATATAATAGTAATTTAGTTTTTGATCACTCTTCATCGACTAATGATCCCATGATTATTTTGTAGGGAATGATATTTTTTGGCGAAAACTTGGTGACGAGTGTTTGCGGATATTCGGGCCCACCATACGTACATGGTGGAACATCATATCCTAACTAAAACCCCAAACCACTATTTTGATTTCATATCATTGCTAGAATAGTTTTCCTTTTCATCAATTTCTTGAACTATATTAAAGGTAGCTTCTCTTCATTTATGAGTCTAACATGTTTTTTTTTACTTAAAAGGTGGAATAACCAAGATAAAAAGTTGAAGGATGATCTTGTACATAGTATGACCCAGCTTTTTGGACCTCGTGCATTCGAGAGAAACAAGCTCCTTGAAAGAGCTGGTTTATGTTTGAAGTATATTAGGGACCAGTACAGGAAATATTTAGAGGTTAACCCAAGGCACGAGCGTCCGCCCTGTGTTCTTGAGGCTGAGTGGCAGGGTTTGATTTTGGATGGAAAGTATAAAGCCGACATGAAAAAAGGAATTATGCCAATAGAGAGTAGAGCAAGGTATGTGATACTTTTGAGAATGTAATTATGTACTAATTAACCTCTAAATTTTTCCTATACTGGTCTCTAACATATTTCAAACTTTTCATAGATTGCCTGACACATCAAAGGCAACAAAGGCAAGATTAGAAAAGCACGGGACACACAAGCTCGGCTTTGGTGGTTTTTCCAAACTTCAAGCACGAGTTGTAAGTATTAGTAAATGAAAACTTGTATCAATTTTTTTATATATTGCAAGGAAATTTTTTTTGATCAAACAATGCAAGTAAAATTCACCATACCAAGAAAAAATGTAGGGGTCAGAGTTCAATAGATGCCTCATAGAAGAGGACAAGAGAATTGGCTTCCAACAAGGCTATAGAGCCGTGGCTGAACGGCTACGAGCTGAAATCAGTGTGCAAGGTTCAAATAATGATGCATCTGAGCCACAGGTAAATAAGCTAAATGAAATTTATTTCAAATTGAATACTTTACCAATTAGTCTATTTGATGTTAAGTTCTAATATAAAGTGAGTATATCTGTTTTAAGAAAGCAATGATAACAATGTGTAGGATATTGGAATGCAGCCTGACAATCCTTCTACACAATCTATGCATAATGAAGGTTCGCATGATGTGCATCCTAGTGGTGGAGGTATACATTTGCTATTAAAATTTTTATATGTAATTACAATTGGTGTTTGGATTAATGTAACATTTTGTATAGCAACTGTAGAGGATCGAGGGGTCGGTGCTCATGAGAATGTTGAGGTTGAGTCTAGACAAAATGATGTGGCCAGATCAGGTAATTAAAGAGCGCCACAGTTATGTTCTTTAAAATAATTAAATACTTGTAACAATTATAATTAAATATTTTAAATTTAACTCTTTTATTTGTTATTGTAGAGGACCCCCCTTTGCAGCAGCATAGGAATTTGAGATCATCAAGAACAAAGAACAAAACAACTGATGAGGGGGGTATTGATGATAACACTGATGCTCCTCTTAGAGCTTACATAGAAAAAAAAATTAGAAAGAGAAAAAAGAAATGATTGTCATCTAAATACCTTAATTGATAATGACTGAATTTTATGTCTCAATGAATTTAATTATGTGCTAATGAATGTTCATGAATTATGTGTTTATTTTCATATTGATTAATGTTGTGTGTTAACGAATCTAATGTGTTAATGAATGTTATCATGTGATATTGATTGAATGTTACATTTTATTAATAATTGAAAGAATGAATGAATGTTAGATGTTAATGGGGAATGTAGAGTGATGTTAGGGGGAGGGGGGTGGGGCCAAATGATCTTCCACCTTCACGTGGTTGGCCCTGTTTAGTAGAGAATATTAAACTATATTCTCGAAACAAAGTGAAGCTCAATAAGATACTAAATGAGTCAAAATGGTTATCAAGGTCCTCTATCCATAAGATACTTGTAGTCAAAATGGTTATTAATAAGATACTTGTAGTCAAAATGGTTATCTAGGTCCTCTATCCATTCCATAAGTTCTTCACCATTCAAACTTCCTCCATAACAAGGAATGTGCTCTAGGTTAGTCATGAAGCCTAGCATGGACTCTCTGTCAGATAGAGCCACTATTTCAGAGCCTTTTTTGTGCATTTCCTTCAAGCACTGTACAGTGTACGGATGTGAAAGGGAGGGCAGACCAGTGTGGAAGTTAGAGTATTTATATCTTATGCTTTGAGAGTTTATTTGGTAGATTCAAGACACCTTATATCAAAGTTATTCCTTTTTCTTATCTGTTGTTCTGTCAAACCCTCATTTTTTGGGTTATTGCATTCAAATGGCCTTAACTTGCAAATAAACCATAGGATATCCTCTGTTCTTTGTAAAATGCAAGTTAAGGGGGTTTATTTTCATATTTTAAAAGCTTTGGAACAGGATACTAAGCCAGAGAATTTCAAGAGCAAGCCCTAGGTCAAGAATCTCAATGTTCTTGACTAGGAGTTGATGGATTATGCAAGATCAGAGGGTAGCGGCAAGTAAAGGACCTCAAACCTTGTTGAATCTAGATCTTTAGAGCATGGTGGACATCTTCAAACTCTGATCTTGGTTTCATGCACCCATTTTCAATGCCTTGTTTTGGAACCCACACCCAAAGGCATGCATTAGGTCTGCGGACTCAATAAGGACATTGATATGCTGGAGTGGAGTCAAGGTCTGGGAGTTGGAGGATTGTTAGAACATCAAAAAGGGTACTCAAAAAACATATAAGTTCATAAGGTCCTTTGTCAAATTGAAGAGTTATTGCTACAGAACAAGTTTTGGAGACCTACTAGAGTCACTAGGTCTATTTGGACCCGTTTGGACCACGACACACAGTAGCATCTACAGAGAAGAAGTTTGGTATGCAATGGTCTTGAAACCTCCTGAGAAATTCTTGGTATGCATTTGTGTGGTGCAAAAGCTTCATTGAAAGAGAAAAAGAAGAAAAGAATAGAAATGATTTTTTTTCTTTTTATGTCATATACTGTAACCAGCTACTTATAACTTGCAAAAATTATTATAACCATTTGAAATTGAAACTTAGTTTAATGTGAAACTGAGAACTGCTTTATTAGAGCTTTCTGTGATTTAGATTCAGACATCAAGAACATTGTTTGCCTAATATTGTGATTAATGTTTATTTATTAATATCTCATACTGACAAACAATTGATAATTGTAGGGAAAACGTCATTGGGGGTCTTTGAGGATCCACCAGAAGCCAAGGAGAAAATGTATTCAAATGCTAAAGATGGTGTAACAGTCCTTACAGCTGTTGAACCTTGCTGTGTAGATCATCTCCGATTCTCCAAGTTCAACAGTACTGTGGTATTCCTTTGGATACTTCTAATGGTAAATTTCAGACATCAAGTTCTTTTCGTATGAAACTACTACATTTGTAATCTGTAGTTTTAAACTTTTAGTTTATAAATGTTCATCAGCTTTAGTTCATATGCTGCCATTTCAAGTATGATTAATGAAGTTACCTTTATCACAGGATGAAAGTGAGCAGTCAGCATACTGGTACGGAGCTGGCATCATTGATACGGTGACTAGGGCATCGTTTAATGGTGGTATTGTGTTTTCCCATATTTAGGGCATCGGCCTTTTGAAGCATTGCCTTCATCTTTCTTAAGTCTGAGTTTTAAGTTTGTTTATCTCTCTCGGCGCTGTTGAAAATACAAATGACAACGTTCTTGTTTGTTTTGCCCTTATATCCCGATGTGATTTCGCGGAGGGTTACGACGCTGTTGAAAACACAAATGAAAACACAAATCCCTTGTGTAATTTCCACTTGAAGGAGGACAGTCACTGTAAAGACAACATGATAATGTACACTTACAGCCCGTGTACATTATCATTGTGTCTTTAGAGTGACTATCCTCATTTGTTGAAGAAGAAAAGCATTAATGTGGCTGAATAGCAATACATTCAAGTGGCAATCACACAAGGGACAGTCACTGTGAGATGTCCTCATTTGTGACTATCCTTACAGTGAGTGTACATTATCATGTTGTCTTTAGAGTGACTGTCCTCATTTGTTGAAGAAGAAAAGCATTAATGTGGTTCAATAGCAATACATTCAAGTGGCAATTACACAAGGGACAATCGATCACTGTGAGATGTCCTCATGTGTGACTATCCTTGTCACAAATGAGGACATCTCACAATGACTGTCCCTTTTGTAATTGCCACTTGAATGAGGACAGTCACTGTAAAGACAACATGATAATGTACACATACAATGAGTGTACATTATCATGTTGTCTTTACAGTGGCTGCCCTCATGTTGTATATTCTTCTCTGTAGATGCTACTATGTGCTAGGGAACTTCTTAGAACTGTTGGTATATTCTTACAACTTGTTACACCTGGGATATTCTTCTCTGTAGATGCTATTGTGTGCTGTGGTCCAAACAGGCCCATAAATGTGGTTGAATAGCAATACATTCAAGTGGCAATTACACAAGGGACAGTCACTGTGAGATGTCCTCATGTGTGACTGTCCTTGTCACAAATGAGGACATCTCACAGTGACTGTCCCTTGTGTAATTGCCACTTGAAGGAAAAAAGCATTAATGTGGTTCAATAGAAATGTATTCAAGCGGAAATTACACAAGGGATAATCACTCTGAGATTTCCTCATTTGTGACTATCCTTACAATGAGTGTACATTATCATGTTGTCTTTACAGTGACTGTCCTCATTTGTTGAAGGAAAAAAGCATTAATGTGGTTCAATAGTGATGTAGAGTAGTCAGGGCTTTTAGAATATACAAATATACATCCTTAACTCTCATTCCACCAAGGAAGAAGGAATTCCAATGGTTGAAACATGAGTTAAGGTCTTTACATCAGTCAAACCCTGAAAATGAGGGTTTGTAAACAATGCACAGAAAATTTGAAATAACTTAGATATAAAACAAAGAGAATCAATCAAACCAACTTCCAAAGCATCAGATGTCACTATTACAACTTCCAGGCAAATTTTATCATCCAACCACCATCCGTATAGCCGTACAGAGTTCGTTTTTCACCAGAAATGCACTAAAATAGGGTTATTTTTATTTTTTATGAAAGCAAAATGATTACAATACTGGTTCTCTATCTGTCTTCGACCATTTGAAGCCTAAAATAGGCTCTCCAAACGTTGGTTCAACCATCTAGGTGGTTAGAATAGTTTATCCAACAAATGTCAACTTTGCTAAGCAACTTTTAAAGTTGCATTACAACTTTGCAAACAACTTTGCCGAGAAGGTTAAAAATGTGTTTGAAACTTTAGGAACCTTATTAAAGTTATTTTGGACCTTCAAACTTCTTAACAACATCTAAAAGACACCTAATAAACACTTACTATGCTCATTTCATCCAAGGACTCAAAAGATGCCCAAGGTTTATAAGTCACCAAGGGGTCTTGTGTCCAACAAGTGGATGTTTATAAGGAGATAAAATCAATCCTTAATATTTATTACAAACCAAGAAAACATCTAAAACTCCTATTCTAATTTATTGTCATTCAAAAAGACTCTGATTTGTCATTCAAAAAGACTCTGATTTGTCAATCAAAAGGACCTTTCACCAGTCAATCCCTCAAAGCTCCAAGGTGAAAATCTTATGTTCCAATTGATAGGATTTGACTCCTTGGCTTCATGGCAACTTCCTTCAATCATGGTGTCTTTGGCTTGCATTAGGGATGCCCCTGCATCAAATAGCAATGCATTCAAGTGGCAATTACACAAGGGACAGTACATGCCCATTAAAGTTGGTGTTTTGTTATCCAGCATGACAATGGAGACAACATACTCTGTGTCAATTTTACTGATCAAATTTCCCTCCGCCAGGCAAAGCAACAATCTGGGTATGATAAGGTGAAATTTTGTAGTCCTTTTGGGTATGATAACAGTTCCAGTTTCCAATAAGATGGTTCATTTTTATAATCTAGCTTCAATTTCTCTTGTGAAAATCTTTTTTTCATTTTATCGGTGGTAAAATATAATTATTATGCTAGAGGTGTGTACTTATGGATGATAATGAAACAAAATGATAAGATTTAAGACTCTTGTTTTTTTTTTAAATAGCAATTTAAGTTTCCTTCTATTATAAATTACTGTTTTTCTATTTTTTAATGTATCTTTCCAAATCTTTTATATCAATTTTATTTATGAAATATAAATATATTAATAATGTTTTAGTGTTTTTAGGATTAGTTTATATCAATTCTATGTATCATCATTCGTCATTCAATTGTCAGTATTATTAATTTAGACTGTGCAATTGTAGAACTACTCGAATATGGGTTGGATGGATACTCAAGCAGGGGAACCCTCCTCAAATATCTCAAGCAGTGAACTTGGAAAAATGTGTCCTGAAGGAACCCTTTCCATCAGAGAGATAAAAGTACAAACAAGTAAAAGAAGCGGGCTCTGCAAATATGTTTTTGAGAAGAAAAATGATAGATTATTCGAGTATGGTTCATGAGGTATATCTAAAAAGACATTTTTTTTCTTATTATAATAAAAGAGGAAGTTGTGAATGTCAAAGTTGAGTGAAACAAAAATTATTTTCATCAAATTTTATTAGGCTTGCTTTTGGGAATAGTTTCTTACAATATTGCTATTAAGATTTTTATTGTGTAGTTTTTAGATTAGGTTTATAAAATTATATTTCATGAGTAGTGATTCATATTAATCAATTAACGATACTTTTGGAAGGCATTTTCAATGTGTCAAATTTTGATATTTTTACAAGAATTAGATTGTGTAATTTTTTTAATTAAAGTCATTGACTCATATTTCATAAATAATAGTTCTCATGAATCCATCTCTTATAAGATTGAATAGTCTATTTAGGAAGTATTTCTGATAGTATGTCAAATTATGATATTACTATTACCATTAGATTGCATGGCTTTGAAGTCAACCTCGTTGACCCATATTCTTCTCTGTAGATGCTACTATGTGCTAGGGAACTTCTTAGAACTGTTGGTATATTCTTACAACTTGTTACACCTGGGATATTCTTCTCTGTAGATGCTACTATGTGCCGTGGTCCAAACGGGCCCATAAATGTGGTTGAATAGCAATACATTCAAGTGGCAATTACACAAGGGACAGTCACTGTGAGATGTCCTCATGTGTGACTGTCCTTGTCACAAATGAGGACATCTCACAGTGACTATCCCTTGTGTAATTTCCACTTGAATGAGGACAGTCACTGTAAAGACAACATGATAATGTACACTTACAACCCGTGTACATTATCATGTTGTCTTTAGAGTGACTATCCTCATTTGTTGAAGAAGAAAAGCATTAATGTGGCTGAATAGCAATACATTCAAGTGGCAATCACACAAGGGATAGTCACTATGAGATGTCCTCATTTGTGACTGTCCTTACAGTGAGTGTACATTATCATGTTGTCTTTAGAGTGACTGTCCTCATTTGTTGAAGAAGAAAAGCATTAATGTGGTTCAATAGCAATACATTCAAGTGGCAATTACACAAGGGACAATCGATCACTGTGAGATGTCCTCATGTGTGACTATCCTTGTCACAAATGAGGACATCTCACAATGACTGTCCCTTGTGTAATTCAAGTGGCAATTACACAAGGGATAGTCACTGTGAGATGTCCTCATTTGTGACTGTCCTTACAATGAGTGTACATTATCATGTTGTCTTTAGAGTGACTGTCCTCATTTGTTGAAGAAGAAAAGCATTAATGTGGTTCAATAGCAATACATTCAAGTGGCAATTACACAAGGGACAATCGATCACTGTGAGATGTCCTCATGTGTGACTATCCTTGTCACAAATGAGGACATCTCACAATGACTGTCCCTTTTGTAATTGCCACTTGAATGAGGACAGTCACTGTAAAGACAACATGATAATGTACACATACAATGAGTGTACATTATCATGTTGTCTTTACAGTGGCTGCCCTCATGTTGTATATTCTTCTCTGTAGATGCTACTATGTGCTAGGGAACTTCTTAGAACTGTTGGTATATTCTTACAACTTGTTACACCTGGGATATTCTTCTCTGTAGATGCTACTGTGTGCTGGGGTCCAAACGGGCCCATAAATGTGGTTGAATAGCAATACATTCAAGTGGCAATTACACAAGGGACAGTCACTGTGAGATGTCCTCATGTGTGACTGTCCTTGTCACAAATGAGGACATCTCACAGTGACTGTCCCTTGTGTAATTGCCACTTGAATGAGGATAGTCACTGTAAAGACAACATGATAATGTACACAAGTACCGTGAAGGTAGTTGCAAGTTATGGCTGTTTCATTGCATACCCGAAACAATGAAGATGTTACGGTCCACAAAACGTTTGTGCTTGAAAGATGAACAAATAAAATTAAACTTCTAAATAACCAGAGCCGCTAACAATAAATTCAACACAGATATGTCCTCATTTCTGGGTATTTTAGCTCTGTAACAGCTGAATACCAGATTACATAATAATGACAAAATAAAAATAAACCCAACGTACTCAAAAATTGTAGCTGTGATTTTGCGGAGGGAATCTCTCTCGGCACTGTTGAAAATACAAATGACAACGTTTCTCTACATTATCATGTTGCCTTTACAGTGACTGTCCCTTGTGTAATTGCCACTTGAAGGAGGACAGTCACTGTAAAGACAACATGATAATGTACACTTACAGCCCATGTACATTATCATGTTGTCTTTAGAGTGACTATCCTCATTTGTTGAAGAAGAAAAGCATTAATGTGGCTGAATAGCAATACATTCAAGTGGCAATCACACAAGGGACAGTCACTGTGAGATGTCCTCATTTGTGACTGTCCTTACAGTGAGTGTACATTATCATGTTGTCTTTAGAGTGACTGTCCTCATTTGTTGAAGAAGAAAAGCATTAATGTGGTTCAATAGCAATACATTCAAGTGGCAATTACACAAGGGACAATCGATCACTGTGAGATGTCCTCATGTGTGACTATCCTTGTCACAAATGAGGACATCTCACAATGACTGTCCCTTGTGTAATTCAAGTGGCAATTACACAAGGGACAGTCACTGTGAGATGTCCTCATTTGTGACTGTCCTTACAATGAGTGTACATTATCATGTTGTCTTTAGAGTGACTGTCCTCATTTGTTGAAGAAGAAAAGCATTAATGTGGTTCAATAGCAATACATTCAAGTGGCAATTACACAAGGGACAATCGATCACTGTGAGATGTCCTCATGTGTGACTATCCTTGTCACAAATGAGGACATCTCACAATGACTGTCCCTTCTGTAATTGCCACTTGAATGAGGACAGTCACTGTAAAGACAACATGATAATGTACACATACAATGAGTGTACATTATCATGTTGTCTTTACAGTGGCTGCCCTCATGTTGTATATTCTTCTCTGTAGATGCTACTATGTGCTAGGGAACTTCTTAGAACTGTTGGTATATTCTTACAACTTGTTACACCTGGGATATTCTTCTTTGTAGATGCTACTGTGTGCTGGGGTCCAAACGGGCCCATAAATGTGGTTGAATAGCAATACATTCAAGTGGCAATTACACAAGGGACAGTCACTGTGAGATGTCCTCGTGTGTGACTGTCCTTGTCACAAATGAGGACATCTCACAGTGACTGTCCCTTGTGTAATTGCCACTTGAATGAGGACAGTCACTGTAAAGACAACATGATAATGTACACAAGTATCGTGAAGGTAGTTGCAAGTTACGGCTGTTTCATTGCATACCCGAAACAATGAAGATGTTACGGTCCATAAAACGTTTGTGCTTGAAAGATGAACAAATAAAATTAAACTTCTAAATAACCAGAGCCGCTAACAATAAATTCAACACAGATATGTCCTCATTTCTGGGTATTTTAGCTCTGTAACAGCTGAATACCAGATTACATAATAATGGCAAAAGAAAAATAAACCCAACGTACTCAAAAATTGTAGCTGTGATTTCATGGAGGGAATCTCTCTCGGCACTGTTGAAAATACAAATGACAATGTTTCTCTACATTATCATGTTGCCTTTACAGTGACTGTCCCTTGTGTAATTGCCACTTGAAGGAGGACAGTCACTGTAAAGACAACATGATAATGTACACTTACAGCCCGTGTACATTATCATGTTGTCTTTAGAGTGACTATCCTCATTTGTTGAAGAAGAAAAGCATTAATGTGGCTGAATAGCAATACATTCAAGTGGCAATTACACAAGGGACAGTCACTGTGAGATGTCGTCATTTATGACTATCCTTACAGTGAGTGTACATTATCATGTTGTCTTTAAAGTGACTGTCCTCATTTGTTGAAGGAAAAAAGCATTAATGTGGTTCATTAGCAATGTATTCCCAGCATCTGTACCTGCATCTCTCTTATATACTACAAGTTACTTGCCATCAGAAATTGCAGTTCCCTCACGTGACATTGATGGTGAAGTGTTCTTTTCAAAACCATCATCTGTGGTTACCAATGCTCCTGTTTTAGGCAATAAGTTTGTTGCATTCCATGAGCCATTGGTCAAGTTTCTTCTACGAGCTTCTGATGCCTCAAAATCTAAGCAGCGCCTACGCATGCCTCGTTGTGGTTGATTATCATTTTGTACATGAATTATAATGAGTAATCAGTTTTGGGCCTTGGAATCTTGTATGTAACATGCACAGGCATTTCATGGCTAAATGAATCTATTTAAAAGCATCAACTTTTCTTACATGATGCTGGATACATAAGTAGAACAAGCGTATATCAAATTGGAAGCAATCAGAACTCCACAATGACATATTATTTAGAGTACTCTTCAGTTTAAGTAATAATGCATATATTGACACTGTAAAGACAACATGATAATGTACACTCACTGTAAAGACAACATGATAATGTACACTCACTGTAAGGACAGTCACAAATGAGGACATCTCATAGTGACTGTCCCTAGTGTAATTGCCACTTGAATGTATTGCTATTCAGCCACATTAATGCTTTTCTTCTTCAACAAATGAGGATAGTCACTGTAAAGACAACATGATAATGTACACTCACTGTGAGTGTACATTATCATGTTGTCTTTACAGTGACTATCCTCATTTGTTGAAGAAGAAAAGCATTAATGTGGCTGAATAGCAATACATTCAAGTAGCAATTACACTAGGGACAGTCACTGTGAGATGTCCTCATTTGTGACTGTCCTTACAGTGAGTGTACATTATCATGTTGTCTTTACAGTGGCTGTCCTCATTTGTTGAAAGAAAAAAGCATTAATGTGGTTCATTAGCAATGTATTAAATTAATTTTTTTTTTTAATCCACCCACGGGCATCGCAATTGCGACGGAAACCCGTCGCAATGCGATGCAGGCGCCCGTCGCAATTGCTTGGGAGGTCCATCGCGATTGCGACGGCCCTTCGAAGCCATGCAATGGGGGGGCGACGGCCATGCCGCTTCTTAAATCTTAGTCACATTGCGACGGATATGTGTCGCAATTGCGACGGCTACCCATAGACGTCGCAATTTGCGACTAAAAAATAGCGACGTCTATGGGTGTTGCTATTGTGACACATAGCTGTCGCAATTGCGACACATAGCCATCGCAAAATGACCCCAAATGTATTAGTGAATGATTGGTTTGAGATCCAAGAAAATTTCAAGTTCCAAGGTAAAGGTACAACTAGCGAGATTCATAAATTTTTTTACTGAGCTACAAATTTGATTAAATGGATGAGATTAAGCGGTGAAAAGGATTAAGTGGGAACAATTGTCTATATAAAGGATGATCACAATGATCATTTTGGTGATGCCAATGTTGAATTGTTGATTTAAAAGATAACCAGTGCATATAGTCAAATTAGTATAGAAGGGTACACCGAGAAGAACAAAGTTGAAGGAAAGTGTGAATGAAGAGAAGGAAAGTGATGAGATGAAGAGTATTTGTTGATTAGCCAGAAAGGAAGAGTTTGAAGAAGATAAATGAACACAAAGGAGATTTGAACATGAAAAGGTAGTTGGATATTTTATCAAATCATTTCACTATTACTTTCTAACCATTGTAGCAGAAAAATCTCTTAACCGAATGGATTTAACAGTCCTATTTCTAAAATCCTTTGTAATGTGGCATTCTTATGAATGTTATAAGTCCTCTAATAAGGCCACTCATTATAGGGTGACATATCTAGTCTATCTATGGTGAAAATCCCCTAACAGGGTCACATCTAGCAAATGTGTTTGTAATCTTGAACACTATTGGCTCTTAACCGAGCTCACTTCAGAAGAGTGAATTATTTTGTGGGTGATAATTCCCGCAGTGGTTTTTACCCAAATTGGGTTTCCATGTTAAAAAATAGTTTTAATGTGTGATTGAATGGTTTTCATGCTATTTACTAATTTTTTGATGAATACTATTGTGGTTGGTTAAATGTATAAATCTGATTATTAAGATTGGTTAACCAAAAGATTTTAAGGTTGAAAATTGTCAAGGGAGCTAAGATAAATGATTCTATAACTGATTTACCCCCCTCTTAGTTATCTAACAATTGGTATGAGAGTTGTCGGTGCTTAGAAGTAAAATTTTAGAAGACTTAAGCTAAAGATCCAAAGATGTATAGAAGAGAAGTACCAAAGCTGAACAAGGAGAGTTTCTCTACACATGACAAAGTAGGATGAAGTTACATTTATCTAGAATTAGAGATTCCACACTCTACTTTTTGGAAAATGACTACACTCCATTGCCTCCTAGACCTATGATACTTGATCAGATGAGAGAAAGGCAGGAACATAACTCGGTAATGATTGAGATTGCTTCTTCCCTAATCGATGTTGAGTTTAATGATATAAAGGACTGTGATACAGTGAAAGAAATGTGGGATAAACCTAAATTTGTTGATGGAGGTGATCTGTATGTACATAAAGAAAAGGTTGATAGTCTCAGAGGAAAATTTGATGAGATGAGAATGAAATAAGAAGAAAGCATTGCATAATACAATTCTAGAATTAAGGAAGTGGTTAGACCTTTCAAAGGTGCTGGTGGAACATTAAATGGAGAAGATGTGGTAAGAAAAATTCTTAGAACTCACTTACCTAAATATGTTATTCGAGTCTCTACTATTCAGGAATTGAGATCCATACCTAGTAATGTTGTTACTCTTGATGCTTTGATCAATAAGATGACTACATTTGAGCTCAGTAATTTTGATAATAGTTTATCGAAGATTAAAACAACTTTTAAATCCTCTTTAACCATTGGTAGTTCAAGAAGAGAAAGAGATAATCACTACAGTTTAGGTGGAAGTGACTATCACCGTATACTAACTGAGGAGAAAGAACAAGAAGTAGAAACACTACTGGAAAAGAGGCTATTGAGAGGAAAAGGTAAGTACAAAGGTAAATTTCCTCTAAAATGTTTTAATTACAACAAGATTGGTCACATTGCATCTAGGTGTCCTAATAATTACATGAATGATTAGAAGGACAAGAAGGAGAATCGATACTGAAGGTTTAGAGACTTCAATGATAAAGGAAAGAAATCATGCTACCTAGCTGAGGATGGAATAACTAATGATGAATCAGATGACATAGAAGAATGTGAGGAAGTGGTCTATGTTTGTATGAAGGATGATTCAAAAGAAGAAAGGTATGAAGATGAAAACATGCTTATTTCTCAAGTTAGTAAAGAAGAACCATATATTATTAACATTGGTTATTCACATCACATGATTGGTTACATTGATAAGTTTAAAAAATTAGAAGAATATGATGGAGGATTTGTTAGATTTGAAAAAAATGCTCCATGTTATGTAAAAGGAAAGGGATCCATTACGATGAATGAAAAGATAAAATGTCATAATGCTTATTGGGTTCAAGGAATAAAGTACAACTTATTGAATGTTACACAAATTGAATAACACTGGTCAGTGACTAGAGTTTCAGAACAAAAAAGTGAAGATCTATGATGGTACTAGAGATTTGATTGGAACTGGTGAACAATCTAAAGGTAACTTATTTCATTTGAACTCTAATGGAAATGTGTGTCTATTTTCAATAAATGAAGATGCTTGGTTATGGCATAAAATATTTTTTCATGTAAATTTTGATAACTTGGTCAAGGTTAGTAAGAAAAATAGAGTTAGAGGTTTATTGAGATTGAGCAAGCCTGATAAAGTTATGTAAGGAATGTCAGATCGGTAAGATGAAAAAATCAAGTTTTTCAAGAAAGTCTTACTCATCTAATGGTATATTATAATTAGTTCACACTGATGTCTATGCCCTATGATAGTACAACATTATTATGGTGATCGATATTTCATTTTGTTTGTTGATGACTACTCAAAGATGATGTTTGTAATGTTTCTAAAAGAAAATTTTGATGCATTCCAAATGTTTAAATGGTACAAGGTAAGAGTTGAGAAGGAAATAGGTAAGAAAATGTTAGAGTAATAAAGTGTTTACTAATTAATTGAATCATATTGATTTAATTACTTAGTCACTTATTACCTCTTTCGACTTAAGCTAAACTTTAGGCATATAATAATTAATTATCTTTATTAATTATTATTATGCAACCTAGGGTTTTACCTTTTTAAGGTTTTTGATCTCCTTTTATAAGGATGGATCTCATAACACTTTGTAACCTTTTCTGACATTTCATTATTGATTGCAACTTTTGTTTTTGCACATCAAGGATTTCTCCTCTCTCATGGATCAATGTGTTCGGGCCTCCATAGCTGTTTGCTTCTCTCTCTTTCTGTGACAGGTGTTTGCATGCAGGTGTTCTTGGGAGATGTGGGTTGTTTTTCATCAACTCCATCATGGTATCAAAGCTTTAGATCTTCTTTCCCCTGTCCTCTTCCTAAGAGATTTGACCGTGTTCATCAGATCTGAGTTTTCAGAGAGGGTTTCCTATCAGATCTAGGGGGGACCTATTTTTCTAGTCATCTTGGATTGAAATAGACCTCAAGGTTGTGTTTAGAGTGTCCAAGAACCCCAAGATCCATATAAAATTTGTCCAATTTGGAAAAAGTTGGAATCTGTGAGAAATTTTTTTTTGTAATCGACCCCGACACGGATCCTGAGGTGATCAGTATTTTTTGGAGCACTTTTGGCCCAAATGGACCTCATGATTGCGTCCAAAAGGCTTGAGATAGTCAAAATCCATATAAAGCTTGTCGATTTTGGACAAGTTGCCATCTGGGGCAAAATTTTTTTGCACACCAGGCTGTATGACCTGGCACGTGGATTGAGGCAGCATAGGGTATGATTTTCAAAAAAAAAAATTATTTTTTGGGTGCACCTCCTAGCGACCACCCGCTGAGCAGTGGCCATCGGCCCACCACCCAGCAGGCATCGTTGAGCGGCAGCCTGCGGTCACCGCCGAGCGATGATTCTGTCGGTCAATCCGCAGGCACTGCCGACAGTGGCCTAACTACACTGTCATCGCCGATTAATTTGCCAGCCGGCCAACCTTAAATCGCATGGTGCTGATGTCATGCTCACCTCACTGAGCATCACACACAGCCCCCACACCCCTTTCGGTGTTGACGTCAGCATGCCGTCATCCTCATGCAACCTTTTTCAAATTTTTTTTAGTTGCATGATTTTTTAAGCATCAGTTTAGACAGGTAGGTAGTTTTTCATGCATAACTTGGGCATCTAATATTGGAATTGGGAAAACAAGATATCAGCGGAAAGGTAATTCTGAGATGGATGTGTTTTTCCAAGAGTGGTTACCTGATTTTTCCATTAATGCTACATTTATTGCAATCAAAGGAAGAGGTGTTTCTGTGCTCTTGCATCTCAGCCCTCCTGCACTATTTTGGGCATATCTAGGGCCTACGGTATCATTTTTTGGCAAATGAGATACCATTGGAAAGTTGGTTCAGAGGTACATCTTTCTAGAATTTTAGATTTTGGATTTTTTTCCTCTAATTTTGGCACCAGTCCTTCAAAGTCAGGGATTTTGTTTTGCCTTCCCTCTGACATTGCCTGTTGGTTATCAGCTTCCACCTTTCTCATCCGGGCTCTATTTTCTTCAAGCGATATACTGTTGGAAAGCTAGTTTTGAGCCTAATCCAAATTTATTGATCTTCAGTTTTGTACTTCAGGAGCTCTATCTTGCACATCTGGACTCCATTTTTGGAAAATGATATATCATTGGAAAGCTTGTTCAGAGAGATTTTCAGTGTTGTGAGTCATTTTTCAGATTCTTTATTTTTTGTAGTCTGGTGGATATCTTGGTTGTTTCAGGTCCTGGGATCTCTTCCTTTTGAGGGATGGCTCATCTTAGGTTGTTCTTTTGTTTTAGTAGCCTTTGATCTTCTTTGAGTAGTGTACACTTCATTTTTTTGTAGCATTCTTTTATGCACATGCACTGAGATAAAGTGTCATTCTATTGCTTTGATGGGATCTTGCACATGTTCATGCTCTTTGTACTTGCACTCCATTATAAATTTCTAGGGAGGTTTTTATGTTTTCCATCTTCTTTTGTCATGTGAGCATTCCTCCAACAACATTAGCCTCAAGTATCTTTATTTGTGTTTGTACTCTCTCTGCACATTCGATGTTTCAGATTCATCTTCATCATGCAGTTCATATTGGATGTCCTTTTTAGTGTACCTATCATTACTCCCTTGTCATCAATATGGGGGGGTTTCTATTGTTGGTTCTACTACTTCCTTGGTTTGATTGTGTGAGCCATGTATTTAGTATTTGATCCTATGTACTAGGCGGTTGCAGTGGCTGGGTACCTATGCATTTCGGTGAGATGGATCATTTACCATATGGACACTCTTTTTCTTTCCTATTTTTGGATGCACTCTTCCAACTTTGATTGATCAGCTCTTTAGGCTTTTTGTGTTTCTACCATCTGTATCTTCAAGGTTAGGTGTTTGCCTTTGTTTGCCTCCTGATTCGAGTAGTTTTATTTGAGGGCACTCATGCAGGTTACAGTCTTCTCTACCTAGTCATATTTCTATGGAGGATATTCCGATCATCAGTTTCTTCTTAACAGAGTTTGTAGCTTTATGCTTCAGTGATGTTGTACATGTTCATCTTTGTTCCTATTTTCTGGAACATTCCTAGTTTTGGAGGCTTCTTCAATCCTTCAGACTAGTCTTTGTCTCTTTTTGGAGTAGAGTTTTTCCCATGTGGTTTTCTCTATTTCTCTGCTTTGTAGAGACTCTCTTTTGTACTTGGGTACCTGATTAGGCCTTTGTTGCAGGGACCCATTTGCTTTCAGATGTTCTTTCTAGGTTTTTAGCTTCTCCCAAAGTTTATCTTAAGGGGGGGTGTTAGAGTAATAAAGTGTTTACTGATTAATTGAATCATATTGATTTAATTACTTAGTCACTTATTACCTCTTTCAACTTAAGCTAAACTTTAGGTATATAATAATTAATTATCTTTATTAATTATTATTATGCAAACTAGGGTTTTACCTTTTTAGGGTTTCTGATCTCCTTTTATAAGGATGGATCTCATAACACTTTGTAACCTTTTCTGACATTTCATTATTGATTGCAACTTTTGTTTTTGCACATCAAGGATTTCTCCTCTCTCATGGATCAATGCGTTCGAGCCTCCATAGCTATTTGCTTCTCTCTCTTTCTGTGATAGGTGTTTGTGTGTAGGTGTTCTTGGGAGCTGTGGGTTTTTTTTCATCAACTCCATTAGAAACTTAAATGTTTAAGATCAGATAGAGGAGGTGAATTTATCTCTAATGAATTTACTATCTTCTACAATGAGAATGTAATCAAAAGACAAGACTCTACACTGAGAACTCCACAACAAAATGGCATAGTTGAAAGAAGGAACATATCAATAATTGATTGTGCTATTAGTCAATTGTTGATTGAGAAAGAGGTTGAAAAAACATTCTAGAGAGAGGCCATTAGTACTGTTGTTTAAACCCTCAACCGAGTACAATTGAAGAAAGGTACAAATAAAACTCCTTATGAACTCTGGTATGGGCATACACCTAATGTTAGCTACTTTAAAATCTTTGGAAGTAGGTGTTACATTTTAAAAGATAATAGGAATGGAAAGTTTGATTCTAAAGGAGATGAAGGTATAATTTTAGGATACTCCACAAAGAGAAAAGCTTATAAATGTCTGAATAAGGCTACTAAAAAAATTGTGGAAAGTGAAAATGTAAGGATTGATGAGTTTGCATATAAGAATGAAGGAGATAGAAAAATGGAACCAAAATATTATCAAAGATTTGTATATGTACAAGGAGTTTTTGGTACTTTACCCTAGCTAGAAGAAGAAAATGAGGAACTAGTTGAGCCTCCACTGAGAGAAGAAAATGCTAAAGAATAGAGAACTGAGCCAGTGCTAGAAAAGAATGTAAGAAGGAACCACTCACCAACTCAAATAATTGGAGAAAATAATGTATGAATCATGACAAGAAGTAAGTTGAGAGACAACACATGTTTGATTTCTGAATTTGAGCCTAAACAAGTCAAGGATGCACTTTAAAATGAAGATTGGGTTAATGCAATGAAAGAAGAGATTGATCAGATTGAAAAGAAAATACTTGGTCATTGATACCGAGACCTAAGGATAATAATTTTATTAGTACAAAGTGAATTTTCAGAAATAAACTAAATGAAAATGGAAATGTGATAAGGAATAAAGCTATACTTGTACACAAAGGATATGATTAGGAAGAAGGTATTGACTATGGTGAGACATTTTATCCTATTTATAGATTAGAAGGTGTGAGAAATTTACTTGCATATGCTACTTATAAAAGTTTCAAGGTTTATCAAATGGATGTTAAGTTTGTATTTTTTAATGTAATACTAGAAGAAGAAGTTTACATTGAGAAACTAGAAAGATTTTTTGACAAAAGTAAGAAACACATGGTATGTAAACTATGTTGGAAATATATTATGGGAAAGTGATATACTGAGAGGGGGAGGGGGGGGGGGGGGGGGTGAATCAGATATCTACTATTATCATCTTTTTAACATAAATTCACTTGCATAGCATAAACATCAAATTCAATATTGAAATAGATCTAACCTTCTAATCTTCATCCATGAAAATAAAACATAACACAAAGATTTTGGTTACCCCAAAACCCTTGAAAGGTAAAAGTGGGGTGGGGATGACACCCACCAATCTTCACTACTACAGTATTAAAGTTTTCCTGTTAGGGCTACAAAGTTTTGATCATAAACTAATGATCTACCCTGTGAGGGGTCTACCCTGCTAAGAGCTTTAAGACTTATAAAATCTACCTTGAAAAAGGATTTGAACTCATAAAAAAGTAAGCACTTAATTAAGAGATTTACATAGGCCTGTTAGGACCACTCTGTAAAGAGATTCTCCCTGATTCACCTGTTAGAATGACTCAGTACTTGATCCTTTGATTTGTATTATGATGCTGATAAAAAATATTCTCCTTACAATATAGATTTGATCTCCTCTATAAAATATATCTCTGTTATGTTCTTCACTACTTTTCTTGGTCACTAATCTTTGTCTCTGATAATCAAAACACTTGTTTGTTCTACATGTATGAGATCCCCTTCATACTCATACTTTTCATACTACGTTTTAGGGTTCAGACCTCATCTTATATAGAAAAAAAATAAACTCCATAAATCAAGATCAACGATCTAGATTGTCTACTTATGCTGCTTAAGCATTCCCTAATTCTGATTGGTTACATAGATTTCATAGGGATCAATGATTACAAAACTAAAGCATAATCATCTCTGTGATTTCCTCAACAAAAAATAAATGTAGTGAAAATGTCAGCCAAAATGGTTTACGTAAGTGTTTGTGCCATTACAAACACATATATCAAATCTATCTTAATTGACATATGAAGTCTCTAGCACTCAGCATTAACTGTTCTTCATATAGTGGTGCTCGACACTGGCATATGTACACAACTCGACATAAAAATTACTCGGCTATTACTGAAGTACTCGATGACCTCTGACTTTCTTGGCAGTAACTACTGCTCGGTAAATGTACAATATATAAGTCTACACATAACTCAGCTTATACATGATGACTCAGTCACAGTGATGATTGACCAACATTTCTTAGAAAATGACTAAGTGTAAGACACTAATAGACAACAAAACTTAGGGATCAACAATCTCCCCCTTTGACATTAGTAGCAAAAACACTTTGTCATGATATTTACTTTACATTACATGTACTTAGTAATAAGAAAAACTCCTATATGAATACTCCCCCTAAAACTTGGCTTAGTCTACATACATGTACATAAGATTCTTTTACAACTGAATATATACATTGCAAAAATATGTCATAGCATGATATACATTTATGTCCCGTATCCTTCTATATGTAGCATTGCAGTTCCTCTTTGACATTTCCCTGTTTCTACTTTGAACTCTGAACTCTGTCATTCCCCTTTATATTTTGTGTCATGTCATTTCCCCCTTGTTTTTGTCACTTGAAGTTCTTGGGGTGTAGAGGTTTTGAAAAACTTATCTAGAAATGGTTTTTGGAGCTGCATTATCATTCCTAATGCATTGTCCCATCCAGACCTTACAAACTCCAAAACCCGTGTCTTTATTTCTAGATGAGTAGCTAGATCAACTAGGCTCTCATCAATAGAGAGATGAGGGTCTCTCTGCACTAATTCCTTTGTCGTGGCTAACTCCTTTTGCATAACCTCAAGATGAGGTGTCATCATCATTTGGATTGATATTATCATTGCCCTTATTTTTCCATCATTAGCCATCAACTTGGCTAATCAACCTTGTGCATGTAATAGTCTTGTGGAGTGGATGGAGTTGGAACTTGCATCCATGCTCAGTGAATGACATGTAGAATTTAAGTCTAATTGTAATTTTTTAATCAAATTCTAATTGTCCTTGGTGAACTCTTCAACATTGCATAGTTTCTTGTACAGAGAATGAGCATTCTACACAATTTCTTCTAGATTTGTCACTAAGGTAGAAAGTTATACCCATTTGATTGCAATGTCAGTTAAAACCTTATTTAGTTCCTTGGTCTCAAACTTTCTCTCAGACCATTGTAAAAGCTTATGATTTTCCAAGCTATCATCACTATTCACCTTCTTAACAATTTGTACAAGTTACTCTAGGATAGGCGTAGACTCATTCACATCATCCATTTCAAAAGAATCAATAAAAATACCTTTGATCTCATGCAATACTTGTTTCTGCTGATCTTCTCTTCTCAGCTCTTCATGTTTTCCCTTCTTCTTCAAAAGATATTGCAGTATCTACATTTTCTCATAGGTTAATTTATCAGTGTCCCACTTAGGAAGCACTATAAATTCATCGAGTTTCACCTGTGTTGTAGGAGATTTATCCTTCTTCTTTTGTGATTTCTTCCTCAGTGTGTTTTTAGTCAACATCTATATAAGAGATTTGATAGCCTCTTGTTCCTTAGGCTCTGGTTTATCTTTTTATTCTTCAACCTTATCCTTTTCTGCCACATGAGGACTTATTACAACTAATGTAGACTTATCTGCTTGCTCTCTAGGACTCTCATCGACTTGTTCTTTCTTTCCTTCCTCGATAGGTGTAATCTCAGTTGTGATTGCTGACTTGTCTTGTTTCTCAGCACTGGTACCTTGTGATGCTTGAAATTCAATTGTGACCATATGAGGGCTTACTAGTGTATTGTCTATAATTGATGTAATATCAATCCATGGATAATCTTGTACTTAGATTAGTATTGGATTGGTGCCCAGTAGAAACTTATCTAAGGCTACCTGAGCAAGTATCTGTTTCTGTATTTCCTCTTTAGTTAATACATTTGTTTTCACTAGAGTATCCATAGTGATATGAACAATTGTGATCACATCCTATGATTCACTTACTTAAAATTTTTTTTTGACTTCCTTCTCTACATTCTGTGGTTCTTCAATATCCTCCTTGTTATCCAATTCCACTCCACTAGATGTACTCGGTTGTGAACTCTTGTCAACTATTATTCCAAAGATAATCTGCCACAACCTTGTTCTCTGTTGCACAACATCTTTAACCTTATGTTGTAGAATGGAGTATTCTTGGAGCTTTGGAACAAACCCACTTCTATACTGCTCCATGTATTATTGTATGTAATTAGGGGATATATCAGGCATGACTTGAGCTAGACTACTTTCCCTTATTTTCTTTTCATTCGTCATGGTATACTTCCATTTCTAATCTATTCTATTGTACAATTCTTCAAGGATTAGATTCCCCATTTTTAGTGGTGTCATCTTAAATGTACACAACATTTCAAGCATAGCCTGCTCCGCTTCCTCTTTGTCCTCAATGCTCAATTTCTCAAACTTTATTTATTGAAAGCCTACTAATCCAGTAGTGCTCTTGATATTGTGGCATATCTCATCCATAATCAATATTTCCTTTGAGATGGTGCCTTATTCTTTACATTATCATCTATATCAGTTTCCTCATCCTCATCATCTTTCTGCAAGATTAGCTTCCTTCTTGGTTTCCTCCTTAAATTTCTTAGCACAACCTTAGCCTAGACTGGATTCCTCTTCCCTGATACTGGAGTCTTTTTCTATGGCTCGACATTTATAATAGTAGAAGCTTCCCTAGTTCTTGGTCTTGATACTGTAGGAGGAGTGGGATTAGGTTTTTGCAATTGTTTCTTACTAGGCTCGAAAAATGATGCCTTCTTTCCTTTCTTAGTGATCTCTATCCCCTCCTCTTCACTCTCTTCAGACTCACTAGACTTGTCTTCTCCTAATCCTTGTGTTAATTCAAGAGGTGCATTTTCCTCTTCTCCTTCTCCTAGCATCTTATTTATGTTTTTTAATAACTTCTTCCTTTTTCTCTCCATGGTTGCATTTTTCAATCCCATGGTTGTCTTGGACTTAGTCTCCTCATAAGTTCCAAAAGATTTATCCTTTTTGTCAATTTCCTCAGCTAATAGGGTGGTTATTTCTGATCCTATCTCATCTATGTTAACTTCATAAGGTAATGGCCTAAGCCATGATACCCTCAATTCAACTACTTGTGCATATGTGAAGTCGGTATCAACTAGGAAACATATGTCATTATAGTATTTCTCTACTAGTGATAAATGAATCCTAATCCTCTTCCTCATTTTCTTCTTAAACTCCACAAAATAACTATCCAATACACTCTCAAAGTTATCTCCTATCTGGTCAATGAAATCACTTATCTGTAGGGTGACTGGTCAGTTCTTATCCCATACATCACCAACAGTAAGAAAACTATTCTAAATATAGAAGAATATACAAATGAGTAGAGAACCAAAATTACACATTGAATTCTTCACCTTCCTAATAGAAGTGAGGTTCTTAGAAATTTGTGTCAATTATAGCTCAACAAGATCATAGGTATGATCTTTCTTCATCATTTTCCATGCTTGGTCAACAACTACACAAGGAACATTATCTAGCCTACTAGACTAGTAGAAATTGTGAGCTATCACTCTCACTGCAAAATCAATTTCTGGATCGGTGATAGTAGAAATAGTCATCCCTCTTTTGTTCCACACTGCCTAAGTGTTTTCTTGAATAATTTCCTTTCTCTGATATCTCATTGTCTTTTTCCCTGTAAGACTAGGGTAACCAGTTACTCCGTGTATTATCTCCCTTGTAATATTAACTGGTCCATCCTCTAGCCATAGCTTCATGTCATGAACTTGGATTAACATGATTTTGATCCATTCGACCTTAAAGTTCTATGGGAATTCAAGGGCATGCACTAACCCTCTCTCAACAACCTTCTAGTGTTTAGCCTTCAACACCCCATTACTGCATAGTTTGTCATATGCTTCTCTAAGCTTGTAATCACCTATATCTCCTATCTTGCACATGTAGCATGTGCGTACATCGTTAATAATTAGAACCTTTAGAGGAATAGATGATAGGGCACCTATGAGATCTCTCATTATGGCACTTCCAAGAATGGCTTGAAATTTTTGTGATTTGCACGGATTGTTCCTTACAAGTTAAACGTTAAACACTTCCTTTCCTTGTTTCTTAACTGGGGTAGATGATGTAGATGCCATGTCTAGGATTCAAATACAAATGTGAGTGGCTTAGTAAATACCTTGTTCCAATAGTTCTTAGACATTTTTCGACGGCACTCTGTAAAGATCTTTGTAAATCACAATTAGCACAAATAGCTCTGGATAATCACTCTAGAATAATTTTGTAAGTTCTTAAATCACTAGTGAAATGAGAGTAAATGGTAAAATTCCATTTTATAGACTTCAAATGGTCATATTAGGGCTTCATTAATGATCTGTACACTTTCTAGGTAAGATATAATTGTCTTGGAAATCTCATGTCAACTTGGTTAATATAAGCTCGGTCAATACTACCATTTGGTTTCAGCTTGGTACAAATCACATCTCTGCTACCAAGGAGCTCGACATACACTAGTGACTCGGTCACTATGGGCTAAAATATTGATGCTCGACATCAAATATACAATGTAGGTTCTTTCTCAAATCTATCCTAATGCATCTTAATCCATCCAGATATGGATTTTAACATATCAAATGTTAGGAACTAATGTAAAATAAAGAATTGCAAGATTCAGTTCCACACATACCTTCTTTTCTTAGTTTGAAGTAGTTTGATCACTTGATCCATTGGATTGGGTGACCTCAGGTTCAATGGCTCCACTAGTGTTTGCTTCTTCTTTCTTTTTCTATGTCTTATTCATCTGGTTCCTCATTTGATTAATAATTTATTCATTCTTGACTTGTTCATTACTCGGTATATGTGCTATGTAGTCTCTCTTTAAGTGACCAATCTTATTGCATTTGTAACAGACTAGACTTCCACTCATCCAACTCTTGGATTTGCCTCTAAAATGTGTCTTTAAACAATTTTCTCCAATATGACCATATTTTCCACAATAATGACAACTATACCATGTATTGTAATCCCAATTATATGTGTTACCTTTCCTAGGTTCTCTGTTCTACTGATTGGATGTCCACTTAGCTTTGGATCGACACTCTTGTTCTCTATGACCATATTTCTGATAGTTAAAACAATGTCCTTGAAATCTAGGTGAGGTAGGTGGTTTACTGACCTTTGACCTGCATTCATGTGCCTGATACCCATGTTTCTTGAAATTAAAACAATTTCTATTGAATTTTGGTTTAGGATTGGACTTACCATTTTTTCTTCTGCAGATGTTATATGTGTGCCTAGCTTTCCACAATGATGACATGCATGTTTGTTGTTCTTTGGCTTTGTACTCCTATTTTCTCCACTCTTTGATGATTCTCCTTCTTTAATGGATGACAGGTGCTCATCATGTCCAAGTCCAAGAGTATCACTGGATCTTCTAGGTGTGTGTGTGAATTTTGTACTTGATCTGTAGATACAACACTTCAGTAAAACATTAGAGGTTAGTTGAAATCAAAATCGTGCAATGAATTGAAAGCTAAACTAACCAGGTGATTTACTGCCTTCTAATAGGTGCGAGTATGATGTTCTTAGATTGTATCAAGATCAGTGACCTTGACGACACATAAATGAAGGATTTGAATGCAAAGTTGATATGAAATATGAATGCAATTAATCTATTTTTTTTTTATATTTTCTATGCAATGATATGATGAAAACTTATATGAATCTAGAATCTAAGATGAAATTGATATGCAATGAATTGATCTAAGATGAATTCTAAATGATATGCAATGCTAAAAAACAAGAATGATCTCACAATAGTTTGGATTCACAAAGATGATTCTTCAGTCTCCAATTCGATAGCATGAGGATGCAAAAATATCAGATGATTTGGGATGAGCTGAAGCCTTAATTTATAGAAATCTAGGGCTTTGGAGGTGCATGGAAGAAAGCCATAAATCACTCAAATAACTCAGGTTGATTTTTGAGTTATTTTTAAATAAAGGATAATTAACTCACAAAAATATGCAAAAGCAGAGTTCAACTCAAAATAGAGTTTAGATTTAATTGATAATTGATAATTATCTGCTTTTATGATTGTGCATATTTTATTTATGAATTAATTTAATAATAAAGTGATTTATTTCCAACTTAACTGATTTTGAAAAATAAAACAATTGATTTATGGGTTAATCAATTATTTTTCAAACTTTTATTCAAAAATAATATTATTAAAATTGATAACTTGCTTTAATTAATTAAATAAGAATTTAATCAATTATTCATAGGATTTTGGATTTATTATCAAAATTAAATAATGCAATTTAGGAATAAATATAATTAACTTCAATTAAACAATTAAGTGGCAGTATTAAATCTAATTAATTAAATATTGAGAATATTCAATTAATTAAACTTTAGGATAAATAGGATTTATTGCCAAATAATCATTAAATTAAAGATAATTATGATGAATAGGAATATTGCCAGGAATATTCCCCGATGCAGAATTTAGGATAATCAATTTGGATTCGATGATGTTCAGATGTGCCTTTGGTTAGGACTTCGATGTCGATTTCATTTGATGTGTTGATATAGAGGTTAATGAACCTATAGCCCATTTTTGGGGTATTACATTTTTCCCCTCTTTGAATTACTATGTAAAGCGTAGTGGTTCAAAGACAGTCTGTGTATGATGTTGAAACTGATGTTTGAAATTGATATGATGATATTAGGTCCTGAATGGCCAAAGATAATGTTCACTATAACAATGATGAACCAATGAAACAAAAGCGTCAAAACACTTGATTCCGAGCCTTATGATTGCGAAGAAGTGAGTGATCGATTCCAGACTCAATTATCCTTAGAAGAATCACATAGGTATCACATTTGAACCCTTCAGTTACTGAAGAACCAAGGAAATAACACTAATGAACCGATGGTTACGAAAATCTGATACATTTTAGAATATTAGGAGAATATCAGATTGATATGGATCTCGATGAATTTGATATGCCCCAAGAGATGATAGATTTGTCCCGAGCGATGAGGACTTTTGATGAATCAGTAACTAGACGTGGTTATTGTCTTGATTACTGAGGAAAGATATGATTTCAGAAAAGATATGATTTCAAATTAGATTACAGACTTTGAATGATATGAAATACCATGCCCCCTTCGGGATTAAAATTGAAATCTGATAAGAAAAGTTAGTGTTATAGTTTAGAAGCATGTTAATTGATTTGAGAAGTGGTTAAACACATTCGAGAACACATTCTACATCATTGAGAGATCCTGAAGACCAAGTTTGACTAGGTTAAACCATGAGTTGACCATAGTTGACCAAGTTGAAATTTTGATAGTTTGATATATGATAATCAGTTAAGTTGAATACTGGATTTTTGTGATGATTGAAGGTCGATTATTCAAGCAGTAGACAATATGAATGATCTCAGATTTCAATTTTGATCCCAAAAAAGGATTCTACTTGCTGTTTCGTTGGAGGAACCTTCGTGTGAGATTTGGCTCTTGTTAGATTTGAAGATATGATTTGAAGAATCGTTTAGGCATTGAAGTTCATTTAATCAGTGTGAGATCATGCAAAGATGAAAAATGAAATGCAGAATAAAATGTAACCTAAGACCTAGGAACTACTCATTGATCATATGTCGATTTGTTATCATCATTGAACTTTTAGGTAACTAGATAAATCAATAAAATGCCCACTAGCTATGAAACCATAGACATATGAATATCGATTTGTATATGCAGGAATCAATACAACACCCACTGCTCAACAACCATGGATATATGAATATTGATTTTGTTTTCGGAATGTCGGATTAGATATAAGCACAAGGCACAAGTGCTAGGATGACCTGAATATCATGTCCATTTTGATATAGCAATTTGTATAAGCATCAAAACATAAACATCATGATGACCTGAATATGCCTTGCGTGCAAACACCTCAAATAATCAAGAGATCATTGTAAATCCAATGTGAATTACCTATAGTGACCCTTTATCATCCACATCCTTAGGTAAGATCGCATTTCACAATAGGAGAAAGAACTCACTCAAAAAGATAATAGTTAGATCAAACTTCCTTGAATTTTTTGGGTATCAATGGTTGAGGTGCACATGGCCATCCAATTTGAGATAGAGGCTCTTACAGTCGGACACCATTTCAATCCAAAATTTCCAAAGTTGTTAGATTTTCACATACAAGAAGAAAACAAAGAAAAGATTATGCCCCCAGTCATCACTCCCTAAATCTTATAAAGGACATCATCAAAGAGCTTGAAGGGACATAATATGCAAAAATATCAATGTGAATCAGTAAGCATACAAGGAGATAAAAGCATGTAAAAAGCACAGATTGTTTTTTAGTTTGAGTTTGACGTTTGATTGCATTGTTGCAGATGCAAAATCCTTTCTAGAGACGAGATTGACTGACTGACTCAAATAAAGCTTCAAAGGACTCTGACTAGACATGATACATCTAAGATACATTGGAGGCCATAGGGTATGACTTTGGTTGCCCCCAAGTTTGAACATTGATAGGATACAGACACTTGAGCTGATTGGTGTACAAACTGACTTATTGAAAATAGGAATGCGGAAACAAACTAGGAGATATGTACAAACTAAAGCAAGATTGAAAGCTCAGAAAGACCAAGATTGCACTGATAGATGGAGCATTTTGAAACAAGTGGTGCCCATTTGCCAAGTTTTCACCATCTTGGCAGAGATTCTATTTTTGCTACCAAGGTGCCTATTTCCAGGTTTTCACCAAGGCACTTTTTCTTTTTCTCATTTTTTTGTATTTTTCATTTTTAAATTTTTTTTGATATTTTTGATATTTTTAAAACTTTTTTTGTGAATCATCAAGGCGCCCATTGCTAGGTTTTCACCAAGATCATTTTTTCAGGACTTTTTCCAATTTCTAAAATTTTTTCAAGACATTTTACCATAGACTGGATGCCTTAGGCATAGAATTTCTTCAGATGGAGAACGTTGATTGGTTCTTGAAGCTATTCTCCTTTAGTCATTGAGAGTTGATAGGCACCAGAGACAAAAGTAGTAGTGATTACAAAGGGACCCAACCAGTTGGGTTCAAACTTCCCCTTGTGTTCTCTATGTGATTGATTTTTAGGATTCTCTCTCAGGCCTAGATCGCCAACCTGAAATTCTTTGTGTCTAACTTTCTTATTGTAGCCTCTAGACATTCTCTTCTGATATACTCTAAGATGATCATACGCTACTTGTCTACGCTCATCTAGTAGTTCAAGATCTTGCAACCTAGACACTTTGTAGTCATCATCAGTTACTAGACCATGCATTCTAATTCTTAGTGATGTGATTTCAACCTCAATAGGTAGTACCGCTTCGGATCCATAAACTAAAGCAAAAGGTGTAGCCCTAGTGGGCATTTTGATACTTGTTCTATAGGCCTAGAGAGATGGATTTATCATGAGGTGCCAGTCTCTTCCTATTTTATTAACTGTACGATGCAAGATTTTCAATAGATTCTTATTAGAAGCCTCTGCTTGTCCATTCCCTTGAGGATAGTAGATAGAAGACCAATGTTGTGTGATCTTGAATTTGGCACATAGATCATCTAGGTCTTTGTTCTTGAATTATCCACCATTATTTATGATTATGGAATGAGGTATCCCATATCTGCATATGATATAGTTCAATATGAACATAGATATTTGCTTTCCAGTTGCTTGTGTCAAAGGGATTTCTTCTACCGATTTTGTAAAATAATCTGTAGCTGTGATTAAATGGGTATGTGCATTAGAAGAATGAGGATGTATAGCTCCTATAAGATCAAAGGCCCATTGGTGAAAAGGCCATTATGTAGTAAAGGGAATTAGATCTCTCCTTGGAGCATGAATTAAGTTTCCATGCACTTGGCATTTTTGACAGTTCTTAACAAACTTGATAGACTCTTTCTCCATTTCAGGCCAATAGTACCCAGCCCTAATAAGTTTTTGAGCTAGTGTTAAACCGTTTGAATGTGACCCACAAGTACCATCATGGACTTCCTCTAACGCACGTTGAGACTCTTCTCATTCTAAACATCTAAGTAGCATACCATCTAGACCTCGTTTGTATAGATTGTGGCCAATGATGACATATCGGGAGGCATTTCGGATAAGGTATCTCTTTTCATGGCGGTTGAAGGTATCGGGAATGATTTGGTCTTGGAGATAGGAAAATAGGTTTTTGTATCTGGATGAATCATGACCAACAATAGTGCAGATCATGTGAGTTTTGGGGGAATCATATCCAGGATAAGATATTCCTTCCACTAGGAACTCGTAGCATAGCTCATGTTTAGGCTACTGTAATAAAGTAGATAGTGTTTCCATTGCATCGACAACCATGTTCTCCATTCTAGGAATTTTTTCAAATGTGATAGATAGAAAATACTTCTTTAGATCATCTACCATTCTCTTGTAAGGAATGAGATTTTCATCTTTAGTTTGGTACACATCATTGACTTGTTGAATAACAAGTTGAGAGTCTCCATGAATTTGTAGCTCTGTTACTCTCTACTCAATTGCTAGTTTCATGCCATTCAAAAGGGCTTCATATTCTACAATATTGTTTGTGCAAGGAAACTTTAATCTGAATGCTTTTGGGATTGAGTATCCTTAAGGAGTTATGAACAATATGAGGGCTCTAGATCCATTTTGTGTATAGGAGCCATCAAAGAATAACTGCAATTCTCGAGAAGAAAGAGTCATGATAGAGGAATCTAGAAATTCCATTTGCATTGGTGTATTATAAATCATAGGTGCATCTGCTAATTGATCAGCAATAACCTATCCTTTGATAGCCTTTCTTTCCACATATTCAATGTCAAATTCACTTAAGAGCATAATCCATTTAGCTAATCTACCTGTGAGGGCATCTTTGCTTAGGAGGTACTTGAGGGGATCAATCTTAGCTACCAATTGTGTTGTATGAGCTAACATGTAATGTCTTAGTTTCTATGATGCAAAAATCACAGCTAGACAAGCTTTCTCAATCATTGAATAGTTCTTCTCATATGAAACCAATGTCCTACTAATATAGTATATAGCTCTTTCCTTTTTGTTCTCATCATGCTATGCTAGCAATGCCCCCAGTGATGTATCTGTAGTGGAGACATATAAAATCAATGGCTTCCCATGAATAGGAGGCATCAAGATAGGTGGATTTGATAGATACTTCTTGATATGGTTAAAGTTGTTCTCACATTCTTCATTCCATGCAAAGGTCACACCTTTATGTAATGTTTTTGTTAAAGGTTGTGATAGATCAGCAAGCTATGATATGAATCTTTTGATAGATTATACTCTCCCTTGTAAGGTTCTCATTTGACTGATATTCTTGGGAGGTTGCATCTCTATTATAGTCTTGAATTTAGCTGGATCAACTTCAATACCCTTCTTTGAAACTATGTATCCTAAGATCTTTCCAGAAGCGACACCAAAAGCACACTTCTTAGGATTTAGTCAGAGACTAAACTTTTCCATTCTGTCTAGGATCATGCTCAAGTCCTTTAGATGTTTAGTTTTAATCATAGATTTTTCTTAAGTATCATCAACATAATCCTCCATAGTCCTATGCATCATGTCATGAAAAATAGAAGTCATGGCTCTTTGATATGTAGCACCAGCATTTTTGAGCCCAAATGGCATGACATTCCAATAGAAGGTACCCCATGCACATGTGAAAGCAATTTTCTCTTGATCCTCTAGGGAAATTTTTATTTGGTTATATCCAGAGAAACCATCCATTAAGGAATACATCTCGAAACCCACAGTCATGTCCACTATCATATCAATGTTAGGTAGTGGAAAATCATCTTTAGGGCACACTCTATTCACATCTCTAAAGTCTGTGCACACTCTGATTGAACCATCTAGTTTATAAATAGGTACAATATTGGAGATCCACTCTGCATAGTCAATAACTCAGATGAATCTAGCTTTTAGGAGCTTCTCTAATTCAGCTTTTAGCAAGAGTGCAACATGAGGATGCATCTTTCTCAATTTTTTGCTTGACAGGTTTTACATTAGGAGTTATAGATAAATGGTACATGATAAGATTAGGATCCAACCCTAGCATATCTGAGTATTTCCATGAAAACTTGATCTTCTTCTCTATTAGGAATGTTGTAAACTTTTGCTTCTCTTCTTCTGATAATGATTATGATACATGTACCAATTGTGGTTCCTCTGTTGTACCGAAATTGATTGATTGAGTGGGCTCAATTAGAACTGGAGATTTCTCCTATAAATGACTCGGAAGGACATCAAATATCTCATCCCTAGGTGCCTCAGAGAGGTTTTCAACTTTGGATATGTCTTGTCTTTTTACTTTTGTAGGTTCTAAGACTGCCACAAAGTGGTTTTCACCCTCAGAACTCCTTTTCTTTTTCTTTTTATTCTTATTTTTCTGACTGAGATATTTGATGTTTGACTTTGTCATGCTAACGCTTGGTTCACTGATGGAAGTACTCATAGGCTCAACTACATTGAGGTAGCAAGCAAGGGCATAGTCATTGGGAAAGGTGTAAACACCATGGCTCAGATTTGTGGAGGTTTGATCAATAAGTTCTGGATATTGGATAGTCAAAGTGGGGAAAGATTGGTAGATAGTGTTTACGGATATGGATCTATCATCATTGGTCCTAACCTAATGCTTGAGTTCAAAGGTGATATTACAACTTAAGACATTCAATTTGTGAATAGGGTCAATGTCATCATGGGAGTCCAATTCAGCCATAGGTGGATCAGACTCGATAGGTTCATCATTTCGCTCTAGACTTACATTGGGATTAGGTGCATATTGGTGAATAACATCAACATGTTTCTTTGTGATAAGTTCATCTAGTTTTGGAATGACTCCCCATTCATAGTCATTAGATTCATCTTTTGATTCAAGATCTCTAGGAAATCTTAGAACATGAGTAAAGTCAGGGTGAATACCCCAAGAAGGGTTACCCTCAGATTCTGATTTGATTTCATACTCATGGGAATCTATCTCAAAATCACTACCACTTCCCTCTTCTTGATTGTTTTCAAGATTAGCTAGTTCTTGTGTTGCAACTATCTCTTGATTGATAGTAGGTTCTTATGTTTCTACTACATTAACTCTTTTGATTGGATCATCTTTATCATCAAGAAGGTCTTTAATCTCCTTAGGAAATTTTTCATAGGGGATGAGTTCTGAGCTATTTGAATCACTATTTGATGGTTATGTTTCTTCTTTCTTAAGAAGAGGTTCTCCTGGTGTGATCTACTCTATGACATGAGAACAATTACCCTTGAGGTGATAGGGTTTCTTCTTAAAGCCTAGGCCAACAGTATTCTTATTTTCTCTACGAGTATGTGGGAGAGGTGCCACAAGACCTTTTCCTCAGACTCCTAGAGGTCCTTTACCTGAATATCCCATCTTAGCTATCAACTTATTTCCTGGACCGTATGACTTAGAAGGGATCTGTGGTGTTGTAGAGTCGCTAGTTTGAACATTGTGGGATTCAGATTTATCTTTGTATAGCCATGATAGCACAGCTTCATCCTCTTCAAACTCTTGCTTGGATACTTGTTCTTCTACAAAATTCTTTTTATATGCTTCAAGAGGTTCCTTAGGTTCAGGCTTGGACTATTTCAAAGATTGTCCATAAGACTTAGGTGAGATAGGGAGAGATGTCAAAGATAAGACTAGCTCTATAATATATTCTCCCATCCCATTTTCTTTGATATTGACCTCTTTAGCAATGTCTTCCATTTTGGATGTGGAAGCAACATTTAGTTGTTCAGTAGAAGATTCTTTGTTATTGGGAACAAGCTTATCAACACCTTCCTTCAATGTATTGCAAGTTGTATTCAGATCCGCGAGGATAATAACCTCTACTCCTTCATAAGGAAACTTCAAACATTGATGGTATGTAGAAGGAATAGCTTGCATCATCAACATAATCTTCCATAATAGTATCATCAACATAATCTTCCATAGTTCAATGCATCATGTCATGGAAAATAGATGTCATGGCCCTCTGATATGTAGTACCAACATTTTTAAGCCCAAATGGCCTGACATTCCAATAGAAGGTACCCCATGCACACGTGAAAGCAATTTTCTCTTGATTCTTTGGAGAAATTTTTATTTGGTTATATCCAGAGAAACCATCCATTAAGGAATACATCTCAAAACCCGCAGTCATGTCCACTATCATATCAATGTTAGGTAGTGGAAAATCATCCTTAGGGCATGCTCTATTCACATCTCTAAAGTCTGTACACACTCTGATTGAACCATCTAGTTTAGAAACAAGTACAATATTAGAGATCCATTTAGCATAGTCAATAACTCGGATGAATCTAGCTTTTAGGAGCTTCTCGAATTCAACATTTACCAAGAATGCAACGTGAGGATGCATCTTTCTCAACTTTTGCTTAACAGGTTTGACATTTGAAGGTATGGATAAATGATGCATTATAAGATTAGGATCCAATCTTGGCATATCTGAATATTTCCATGCAAAGTTGATCTTCTTCTTTGTTAGGAATGTTGTAAATTTTTTCTTCTCTTCTTCTGATAAAGATTGTGCTACATGAATCAATTGTGGTTCTTTTGTTGTACCCAAATTGATAGATTGAGTGGGCTCAATTAGAACTAGAGATTTGTCCTATAAATGACTCAGAAGGACATCAAATATCTCATCCTTAGGAACCTCAGAGAGGTTTTCACCTTTGGATATGTCTCTTCTTTTTACTTTTGTAGGTTCTGAGACTGCCACAAAGTGGTTTTCACCCTCAAAACTCCTTTTCTTTTTCTTTTTATCCTTATTTTTCTGACTAAGATATTTGATGTCCGACTCCATCATGCTAACACTTGGTTCACTGATGGAAGTACTCATAGGCTCAAATACATTGAGGTAGCAAGCAAGGGCATAGTCATTGGAAAAGGTGTAAACACCATGGCTCAGATTTGTGGAGGTTTGATCAATAAGTTCTGGATATTGGATAGTCAAAGTGGGGAATGATTGGGAGATAGTGTTTATGGATATGGATCTCTCATCATTGTTCCTAACCCAATGCTTGAGTTCAAAGGTGATATTACAACTGAAGACATTCAATTTGTGAATAGGCTCAATGTCATTGTGGGAGTCCAATTCCAGCATCGGTGGATCAGACTCGATAGCTTCATCATTTCGCTCTAGACTTATGTTGGGTTCAGGTGCATATTGGTGAATAACATCAACATGTTTCTCTATAATAAGCTCATCTGGTTCTAGAATGGCTCACCATTCATAGTCATTTGATTCAGCTTCTGATTCAGGATCTCTAGGAAATCTTAGAACATGAATAAGGTTAGGGTGAATACCCCAAGAAGGGTTACCCTCAGATTCTGATTTGAATTCATACTCATGGGAATCTATCTCAAAATCACTACCACCTCCCTCTTCTTAATTGTTTTTGAGATTAGCTAGTTCTTGTGTTGCAACTATCTCCTGGTTGATAGTAGGTTCTTGTGTTTCTACTACATTAATTCTTTTGATTGGATCATCTTTATCATCAAGAAGGTCTTTGATCTCTTCAGGAAATTTTTCATAGGGGATGAGTTCTGAGTTGTCTGAATCACTATCTAATGGTTCTGTTTCTTCTTTCTTAAGAAGAGGTTCTCCTGGTGTGATCTACTCTATGACATGAGAACAATTACCTTTGAGGTGAAAGGGTTTATTTTTTTAGCCTAAGCCAACTTTGTCTTTATTTTCTCTACCAGTATGTGGGAGAGGTGCCACAAGACCTTTTCCTCTGACTCTTAGAGGTCCTTGACTTGGATATCCCATCTTAGCTATTAATTTATTTCCTAGGCCATATGACTTAGAAGAATCTTTGGATACTATAGAATCATGAGTTTGGATGACTTGGGATTTAGGTTCATCTTTGTAAAGCCATGCGAGGACAGCTTCATCCTCTTCAAACTCTTACTTGGATACTTGTTCTGCCACAAAATTCTTTTTATATGCTTCCAGAGGTTCTTTAGGTGCGGGCTTGGACTGTTTCAAAGATTGTCCATAAGACTTAGGTGAGATAGGGAGAGATGTCAAAGATAAGACTGGCTCCATAGTATATTCTCCCATCCCATTTTCTTTGATATTGACCTCTTTAGCAATGTCTTCCATTTGGATGTTGAAGCAACATTTAGTTGTTCAGTAGAAGATTCTCTATTATCGGGAACAAGCTTATCAACACTTTCCTTCAATGTATTGTGAGTTGTATTCAGATCTGCAGGGATATTAACCTCTACTCCTTCATTAGGAAACTTCAAACATTGATGGTATGTAGAAGGAATAGCTTGAATTTCATGTATCCATGGTCTCCCTAGGAGGATGTTGTAGGCTAAAGGTAGATCAAGCACTTGACAGATGGTATCTTTGATAACTGGAGCTACTCTGATAGGTAAGAAAATCATGCCTTTAGAAGATCTTTCTTGTTCATCATAGGCTTTGATAGTTATTTTCTTTCTAGGATCAATAGCCAATTCTGAAAAATCCCAATTGTGTGATCAAGCTGTAAGAAAAAATGTTTAGGCCAGCGCCCCCATATATCAACACATGTTTGACTCTACAGTTTTGGATCAAGAACTCTATATGCAAGGGCTGATTATGTGGGTGACTCAAGGAGTTGTCATCTTCCTCTGAAAAGGAGATATATTGCAGAGATGTAAGATGTCCAACCATAGTCTAGAACCTATCTAAATCAAGGTCATCAGGAACATTGGAGCCGAGAAAATCTTTGTCTAGTATGGCTCTGTGAGTTGGGGATATTCAAAGCAACTCAAACATAGAGATTTTGGCATTAGTGTGCTGGAGTTGTTGAACAATGCTATAAGATGTAGGCCTTGTATCCTTAGGATTGGAAGATTTAGAAACAACCTTCTATTTGGAAGTGGAAGAAAGATTGAAGGGCATCTTAGGGACATTTGATGAATATGGGATTTGTCTGTTTAGATGAGTTTGAGCTTGTGATCTAGTAACTAAATTAGCTGAGGAATGATCTCATTCTCTTCATACAATTGTGATGACATTGCAACTTTTAGAGAGACATGGTTCAACCATATTGATGACAACATTATTTCCAAGGTAGGCATAATTGACTTTTGCCCCCATATTAGGCTAAGAAGTTGAAACTCCTTGACCATTTTGTGGAAATGGTTCTATAAATGCCATATGATTGTTATTGCTATTAGGATTGTCAACTGTGATGTCTCCACTATTGATCAGATCTTGCATGGTGTGTTTCAACCGTAAGCAGTGGTTAGTTTTGTGACCTTTACCTCGATGGAAATCACATAATTCATTTTCTTTCCACCAATGTGGCTTAGGGTCTAGATCAGATTGTTGGATTGCTAGCAAAGAGATGATGTTATCAACCAATAGAGTTCTCATAGCTGATTCTAAAGATTCTCCCAGAGGAGTGAACTTTCACTTTTTATCCCAAGATTTGTATTCTGTCTTCTTTTGGAATGGTTCAGATGACTTTTGTTCTGAAGCTTTAATGGCTTGGGAACCAAGAGTTAGGTTTTAGGCTGGTGCCTTTGAAGGGGCACGGATAGTGTCAACAATGCCATCTATGATGACACCTTTATTCTTGTTCCAGTTTTTGTTCTTGTCTTTAGAATTGGATCCTGATTTGTACTTGTCTTTTTGAAGTGTGATTTCTCCTTTTTTCACAAGCACTTTTTCAATTTTGATAGCATTGTCCACCATCTTATCAAAAGATGTATGATCTTGCATTTGTAGAGGATAATTGATTTCTGGAACAAGGTTATTGATGAATATTTCTAGTTTTTTTGTTTCTAGAATAGGTCTGGCATATAGAGAGAACTTCTTCCTCCATCTCTTAAGAAATGTTAAGAATGGTTCCCCTGGATATTGCTTTAGATTACAGATATCAATCATGGTGATTGGATGTTGAATATTGTAGGAGTATTGCTGATAAAACAATTTGATCAACTCCTCAAAAGTTTTGATAGTAGAAGGTAATCTAGAGAACCAGTGGATGGCTGCTCCCCCTAGAGATCAAGGGAAGAGATGCATCAGATAGGTTGGTTCATGCATGAACTCCATAAATTGTGTACAGAATTCTCTGACATGATCTTGAGGATCTGAGTGTCCATCATACTTATCATACTTAGGAATCTCCACTCTTTTTGGGAATGGTGGCATGTACAAGTCTTTTTCAAATGGAAAAGGACATAGGGCCTCCATGGAGAACTCCCTGGGTTCCTTTTCTTTTTCAAGGACGTTAAGTTTGACTTGCATGGCATGCATTTGTTTCATCATAGCTATGAGTGTAGTTTCTTCCTCATGCGTAATGATATCTTCAACATTAAAGTTGGGAGGAAGTTTAGCTCCTTAATGAGCTAATTGTAAAAAGTATGCCTCTCTATCTTCTTTCAAGAAATGCTTCATCATTCATTTGAAGTTATCATCATTTTGATATTGAACAATTTCTTCAGGTGTGGGTTCCTGATCTGCACCATGTTGAGATTGAGCTCTTTGAGAGCCAAAGTTTGTCCCTGCTTGAGACATGGTAGGAGTTTGTGAACTCCCTGGAATAGATTGATGTGGGGTTTGTTGGGTACCTTCATGAGTTGATGAAGCAGGAATGTAATAAGTTTTTAATCGAAGGTTGCCAACACCATCATCTTCATAAAGACTAGAATCATGGAGTTGCTCAAAAGTTGGACCTATGTGAGTCAAAGGTAAAGTATGAGATATTTCCCCAGATTTCTTGTGAGAGGAAGCTCTAGTTTCCACCATTAACCTTGGGTGAAGCAAAAGAATAAGATGAAGACAACTGAAGAATGAATTGAGTCAAGATGACCAGATGACGCAACCTTGTCAAGGTTTGATTGGTTTGAAGACTCAATTTAGACATGGGTGAAGAATATTGTGCCGTGGATGTATGGGTAGATTCGCAAAAGATAGAGGACAAGATATCACAACACTTAGTCATTTTGATGATTGATTGAAGATTGATAGTTATGACAAGGTTTTGACACAAGATGATAAAGACTCAAATTGATTAAACAAAAGGCTAAATCAGATTCAAAAGGCCACTTTTGGAAAATGATAGGATTCTTAGTAATTGCTACTCTGTTCCTGATATAGTGATTTGTTCGACAGATTCTAGAAATAGGCTGAAAAAGCTAAGTATCTGGCAATTCTGACAACTTTTCAAAATTTTCCCAAATGACACTCTGCAGACTCATACAATAGTGGGTATGCTATGAAACGATAGTTGAAAAGCTTGTATGATAGTTGCAAAACTCACACGACAGTTGCTAGCAGGGTTTGACTTTTTGAATTTGACTGGCAGAAAGACTCGTACGACACTGGGTTCTTTACCATACGATAGATGGGCAGTAATGAAATGACATTTAATAGAAACTCATATGAATTTCTAACCTCTTGAGATGACTTTTGAATCTAGAAAAGAATTTTACTTCAGATTTTGTAAATTTTGAGTTTTCAGATTCAGATTGTTTGCAAATTTCAATGTCCAAATTTGAGGATTGTAACAGATTTGTTCATTTTCAATAACTAGATAGATAAACAAGCACGCAAAATAGCAAGCAAGTGATTTCAAGCATGTCTGAAAACAATGAACAAGGGAAAAAGCAACCTTGCACATGAACAATCAAGTGACTTATTTGTGCTAATCCTTAGAAGTGCTAATTGTGTACGTTCCAAAATTTTTTGCATTAATGCACATATTCCTAGAAAATGAAAATTTGGCCTCACTAGGGTTTTTAGTAATGGTTTGACTCTGCAACTTTTATGATCCAAGAGGGTGAACTCCAATCCAAGTAGACTGAGGTTTTGACATAGTCCGAGAACTTAATCTTCAGGATCTTCTAGGGAGATCTGACAGCCCAATAAGAGACCACACCTATGGAGATTTCTTCCAACAAGACATTTATATAGCGGTTGTCACTACCATGGTGAAAATGGCTATTACTGCTTAAGGTTTTGTCAATGTGGTTGACCCAATTAAGGGAATGTCCACTATGGTTAACCCTCTCTAAAGGTGACTCACAAGATATACCACATGGAGACTAGTTCTAGATTCAAGGATTTGGTTTTCTAGTACTATCCAAAAAGGAAGTAGAGCATAATCCCCTAGCCTTTTCACTTTTAACCCAAACAAAGTAGATAGATTAATCTGACACGCTAAGACCAAGATTATCTCACAAAGATCTATGACGTCAACCCCTTATGATCTATCAACCTCTTTAGAGAGAGAATGCCTTGATCAAAAGTTGAAGACACATGGATCTAGTGGAACGTGAGACTCCCTCAGTATCCTCCCCACCTACAAGGGATCCTTCGTTGAGAAGAGTTTCATTGGAAACCCACTCTCTCAAGATCCATAAATAGTGTTCTTGGGGCCTAATTACTATGTGTAACAAGGATGTTGAAAGCAAACTATGTTCATTTTTATAGCCCAAATGAAGTTTGTGATAGGAAAGCAATAAAAGTCACTCAAGCTAGACACATGAGATGTTCATTTTAGATCCAAAATCAAAGTCTTATCAGCTAAGAAGATTACCTGAATTCCTCACAATGCGATTAGTAGATTTTTACTTGTTTTTAGCAATTCGTGCACTTTTTCCAATCAAAACCAGCAGGAGTCAATCAAAAACAAAGAATTTCAATTGTTAAGATTAGCCATTAGTCAAAATCTAAAAACCAAATATGACAAACTACCTTGAAAAATGAAACGACAGTTGAAACCTGATGCCGAAACTCATACGACAGTGGGTCTGTTACCAGATGACAGTTTGAAACTTGTATGACAGTGGGTATGCTCCCAGATGATAGTCCAGAAACTTGTACGACACTGGGTGTTCTATGAAATGATAGTGTGTATAGTATGACATGATCCTCAATTTGATAGACTATCATACGACAGTGGGTACAGTGTGAAATGACTTTTGTCAGAAACTCATATGAAGATTGTACGGACATAAATTAAAAATCATAGTTTTGCATAGAAATCGAGGAGAAAAAGATAGAGATTGATAGAATTGAATTGGAAACCCATTTCAGGGCCCCACGGTGGGCACCAAAAATGTGTGTGTGAATTTTGTACTTGATTTGTAGACACAACACTTCAGTAAAACATTAGAGGTTAGTTGAAATTGAAATCATGCAATGAATTGAAAGCTAAACTAACCAGGTGATTTACTACCTTCTAATAGGTGCGAGTATGGTGCTCTTAGATTGTATCGAGATCAGTGACCTTGACAACACCTAAATGAAGGATTTGAATGCAAAACTGATATGAAATATGAATGCAATTAATCTATTTTTTTTTATATTTTCTATGTAATGATATGATGAAAACTGATATGAATCTAGAATCTAAGATGAAATTGATATGCAATGAATTGACCTAAGATGAATTCTAAATGATATGCAATACTCAAAAACAAGAATGATCTCACCATAGTTTGGATTTGCAAAGATGATTCTTCAGTCTCCAATTCGAAAACGTGAGGATGCAAAAATATCAGATGATTTGGGATGAGTTGAAGCCTTAATTTATAGAAATCCAAGGCTTTGGAGGTGCATGGAAGAAAGCCATAAATCACTCAAATAACTCAGGTTGATTTTTGAGTTATTTTTAAATAAAGGATAATTAACTCACAAAAACATGCAAAAGTAGAGTTAAACCCAAAATAGAGTTTAGATTTAATTGATAATTGATAATTATCTGCTTTTATGATTGTGCATATTTTATTTATGAATTAATTTAATAATAAAGTGATTTATTTCCAACTTAACTGATTTTGAAAAATAAAACAATTGATTTATGGGTTAATCAATTATTTTTCGAACTTTTATTCAAAAACAATATTATTAAAATTGACAACTTGCTTTAATTAATTAAATAAGAATTTAATCAATTATTCATAGGATTTTGGATTTATTGTCAAAATTAAATAATACAATTTAGGAATAAATATAATTAACTTCAATTAAATAATTACGTGGCAGTATTAAATCTAATTAATTAAATATTGAGAATATTCAATTAATTAAACTTTAGGATAAATAGGATTTATCACCAAATAATCATTAAATTAAAGATAATTATGATGAATAGGAATATTGCTAGGAATATTCCCCGATGCCGAATTTAGGATAATCAATTTGGATTTGATGATGTTTAGACGTACCTTTGGTTAGGACTTCGATGTCGATTTCGTTCGATGTGTTGATATAGATGTTAATGAACCTATAGCCCATTTTTGGGGTATTACACTAGGTGACCTTAATAATTCTTCACAGTATTTCACAACTTCATTATGCTTGTTCATCCTCTCATTTAGTTCCTTTTCAAATATTAGTTCATTCTTCAGTTGGCTATTTTCTGATCTCAGATTTGTAATTTCCACATCTTTCCTGCCCAATTCTTAATTAGCGAGAAACAATTTATTTACCATGTCCAATTGATTGTTTGTCAGCCTCTTCATGTCACATGCCCTTTCATCAAGTCTTATAGATATTTGCCTTTTATCTTGTTGAACCATTATCTTGTCTTCTTTAGGTTTCTTTTTCTGTTCAACAACTTCACAAAATCTTATTGATTGTATTTCTTGTTCTCTCTTCAGATTTCTAATGTCTTCATTTAGTATGATGTTTTTCTCCAACAAATTTGTTATAGCTTTGTCACTTTCAGTAGAATTACCATTGTCAAATAGACCTCTAGTGTCTTCTTCTTGATATTGAGTCTCATTCTATTGTATTGCCAACTCTCTCCTCTTTCTTAAGGATTTCTTCAATTCACCTTTGGTTACTTCAAACTGATGTAATGCAAGTTGAATGCCAATCTTATGATTTTCTATGATCTTTCCCAGCTTGTAAACCTCCATCTCCAAGATCTTTGACTCACAAGTGATTAGACTTATTTAAAAGACTTAGCTCTGATACCAATTGTTGGAAATCTATTATGGGAAAGTGATATACTGAGGGGGGGGGGGGGGGGTGAATCAAATATCTACTATTATCATATTTTTGACATAAATTCACTTGCATAGCATAAATATCAAATTCAATATTGAAATAGATCTAACATTCTAATCTTCATCCATGAAAATAAAATATAACACAAAGATTTTGGTTACATAGAAACCCTTGAAAGGTAAAACTGGGGTGGGGATGACACCCACAAATCTTCACTATTACAGTATTAAAGTTTTCCTGTTAGGGATACAAAATTTTGATCATAAACTAATGATCTACCCTATGAGGGGTCTGCCCTACTAAGAGCTTTAAGACTTATACAATCTACCTTTTAAAAGGATTTGAACTCATAATAAAGTAAGCACCTGGTTAAGAGATTTACTTAGGCTTGTTAGGACCACTCTGTAAAGAGATTCTCCCCGATTCACCTGTTAGAATGACTCAATACCTGATCCTTTAGTTTTCACTATGATGCTGATAACAGATCTTCTCCTTCCAATATAGATTTGATCTCCTCTATCAAATATATCTCTATTTTGTTTTTCACTACTTTTCTTAGTCACTGATCTCTGTCTCTGATAATAAAAACACTTCTCCATTCTGCATGTATGAGATCCCCTTCATACTCATACTTTTCATACTACATTTTAGGGTTCAAATCTCATCTTATATAGAAAAAGAATCAAATCCATATATCAAGATCAATGATCTAGATTGTCTACTTATGCCACTTAAGCATTCCCTAATTCTGATTGGTTACATAGATTTCATAGGGATCAATGATTACAAAACTAAAGCATAATCATCTTTGTGATTTCCTCAACAAACAATAAATGTAGTGCATATGTTGGCCAAAATGGTTTACCTAAGTGTTTGTGCCATTACAAACACATATATCAAATTTTTCTTACTCAACATATGAAGTCTTTGGCACTCGTAATTAACTGTTCTTCATATAATGGTGCTTGACACTGACATATCTACAAAACTCGGCATAAAACTTACTCAACTATTACTAAAGTACTCGGTGACCTTTGACTTTCTCAGCAATAACTATTTCTCAGTAAATGTGTAATATATAAGTCTACACATAACTCAGCCTATACATGACTCAGTCGCAGTGATGACCGACCAACATTGCCTAGAAAATGACTAAGTGTAAGACACTAATAGATAACAAAACTTAGGGATCAACAAACTACACAAGGTACTGTATGGTTTGAAGCAAGCACCCCAAGCATAGTATGAAAGACTCCACTCATGTCTAATGAGAATAGATTTCATTAGAAATAGTGATAACAATAATGTGTAATTGAAAAGTGAATCTGATGATAAGGTATTAATTACTAAAATATTTGTTAATGATATCATATTTGGAGGAAATGAGTCAACGTGTAAATCATTTGCTAATGAAATGAGAAAGGAATTTGAAATGTCAATGATTCGAGAGATCAAAATTTTCATTAGATTGCAAATTCAATAGATAAAGGGTGGAATATACATAACATAGTCAAAATACATCAAAGAGATCCTAAAAACTTTTGGGATGGAAGCCTGAAAACCGGTTGGTACACCAATGATTACTAAATGCAAATTATCAAAAGAAGATGACTCTACTGAGGTTAATGAAACTTTTTATAGATCCATGATCGCTAAGCTAAAATATTTTTTACATAATAGGCCAGATATTGCTCATGCTATTGGAATTGTGGCTAGATTTTATTCTAATCCTAAAGAAACACATATGACTACTATGTAGAGAATCTTGAGATATCTGAAAGGAACCGAGGACAATAGTTTATGGTACAAAAAGGATTGAGATTTTGAATTGAAAGTGTATATTGATATTGATTGGATAGGTAAGGTGGATGACAAAAAAATTACAAGTGGAGGATCTTTCTTCTTAGGAGAAAGATTAGTGACGTGGATAAGCAAAAAGTAAAGCTGCATTTCATAGTCCACTTTTACATAAATGTTTTAGCATGGAGTTTGTGGGTTTTAAAATGTTTAATTAATAAGAATAAGTTCTCAACCCAAAAAAGGGGAAAACTTATTAATCAAACATTTACACCTTGATAAACTGATCCAAAGAAGAAAAAGGAAGATGCTAAAACATCGACACTTCACTGCTAGCAACTTAGGAAAAGTTGTAGTTTGATAACTCGCCTTCTGGTTTGGGTCTTCGAGCTAGATTTGGAAACTATTAGCCTTTTCCTCCTCATGGTATCACAGTAGGCACTTGTGTGTGTGAATTTTGTACCTGATTTTTAGACACAACACTTCAGTAAAACATTAGAGGTTAGCAAAAAATGAAATTGTGTAATGAATTGAAAGCTAAACTAACCAGATGATTTACTGCCTTCTAATAGGTGCGAGTATGATGTTCACAGATTGTTATCGAGATCAGTGACCTTGACGACACCTAAACGAAGGATTTGAATGTAAAACTAATATGAAATATGAATGCAATTAATCTATTTTTTTTATTTTCTATGCAATGATATGATGAAAACTGATATGAATCTATGATATGTAAAAACTGATATGCTATGATGATCTAACAAATGAAAACTAATATGATATGAAAAACTATACAATGTTGATCTCACAAAGCTTGGATTCGCAAAGATGATTCTTCAGTCTCCAATTCAGCAACGTGGTTATGCAATTCTTGTGGATGATTTGTGAAGAGCTAAAGCCTTAATTTATATAAATCTAGGGCTTTGGAGATGCATGAAAGAAAGCCATAAATCACTCAAATAAACTCAACTTGATTTTTGAGTTATCTCAAAATAAAGATAATTTAATTCACAAAAACATGCAAATCATGCAAAAATAGCCTTTTAACTCAAATTAGAAGTTTAGATCAACTTTAAAACTCAAAAATGATGTTGAGTTCGAAAAATTCAATAACTTGCATTGATTTTCTCATTTGGAGTTTAATTGCTTTTTGATTGTGCACATGGATAATTATGAATTAATAAATAAATAAAGTGATTTATTCTCAACTTAACTGATTTTGAAAAATAAAACAATTGATTTATGGGTTAATCAATTATTTTTCAAACTTTTATTCAAAATTACAATATTAAAAATTGACAAAATGATTTAATTAATTAAATAAAATATTTAATCAATTATTTGTAAGATTTTGGATTTATTGTCAAAATTAAATATCATAATTAGGAATAATGGAATTAAATTCAATTAAATAATTAAGTGGCCAAATTAAATCTAATTAATTAAATATTTAGAATATTCAATTAATCAAACTTTAGGATAAACATGATTTATCACCAAATAATTATAAAATTAAAGATAATTAAGATAATTAGGAATATCACTAGGAATATTCCCTGATGCAGAATTTGAGATAATCAATTAGGATTCGATGATGCTCAGATGTGCCTTAGGTTAGGAATTCGATGTAGATTTTGTTTGATTTGATGATGTAGGAGGTCAATGAACTTATGGCCCATTTTTGGGGTATTACATTTTGCCCCTCTTTGAATTACTGTGTGAAGCGTAGTGGTTCAAAGATAGTCTGTGTTTGATAAAGATATGAAACTAATGTTTGAAATTGAAATTGATATTGATATGAGACAGAAGCTGATTGAAAGATTTGATATGAAGATAATAGGTCTTGAATGACCAAAGATAATGTTAATTATAACAGTGATGAACTAATGAAACAAAAGCGTCAAAACGCCTGATTCTGAACCTTATGATTGCAAAGAAGTGAGTGACCGATTCCAAACTCGATTGTCCTTAGAAGAACCACGTTGGTATCACATCTGAACCCTTCAGTTATCGAAGAACCAAGGAAAGAACACTAATGAACTGATAGTTGCAAAAATTGATACAATTTACAAGATTAGGAGAATACCAGATTGATATGGATCTCGATGAATCTAATATGCCCCAAGCGATGATAGATTTTCCCCGAGCGATGAGGACTTTTGATGAATCAGCAACTAGATGTGGTTGTTGTCTTGATTACAGACTTGAATGATATTCAATACCATGCCCCCTTCGGGATGAAAATTGAAATTTGACAAGAAAAGTTAGCATTATGGTGTAGAAGAATGTTAATTGATTTGAGAAGTGGTTGTAAACGTTTCAAGAACATGTTCTGCATTGTTTAGAGGTCCAAAAGACTGAGTTTGACTAGGTTTGACCATGAGTTGACCATAGTTGACCAAGTTGAAATTTTGATAGTTTGACATAGGATAATTAGTTAAGTTGAATTCTAGATTTCTGTGATGGTTGAAGGTCGATTATGCAAGCAGTAGACCGTCCTAGGTCCAAAAATTTTAAATCATGATTTTGACATAATAAACGATCTTAGATTTTAATTTTGATTCTAAAAATGGATTCAGAACATCGAAATTAGCTAGGGGTGCAATTTTGGTGAAAAACAGAGCACTTTTAAAAATTAGGTCAAAAGCTATATAAAGGCCGGAAGGGTCATTTTCAAATCATTTCAACCATTTGACTTTTGAGATCTTGTGGATCCTTCGGAGCAAGAAAATGGTAGAACAACGAGAACCAAAGGTACCTATGAGTTTGCATCAATTTTAGTGTAGCCGAAGACATGATAGACGTCGACAATATGGACATCTGGTATGTGGACCTCTGTGCCCCTCTGAAAATCCAAAATTTTCATGTTTTATAGCATTTTAGAATTTTTTTGTACGTGTTTTTCTTTTTTAATTTTGCATGTATGAAAACTCATACGAGTCCCAACCCAGACTCATACGACATTTGAATTTTAATTGCTTTGTCATTTCATGACCCACCCAGTGTCGTATGAGAGAGACCCATGAGTCGTACAACTTTTCATCGGGTCCCTTGAAACTCGTATGACGAAGTGCCCAGTGTCGTATGACCATGGATTGTTGTATGGGCTATTGTAGAGTGTCGTATGACTTTTGGTGCCAGTCTGGATTGTCGTATGAATAACAGTGAGCTAAAAACTGATATTTAGGTCAAAATTTTGACTTTTCTGACTGTTCTGCCTAATTGCTGACTCTTTGACCTACCTTCTGAAATACCAAACCGTTCAATTTCTACACTTTTAGCTTGTTGTTGAACCTGATTTCTTATAGAATTCCCTATTTTTTCATGATATAGGTCACATATCCAGATGTTCATGTCTGACATTCATACCCGGTGACCTAGAGATTATGTGTCTCACTTCCTGACCCTATGAGGGTTCATCTTACTGCATGTGGTTTTGAGTATTTGATCCATTTACCTGATATTAGGGTAAACCATGGCTTGTTGACTACACTTATCGAGAGATTCCACTCTAAGAAATAGACATTTCATTTACCGACTGGAGAGATCACTGTGACTCTAGAGGATATTTATAGGATACTACACATTCCATTCCATAGCAGTCAACATCCTAAGTATGTGAGTACTAGGTAGACAGGTCTTCATGCCTTTAGGCATCTATTCAGAGATGACACACAGTTGACGGGGTCCATTTTGTGGGAGACCCTAGTACAAAGCTATGGTTAGACACACCACTTAGAGTGCATTATTGCTAGGATGATTGGTGAGCTCATCATGCCGGGCCGTCAGTAGAACAATTTCTTGATGGGATGGGCCCCGATGGTAGCACTGCTTATGGTGACCCCCACTGAGCTTGCTTGGGGTTAGTGTCTTTTGGCACATATGTTTTCAGAGATGCATGAGGTTGTGTATCAAGATTGCAAGAGTTTCACTTCTAGAGCTCTTGTGTTACAGATATGGGCTTGGGAGCATATCCCAGTTTTGAGACCAGTTTTTCAAACACAACATCAGCCACAGGAGCCAGTGATATATACATATGCTGGTTATGTCACACAAGTTCACATGGGCCATATTGAGTATTTTAGACAATGCTTGGATGATATGAATTTTGTGCATTGGAGACCATACTTGCAGATAGAGGCCTGGCCCACTGCGAGGGAGCAGTACAACTTTCTGTTCCAGAGTCATGTACTTATTGGTCGGTCTCCCACTATTTTGGAGAGATTTTTGATTACCAGAGTCTGGCATCAGTATGGATGGAGATAGGATGCCCCATAGGAGTATACTGCTTATGCTCGCATTGTTCGTGAGATCGGGCTTGGATGGACATAGAGGCTCACTTATTCTTTATGTTCAGAGGAGTATAGTAGGATCATAGGTAGAGACTAGGACTACCATCCATAGGTAATTGATGCAGGGGTTACAGATGGATACATCTCTTGGCTTGCAGACCACCGTGTCCATAGATTCTTAGATCCTACTGAGTTGATACCCTCCATGGAGGAGGCGATGGATGTGACAGGAGCTCCTATGCCACAAGGTCTGATGATATAGCCTACACCCCCGAGACCCAGAGCGATGGCCCCACCATAGAAACCATCTAGATAGGTGGGGCCTCCTCATCCTTCTACTTCTACAGTAGGTACATCCATAGGTTCACAAAGATAGACCAGGGGTGAGAGTGGTACTTTGGGCGGTGTTGGTTTTGCAGATGATGTCTTAGTAGCTGAGTAGTTTGTAGGTGGTGATGTAGATCCCTTACAGGAAGATACCACTTTTGATCTAGGAGCTGAGGTTAGATGTCATAAGGTGCATAGAGCAGATACCACTGACCAGTAGCCAGAGCAGCCAACACAGGACACAAAGATGCCAGCAACTGAGGCAGATCCTATTGTTCCTCTTACTTCATTAGAGAATATTAGACATCTCAAAGCTCAGGTCCGGGACTTGAAGGTACAGAGTGCTAGGTGGGAGGAGAGGTATCTAGAGGTAGATAGCTAGCGCATAGAGCTTCATGTAGAGTTTCATTTAGAGGTTCAAAGATTATAGATAGAGGTGACCCATCAGACCTCTCGGGCTTCATATTATGTGTCTGCATATTATGCTCCTGTCCTTGCTATACAAAGAGTACCCACTTATTTAGATTACATGGTAGCCTTAGAGGGAGCTAGGGCACTAAGAGTAGAGGTGATACTAGATGCACCACCCCCTCCTCCACCAGATGCCAAGGAGCATGCCGATAGTTGATACCTGTTCTTATGTTTTGATATACTCTATTCTTTTTTATCACTAATATACTATTCTGACTCTGATAGCTCTCAGGAGATCATTCTTTTGTATATTGTGCCAGTAGTGCACCCCTGACACATTTTGAGTTGATGATATATATGAGATCAATATTTTGGATCATGAATTCTTTTGTACTTGTCATGTTTGGATTTATGATGATATCATGCTATGCTTATGCTATGAGTAGTGTAGAATGTATGTATGGATCAATGCAATGCAATGATTTCTTTCATATGTATGGATGTTATGCAAATGTAATTGATTATGAGAAGATGTATGTATGATGTATGCTTATGCACTGGATGTAATGTAATGCAACAAATGGTAATGATATGAGATGTAAATGCAGTGATACACATGATATGTTTTTGCAGGTTGATGAAGACAAGTACTCAGTCTTATGTCAAAAGGATATTTAACCCAGGAGAGTTACTGCTTGCGGTTTGGTGAAGAGACCTTCGAGTGAGACTCAGCTCTTGTTAGATGTGAAGAATTGATATGAAGAATTGTTTAAGTGTTGAAGTGTTTCCAAACATTTGTGAGATCATGCAAACATGCAAAAAATGCAAAGAGACATGCAGTATGAAATGCAACCTAAGACCTAGTTAGTGATCATGTGTCGATTTGTTATCATCATTGAACTTTTAGGTAATCGGATAAATCAATACAATGCCCACTAGCTATGAAACCATAGACATATGAATATCAATTTGTATGTGCAAGAATCAATACAACACCCACTGGTCAACAACCATAGATATATGAATATTGATTTTGTTTTCGGAATGTCGGATTAGATATAAGCATCAAAGCACAAGCGCCGGGATGACCTAAATATCATGTCTATTTTGATATAACAATTTGTATAAGCATCACCTGAATACACCTTGCATTCAAACACATCAAATAGTCAAGAGATCATTCTAAATCCAATGTGAATTACCCGTAGTGACCCTTTATCATTCACATCCTTAGGTAAGATCGCAGTTCACAATAGGAGAAAGAACTCACTCAAAAAGATAATAGTTAGATCAAACTTCCTTAAATTTTCTAGGTATCAATGGTCGAGGTATGCATGGCCATCCAATTTGAGATAGAGGCTCTTACAGTCGGACACCATTTCAATCCAGAATTTCCAAAGTTGTTAGATTTTCACATACAAGCAGAAGACAAAGAAAAGATTATGCCCCCAGTCATCACTCTATAAATCCTATAAAGGACATCATCAAAGAGCTTGAAAGGACATAATATGAAAAAATATCAATGCGAATCAGTAACCATACAAGGAGATAAAAGCATGTAAAAAGCATAGATTATTTTCAGTTTGATGTTTCATGTTTGATTGTGTTGTTTGTAGATGCAAAATCCTTTCTGGAGACAAGACTGATTGACTGACTGAAATGAAGCTTCCAAGGACTCTAATTGGATATGACACAACTAAAGTATACTGGAGACCATAGGATATGACATTGATTTCCCCCAAGTGTTAAGCATTCATAGGATATAGACGCTTGAGCAGATTGGTGTATAGACTGACTTATTGAAAATAGGAATGCAGAAACAAACCAGGAGATATGTACAAACTAAAGCAAGACTGAAAGCTCGGAAAGACCAAGATTGCGCTGATAGATGGAGCATTTTGAAACAAGTGGTGCCCATTTGCTGAGTTTTCACCATCTTGGTAGAGATTCTATTTTTGCTACCAAGGCGCCTGTTTCCAAGTTTTCACCAAGGCACTTTTTCTTTTTCTCATTTTTTTGTATTTTTCATTTTTTCAATTTTTTTGTACTTTTCATTTTTTCAATTTTTTTGTGAATCATCAAGGTTCCTATTGCTAGGTTTTCACCAAGATGTTCATTTTTTAGGACTTTTTCATATTTTTAAGATTTTTTTAGAACATTTTACCATAGACTGAATGCTTTAGGTGTAGAATTTCTTCAGATGGAGAACATTGATTGGTTCTCGGAGCTGTTCTCCTTCAGTCGTTGAGAGTTGATAAGCACCAAAGCCAAAAGTAGCAATGATTACAAAGGGACCCAACTAGTTGGGTTCAAACTTCCCCTTGCATTCTCGATGTGATTGATTTTTTGGATTTTCTCTCAAGACTAGATCACCAACCTAAAACTCTCCGTGTCTGACTTTCTTGTTGTAGCCTCTAGACATTCTCTTCTGATATACTCTGAGATGATCATACATTGCTTGTCTGCGATCATCTAGTAGTTCAAGCTCTTGCAACCTAGACACTCTGTAGTCATCATCAGTCACCAGACCATGCATTCTGATTCTTAGTGATGGGATTTCAACCTCAATAGGTAGTACCGCTTCAGACCCATAAACTAAAGTGAAAGGTGTAGCCCCAATGGGAATTCCGATACTTGTTTTGTAGGCCCAGAGAGCTGGATTGATCATGAGATGCCAGTATCTTCCTATTTTATTAACTATTTGATGCAAGATTTTCAATAAATTCTTATTAGAGGCCTCAGCTTGGCCATTCCCTTGAGGATAGTAGATAGAAGACCAATGTTGTGTGATCTTGAATTTGGCACATAGATCATCTAGGTCTTTGTTCTTGAATTGTCCACCATTATCTATGATTATGGAATGAGGTATCCCATATCTGCATATGATATAGTTCAATATGAACATAGATATTTGCTTTCCAGTTGCCTATGTCAAAGGGACTGCTTCTACCCATTTTGTAAAATAATATGTAGCTGTGATTATATGGGTATGTCCATTAGAAGAATGAGGATGAATCATCTTGATCAGATCAAATGCCCATTGATGGAAAGGCCATTGTGTTGTAAAGGGGATTAGATCCCTCCCTAGAGCATGAATTAAGTTGCCATGCACTTGGCACTTTTGACAATTCTTAGCAAATTTTATAGCCTCTTTCTCCATCTCAGGCCAATAGTACCCAACCCTAATAAGTTTTTGAGCTAGTGTTAAACCGTTCAAGTGTAACCCACAAATACCATCATGGACTTCCTCTAATGCACATTGAGACTCTTCCCATTCTAAACATCTCAGTAATGTACCATCTAGACCTCATTTGTATAGATTGTGACCAATGATGACATATCAGGAGGCATTTCAGATAAGGTATCTCTTTTCATGGTGGTTGAAGGTATCGGGAATGATTTGGTCTTGGAGATAGGAAAATAGGTTTTTGTATCTCGATGAATCATGACCTACAATAGTGCAAATCATGTGGGTTTCAAGGGAGTCATATGCAGGATAAGATAGTGCTTCCACCAAGAACTCATAGCATAGCTCATGTTCAGGCTGCTGTAATAAAGTAGATAGTGTTGCCATTGCATCGGCAACCTTGTTCTCCATTCTAGGAATTTTCTCAAATGTGATAGATATAAAATACTTCTTAAGATCATCTACCATTCTCTTGTAAGGAATGAACTTTTCATCTTAGTTTGGTACACATCATTGACTTGATGAATAACAAGTTGAGAGTCTCCATGAATGTGTAGCTCTGTCACTCTCCACTCAATTGCTAGTTTCATGCCATTCAAAAGGGCTTCATATTCTGCAATATTGTTTGTGCAAGGAAACTTTAATCTAAATGCTTTTGGGATTGAGTATCCTTGAGGAGTTATGAACAATATGCCTGCTCTAGATCCATTCTATGTGTAGGAGCCATCAAAGAACAATTTCCATGCTCTAGAAGAAAGAGTCATGATAGAGGAATCCAGAAAGTCCATGTGCATTGATGTATCATCATTTAGAGGTGCATCAGCCAATTGATTAGCAATAACTTGTCCTTTGATAGCCTTTCTTTCCACATATTCAATATCAAATTCACTTAAGAGCATGACCCATTTAGCTAATCTACCTATGAGGGAAGCTTTGCTTAGTAGGTACTTGAGTGGATCAATTTTGGCTACCAATTGAGTGGTATGAGCTAACATGTAGTGTCTTAGTTTTTGTGATGTGAAGATCACAACTAGACAAGCTTTCTCAATCATTGAATAGTTCTTTTCATATGCCACCAATGTTCTACTGATGTAGTATATAGCTCTTTCCTTTTTATCTTCATCATGTTGTGCTAGCAATGCCCCCAGTGATGTATTTGTTGTGGAGACATATAAGATCAATGGCTTCCCATGAATAGGAGGCATCAAGATTGGAGGATTTGATAGATACTGTTTGATATGATCAAAGTTTTTCTCACATTCTTCATTCCATGCAAAGGTCACACCTTTATGTAATGTTTTTGTAAATGGTTGTGCTATGTCTGCAAGCTGTGATATGAATCTTCTAATAGATTGAACTCTTCCTTGCAATGTCCTCATTTGATTGATATTCTTTGGGGGTTTCATCTCTATTATAGCCTTTACTTTAGCTGGATCAACTTCAATGCCCTTCTTTGAGACTATGTATCCTAAGAGTTTTCCAGAAGTGAACCCAAAAGAACACTTCTTAGGATTTAGTCGGAGACTAAAATTTTCCATTCTATCTAGGATCATGCTCAAGTCCTTTAGATGTTTAGTTCTAATCATAGATTTTTCTTAAGTATCATCAACATAATCCTCCATAGTCCTATGCATCATGTCATGAAAAATAGAAGTCATGGCTCTTTGATATGTAGCACCAGCATTTTTGAGCCCAAATGGCATGACATTCCAACAGAAGGTACCCCATGCACATGTGAAAGCAATTTTCTCTTGATCCTCTGGGGAAATTTTTATTTGGTTATATCCAGAGAAACCATCCATTAAGGAATACATCTTGAAACCCATAGTCATGTCCACTATCATATCAATGTTAGGTAGTGGAAAATCATCTTTAGGGCACACTCTATTCACATCTCTAAAGTCTGTGCACACTCTAATTGAACCATCTGGTTTAGAAATAGGTACAATATTGGAGATCCACTCTACATAGTCAATAACTCAGATGAATCTAGCTTTTAGGAGCTTCTCTAATTCAGCTTTTAGCAAGAGTGCAACATGAGGATGCATCTTTCTCAATTTTTGCTTGATAGGTTTTACATTAGGAGTTATAGATAAATGGTGCATGATAAGATTAGGATCCAACCCTGGCATATCTGAGTATTTCCATGAAAATTTGATCTTCTTCTCTATTAGGAATGTTGTAAACTTTTGCTTCTCTTCTTCTGATAATGATTGTGCTACATGTACCAATTGTGGTTCCTCTGTTGTACCGAAATTGATTGATTGAGTGGGCTCAATTAGAACTGGAGATTTGTCCTATAAATGACTCAGAAGGAAATCAAATATCTCATCCCTAGGTGCCTCAGAGAGGTTTTCAACTTTGGATATGTCTTGTCTTTTTACTTTTGTAGGTTCTGAGACTGCCACAAAGTGGTTTTCACCCTCAGAACTCCTTTTCTTTTTCTTTTTATTCTTATTTTTCTGACTGAGATATTTGATGTCTGAATTTGTCATGCTAATGCTTGGTTCACTGATGGAAGTACTCATAGGCTCAACTACATTGAGGTAGCAAGTAAGGGCATAGTCATTGGGAAAGGTGTAAACACCATGGCTCAGATTTGTGGAGGTTTGATCAATAAGTTCTGGATATTGGATAGTCAAAGTGGGGAAAGATTGGTAGATAGTGTTTACGGATATGGATCTATCATCATTGGTCCTAACCTGATGCTTGAGTTCAAAGGTGATATTACAACTTAAGACATTCAATTTGTGAATAGGGTCAATGTCATCATGGGAGTCCAATTCAGCCATAGGTGGATCAGACTTGATAGGTTCATCATTTCGCTCTAGACTTACATTGGGATTAGGTGCATATTGGTGAATAACATCAACATGTTTCTTTGTGATAAGTTCATCTAGTTTTGGAATGAATCCCCATTCATAGTCATTAGATTCATCTTTTGATTCAAGATCTCTAGGAAATCTTAGAACATGAGTAAAGTCAGGGTGAATACCCCAAGAAGGGTTACCCTCAGATTCTGATTTGATTTCATACTCATGGGAATCTATCTCAAAATCACTACCACTTCCCTCTTCTTGATTGTTTTCGAGATTAGCTAGTTCTTGTGTTGCAACTATCTCTTGATTGATAGTAGGTTCTTGTGTTTCTACTACATTAATTCTTTTGATTGGATCATCTTTATCATCAAGAAGGTCTTTGATCTCCTTAGGAAATTTTTCATAGGGGATGAGTTCTAAGCTATCTAAATCACTATTTGATGGTTATGTTTCTTCTTTCTTAAGAAGAGGTTCTCCTGGTGTGATCTGCTCTATGACATGAGAATAATTACCCTTGAGGTGATAGGGTTTCTTCTTAAAGCCTAGGCCAACAGTATTCTTATTTTCTCTACCAATATGTGGGAGAGGTGCCACAAGACCTTTTCCTCAGACTCCTAGAGGTCCTTTACCTGAATATCCCATCTTAGCTATCAACTTATTTCCTAGACCATATGACTTAGAAGGGATCTGTGGTGTTGTAGAGTCGCTAGTTTGAACATTGTGGGATTCAGATTTATCTTTGTATAGCCATGATAGCACAGCTTCATCCTCTTCAAACTCTTGCTTGGATACTTGTTCTTCTACAAAATTCTTTTTATATGCTTCAAGAGGTTCCTTAGGTTCAGGCTTGGACTATTTCAAAGATTGTCCATAAGACTTAGGTGAGATAGGGAGAGATGTCAAAGATAAGACTAGCTCTATAATATATTCTCCCATCCCATTTTCTTTGATATTGACCTCTTTAGCAATGTCTTCCATTTTGGATGTGGAAGCAACATTTAGTTGTTCAGTAGAAGATTCTTTGTTATTAAGAACAAGCTTATCAACACCTTCCTTCAATGTATTGCAAGTTGTATTCAGATCCATGAGGATAATAACCTCTACTCCTTCATAAGGAAACTTCAAACATTGATGGTATGTAGAAGGAATAGCTTGCATTTCATGTATCCATGGTCTCCCTAGGAGGATGTTGTATGCCAAAGGTAGATCAAGCACTTGACAAATGGTATCTTTGATAACTAGACCCACTCGGATGGGTAAGACAATGGTGCCTTTAGAAGATCTTTCTTGTTCATCATAGGGTTTTATGGTTATCTTCTTTCGAGGATCAATAGCCAATTCTAAAAATCCCAATTGTGTGATCAAGCTGTAAGAATAAATGTTTAGGCCAACGCCCCCATCTATCAACACACATTTGACTTTATGGTTCTGGATCAAGACTTTTATATGCAAAGGCTGACTATGTGGGTGACTCAAGGAGTTGTCAGCTTCCTCTAAAAAGGAGATATATTGTGGAGATGTAAGATGTCCAACCATAGTCTGGAACTTGTCTAAATCAAGGTCATCAGGAACATTGGAACTGAGGAAAGCTTTGTCTAGTATGGCTCTGTGAGCTGGAGATATTTGAAGCAACTCAAACATGGATATTTTGGCATTAGTGTGCTAGAGTTGTTGAACAATGCTATAAGATGTAGGCCTTGTATCCTTTGGATTGGAAGATTTGGAAGTAGCCTTCTATTTAGAAGCAGATGAAAGATTGAAGGGCACCTTAGGGACATTTGATGAATTTGGGATTTGTCCTTTTAGATGTGCTTGGGCTTGTGATCAAGTAACTGCATTGGTGGATTGACTTTGTCTATCTCTTCTTACAATTATGATGACATTGCAATGCTCTGAGAGATAGGGTTCAACCATATTGATGGTAGCATTATTTCCAAGGTAAGCATAATTGACTTTTTCCCCCAGATTAGGTTGAGAAGATGAAACTTCTTGACCATGTTTCAGAAATGGTTTTGTGCATGCTGTATGATCATTATTTCTCTTAGGATTGTCAACTGTGATGTCTCCCCTATCGATCAGATCTTGAATGGTGTGTTTCAATCATAAGCAGTTATTAGTTTTGTGGCCTTTACCTCGATGGAAATCATAGAATTCATTTTCTCTCCACCATTTTGGCTTAGGCTCAGAATCAGGTGGTTGGATCATTGGCAAAGAGATGATGTTATCAGCTAGTAGAGTTTTCATAGCTGATTCTAAAGATTCTCCAAGAGGAGTGAACTTTCACTATTTATCCCAAGATTTGTATTCTGGATTCTTTTGAAATGGTTCAGATGACTTTTGTTCTGAAGCTTTAATGGCTTGGGAACCAAGAGTTAGGTTGTAGGTTGGTGCCTTTGATGGGGCATGGATAGTATCAACAATGTCATCTATGATGATGCCTTTGTTCTTGTTCCAATTTTTGTTCTTGTCTTTAGAACTGGATCCAGATTCATACTTGTCTTTTTGAAGTGTGATTTCTCCTTTTTTCACAAGCACTTTTTTGATTTTGATAGCATTATCCACCATCTTATCAAAAGATGTATGATCTTGCATTTGTAGAGGATAATTGATTTCTGGAACAAGGTTATTGATGAAGATTTCTAGTTTTTCTATTTCTAGAATAGGTCTGGCATATAGAGAGAACTTCTTCCTCCATCTCTTCAGAAAGGTTAGGAATGGTTCTCCTGGATATAGCTTGAGATTACATATATCAATCATGGTGACTAGATGTTGAATATTGTAGGAGTATTGCTGATAAAACAATTTGATCAATTCCTCAAAAGTTTTGATAGTGGAAGGTAATCAAGAGAACCATTGAATGGCTGCTCCTCCTAGAGATCGAGGGAAGAGACACATCAGATAGGTTGGTTCGTGCATGAATTCCATTGATTGGGTATAGAATTCTCTGACATGGTCTTGAGGGTTAGAGTGTCTATCATACTTATCATACTTGGGCATTGCCACTTGTTTCGGAAATGGTGGCATATACAATTCTTTGTCAAATGGGAAAGGGCATAGAGCTTCCAAGGAGAACTCCTTGGGTTCCTTTTCTTTCTCAAGGCTGTTAAGTTTGACTTGCATGGCATGCATCTATTTCATAATAGCTATGAGTGGAGTTTCTTCCTCATGTGTAATGATATTTTCCACATTAAATTTGGGAGGAAGTTTATCTCCTTGATGAGCCAATTGGAAAAAGTATGCCTCTCTATCTTCTTTCAAGAAATGCTTCATCATTCGTTTGAAGTTATCATCATTTTGATATTGAGAAATTTCTTCAAGTGTGGGTTTCTGATCTACACCATGTTGAGATTGAGCTCTTTGAGAGCCAAAGTTTGTCCCTGCTTGAGACATGGTAGGAGTTTGTGGACTCCCTAAAATAGATTGATGTGGGGTTTGTTGGGTACCTCCGTGAGTTGATGGAGGAGGTATGTAACCAATTTTTGATCGAAAGTTGCCAAGACCGTCATCTTCATAAAGACCAAAATTGTAGAGTTGCTCAAGAGTTGGACCCCTGGTAGTGGTTATAGGTAAGGTCTGGGATGCTTCTCTAAATTTCTTGTGAGAGGAAGCTCTAGTTTCCACCATTAACTTTGAGTGAAACAAAATAATAAGATCCAAATAACTGAAGAATGAATTGAATCAAGATGATCAGATGATGCAACCTTGTCAAGGTTTGATTGATTTGAAGATTCGATTAGATGTGGGTGAACGATACTGTGCCCTGGATGTATGGGTAGATTGCCCAAAAGATAGCAGACACGAGTTCACAACACTTAGTCTATTTTTGAAGATTTGATAGAAGATTGATAGTTATGACAAGGTTTTGACACAAGATGAAAAGGACTCAAATCGATTAAACAAAAGGCTGAATCAGATTCAAAAGGCCACTTTTGGAAAATGATAGGATTCTCAATAGCTACTGCTCTGTTCCTGACATAGTGATTTGTTCGACAAATTTTGGAAATAGGCTGAAAAAGCTAAGTATCTGGCAATTCTGACAATTTTCTGACAACTTTAAAAAATTCCCCAAACGTCACTTTGCAGACTCGTACAACAGTGGGTATGCTATGAAATGATAGTTGAAAAGCTCATACAATAGTTTCAAAACTTGCATGATAGTGGGTATGCTATGAAGTGACAGTTGAAAAACTCGTACAACAGTTGCAAAACTCACATGACAGTTGCTAGCAGGATTTGACTTTTTTGAATTTGACTAGCAGAAAGACTCGTACGACACTGGGTTCTTCACCATACGATAGTTGGGTAGTAATGAAATGACATTTGATAAAAAATCATATGAATTTCTGACCTCCTGAGATGACTTTTGACTCCAGAAAGGAATTTCACTTCAAATTTTGCAAATTTAGGGTTTTCAGTTTCAGATTGTTTGCAAATTGTACTGTCTAGATTCGAGGATTGTAATAGATTTGTTCATTTTCAGTAACCAGATAGATAAACAAGCATGAAAAATAGCAAGAAAGTGATTTCAAGCATGTCTAAAAATAATGAACAATGGCAAAAGCAACCTTGCGCATGAAAAATCAAGTGATTTTATTCGTTCTAATCCTCAGAAGCGCTAATTGTGTATGTTCCAAAAATGTTTTGCAATAACGCACATATACCCTAGAAAATGAAAATTTGGCCTCGCTAGGGTTTTTAGTAATGGTTTGACTTTGCAAATTTTATGATCCAAAGGGGTGAACTCCAATCCTGGTGCACCAGGGTTTTGACACAGTCTGAGAATTTAATCAATCAGGAGCTACTAGGGAGATCTAACAACCCAACAATGAACCACACCTATGAAGATTTCTTCCACAAGGACATTTATATAGCGGCTGTCACTACCACGGGGAAAATGGCTATTATTGCTTGAGGTTCCATCAACATGGTTGACCTAATTAAGGGAATGTCCACTATGGTTAACCCTCTCTAAAGGTGACTCACAAGATATACCACATGGAGACTGGTTCCAGATTCAAGGATTTGGGTTTCTGGTACTATCCAAAAAGGAAGTAGAGCATAATCCCCTAGCCTTTTCACTTTTAACCCAAACAAAGTAGACACATTAATTTGACATGCTAAGACCAAGATTATCTCACAAAGATCTATGACGTCAACCCCTTATGATCTATCAACCTCTCCGGAGAGAGAATGCCTTGATCAAAAGTTGAAGACACATGGATCTAGTGGAACGTGAGACTCCCTCAGTATCCTCCCCACCTACAAGGGATCCTTCATTGAGAAGAGTTTCACTAGAAACCCACTCTCTCAAGATCCACAAATAGTGTTCATGGGGCCTAATTACTATGTGTAACAAAGATGCTGAAAGCAAACTATGTTCATTTTTATAGCCCAAATGAAGTCTGTGATATGAAAGTAATAAAAGTCACTCAAGCTAAAAACATGAGATGTTCGCTTTTAGATCCAAAATCAAAGTCTTATCAGCTGAGAAGATTACCTGAATTCCTCGCAACTTGCTTAGTATATTTTTACTTATTTTTAGCAATTCTTGCACTTTTTCAAATTAAAACCAGCATGAGTCAATAAAAAACAAAGAATTTCAATTGTTAAGATTAGCTGTTAGTCAAAATTTGAAAACCAAATATGACCAGCTGCCCTGAAAAATGAAATGACAGTTGAAATTTGATGTCAAAACTCATACGACAGTGGGTCTATTACCAGATGATAGTGTGAAACTTGTACGACAGTGGGTATGCTCCCAGATGAGAGTCCAGAAACTCGTACAACACTGGGTGTTCTATGAAATGATAGTTGAACTTTCAAATGATAGTGTGTATAGTACGACATGATCCTCAATCCAATAGACTATTGTACGATAGTGGGTACAGTGTGAAATGACTTTTGTCAGAAACTTGTACGAAGATTGTACAGACATAAATTAAAAATTGTAGTTTTGCACAGAAACTGAGGAGAAAAAGATAGAAATTGATAGAATTGAATTGGAAACCCATTTCAGGGCCACACGGTGGGCACCAGAAATGTGTGTGTGAATTTTGTACCTGATCTGTAGACACAACACTTCAGTAAAACATTAAAGGTTAGCAAAAAATGAAATCATGCAATGAATTGAAAGCTAAACTAACCAGATGATTTACTACCTTCTAATAGGTGTGAGTATGATGTTCTCAGATTGTTATCGAGATCAGTGGCCTTGACGACACCTAAATGAAGGATTTGAATGCAAAATTGATATGAAATATGAATGCAATTAATCTAGTTTTTTGATTTTCTATGCAATGATATGATGAAAACTGATATGAATCTATGATATGTAAAAACTGATATGCTATGATGATCTAACAAATGAAAACTAATATGATATGAAAAACTATACAATGTTGATCTCACAAAGCTTGGATTCGCAAAGATGATTCTTCAGTCTCCAATTCAGCAACATGGTTATGCAATTCTTGTGGATGATTTGTGAAGAGCTAAAGCCTTAATTTATATAAATCTAGGGCTTTGGAGATGCATGAAAGAAAGCCATAAATCACTCAAATAAACTCAACTTGATTTTTGAGTTATTTGAAAATAACCATAATTTAATTCACAAAAACATGCAAATCATGCAAAAATAACCTTTTAACTCAAATTAGAAGTTTAGATCAACTTTAAAACTCAAAAATGATGTTGAGTTCCAAAAAGTCAATAACTTGCATTGATTTTCTCATTTGGAGTTTAACCGCTCTTTGATTGTGCACATGGATAATTATGAATTAATAAATAAATAAAGTGATTTATTCTCAACTTAACTGATTTTGAAAAATAAAACAATTGATTTATGGGTTAATCAATTATTTTTCAAACTTTTATTCAAAATTACAATATTAAAAATTGACAAAATGATTTAATTAATTAAATAAAATATTTAATCAATTATTTGTAAGATTTTGGATTTATTGTCAAAATTAAATATCATAATTAGGAATAATGGAATTAAATTCAATTAAATAATTAAGTGGCCAAATTAAATCTAATTAATTAAATATTTATAATATTCAATTAATCAAACTTTAGGATAAACATGATTTATCACCAAATAATTATAAAATTAAAGATAATTAAGATAATTAGGAATATCACTAGGAATATTCCCTGATGTAGAATTTGAGATAATCAATTAGGATTCGATGATGCTCAGATGTGCCTTAGGTTAGGACTTTGATGTAGATTTCATTCGATTTGATGACGTAGGAGGTCAATGAACTTATGGCCCATTTTTGAGGTATTACAACACTTTGGTTTTCATTTTCTTTGCATTTGTTGATGTCATTGTGTTTTCCCTCTCTGCATTTTGAGGGCGCTGTGATGGCATTTCACTGTGATATTTGATTGTCTGCATCGCATAGATCAATCACTGGTTTCACTTCTCTATTTGATTTTATCACACCTACTATTGCATTCACGAATGGCTTGTGAGATGGAGAGCTAGGGCATGATGTATTTTCTTTATGCACAACCTGTGAGCTAGGGTATCCTCCTTTTACTAGTTTTTTTTGTTTCCACTAGGGTCCGTGAGCTTGAAGCATTGCGTATTGTTCTCACAAAAAATACCATGCTCACTATTTTTCCATTGAAATTAAGGCATAGGCTATTAATTGCTATTACTATGCTTCATACGTTGACTATCTAGAGCTTGCAGGCTGAGGAATCATCCTTTTACATTACTGCTCATTATTTTTTCTTGATTCTTGTACATGCCATGAGTTTGATTTGCAGTTTGATTGGCATTCTTCTTTGCATGAGGGCATGCTATTGATGGTGTGGTATATTAATTCACCACCAGCATATATGGTTACCACCGCATAGAGCCTGTGAACTATTATTTGGCATGTTATCTAATGCTTGATTTTCTAAAATGATTTTAAAGACCATGTTCATTTGTGAGCTTGGGTACTTAATTGGATCACCACTACCATGTTGATCTGATTGATGCTCATGAGCTAGGCATCATTGTATTGCTTGACACCATTTTGATAGAGATATTTGATGGCTTACGAGCTAGATATAAGTATCTAATGTATTTGTTTATGATTATTTATTACTCATCTCTCTTCCAGCATGTGCCCTATGTTCTATTGTTTGTTACCATGATATGCTTAATGCTTGGATCCCGTGATCTATCTTAGAAGTGATGCTATTGATGCTATGCTTTGTTTGGTATTTACTCATGGCGTCATTGTGTATGATCACTATTTAGTTTTGAGGACCCATGAGCTTTGCATTCTGTAATAGTTTTGTTGTGTGTTCACTGGTTTCCCAAACCCATGAGTTATGATATCATGCATCTTTTCTATTGCTTATTGAAATCACTTCTTATTGAGGACCTATGCTTGGCATTTTCTCCATTTTCTATGATGGAATCATTTATTGGTTCACCACTGCTCATTGCTTGAACTTGGCACTGTTGGATATTTGGCACTAATGTTTGCACCATGTATCTATTGGATTTGACATGACTGTTTCATGGATACTATGCTTGATTGAGGACCTGAATGCTTGGCATTTTACTATTTCCATGGTATTTGTTGGTGTTCCTCATAGACTGTACCCTGCTTGACTGTTATTCCTTTGATTTGATCATTTTTTATTGTTCACCTTTTAAGCATAGCTCCTCATTAATGTATTATTAATCCATTATGATGATCATAATTTCATTGGCTCAAAGCACCATGTACTCCTTGATTTGATTCACTGCATGAAAAGGCACCTTTGCATTTGTGCACCATGCTATGATGTGATGATGTCCACTTGAAGTCCATGCTGAACTTCTCCTCAAATATGCAGATTTGATGTTTTATCCTCTATTTCGACATTTTGATGTACTTGGCATTGCTTGTGCATGCTTGAATTATTATGCTGATGGGTATGGAAAATGGATATTGTGGCTGCATCATGATGTCACAACAACACAAAATGAAACAACAACATTTGGTGTTGCTGTTGCATGGTCTAGATGATGTAGACACCATAGTGATTCATCAGGTGTCCATGCATCCATTTTATGCACTTCCATGCTTCTGCTTCTTTATTCTACCTTTATGATCTCTAAATGCTCCATTGATACTACTTCATCTAGTTGCTTCCCTCATGGTGATCATGGGTGCTCTTGTCTTGTGATGTGGTATTTTTCAAGGAATTTTTTGGTTTTCCCAAAAGATAGGGTGACATCATTCATCTGGATTCCAAAACTTTGCAATTATTTTTGTACAGACAATCTTTGTACTTCTAGGATGGTCTTCTAAAAATACCATCATATTGGTACTTAGATTATCTAAATGAGGTAAACAATAGGGAATGAACTTCTATATCTACACATGGAACAAACAAGTTAGTAAAACATGGCATCTTCTTCCTCCTGCAACATCTTTCTAAGTGCACATGCCCTATAACATAGCCCTTTTTAGAAGTATATGGATAACTATGTATATGCATGAATGTAGATGGGGTAAGTACTAGGTCATCATGCATTTCTTAGATCCATTGGGTCTAACCCCATCCCTTTTCCTCTTTTCAACAGGTTCTGGATCACAGGGGCACACTGGATTGAACCCAGATCAACACTTCATTACCAAGCAATGTCTGGTACCCTTGTACTTTTGTGTTCATCTACTTTATGTATGTCTATATTCATTTATATCTTCTTGAAAGTTGGCTATGCTCATAGCCTGTGTGAGCCTAGATGATCTTATTTTCTAGTTCTTTCCTTTGTTCAACACATACATATATTTGACATATATACATGTAACATCTAGATGTAGAAATTTATTTTCCTTTACATGTATCTTTTCATGAAATGGACACAAAATTAAACAAGATCACCTAATAATGAAAAATAGGGTATTGTAACCTCATCTAGCAATTAGGTCACCAATCCAAAAAATGAGTAAAAATATGGTAACATTCTAGCGACCTCAGCTGAGTGCTTTCCTGCTAAGCACCATTAACCAATTGTCTTTGCATCCATTGGGCATAGAGTCCTTAAGCCTCAAAATTGAACTTGGCTCCCATCAAAAAAACCTCCTTCTCTCCAACAAAACTAAAACTGAAAACAAACTTGTGCTAAAGCACTTAGGGAACATGAAAAATTGAAAACTTCTACCCTACCCTACTCTAACCAGTACCAGAAAACTGGTCAAACAAATCCATTAACTAGATTATTGAAATAACTTCCCATCCTCCTCGGAGTATTATACTTTGCACATTTGATACCAATAAGGAGAACATGAAGCACTAAAACATAATGAACTAGCTGGCATATCCACTTTTGAAATTGGTAGTCCAGATTACTAACCTTGATTAGATCATAGGTGTTGTCTTCCCAGGGAGTTTGATAAGACTGAATAAGCTCCTGGTCATCAAGAAATGGACTTCTGACATCACCCTCCATTCAATCTTTGAGTATGGATGTCCCACTTGACCCCACCTAAGCAAGGTATCTAATAGGACATCCCCTTGAGAGTATGAATCTAGGATTTTATTGCTTAGTATGCACCATATGGATGACCTCAACATGGTGATAAAAAATCTGCCCCTCCATGATGGCTTTCCACACCAATTATTCTTCTCAGGTTAGAGGGTGATCCTCTTCTTCAGTTGGAACATCCAATAGCTCATCAAAGCTATTAAATTTTCTTAGGTCATTAACAATCACTAGTCCCTCCTCATGGTCCAGGAAACATGATCCTTGAGAATCTACCACCACTTTATTGTAGATAGTTCTAGATTCTACAACTAGGACAACATTATCCTCCTAAGACATAATCTCTTCTTTAAGGACATGCATGTTATTATCTATTTCAGGAAGATGAGGAACATCAACAAGAGTTGAGAAGAAAGCATTAATTATGGAATCAAAATCTTCTCATTGTTCTAAGTTAGCAACAATTATATCATCTTTCTTATCATAATCAGTGAGCTCAACTAGTAAATCCTGTATTCCCTCTTCTTTCTCAATATAAGAAGGAATTTCCTCAAATAAATAAGTTAGGATCTCACCTTCTTCACTTACTTCCTGATCCTTGTCTTGTTGCTCTAATCCATCATTATGTAACAAATATACTTTTTCCTCATGATCATCATGAAAAAGTACACCTTAAAGATAAAGATCATCTTCTTCCCGGTGGCCTAAAATGATATGAGGTGTAAGGGTCTCTTCAAAGATTGGCTCATAAGGCTTTATCTACTGGAGGATGGGCTCATTGTCACTTAGGAAGGAAAATACTTTAGATGTCTCCTCTATTGGAATAGAATGGAGTGGTTAGAAATCTAGGATGGGGTCACGAGTAGGCTCTACAAATATATGGAGGTTATCCCCTTGTTGATTAGGATTCTAAACTGAGGGAGAAATCCTAAAGCTTGGGATTTCAAAATAAGTGCTAGGGGACTTACTAGGAAAGAAACTTGGAATCTAAACCTTGTGATTCTCTTGTCTGGTCTGCAAAGCTTCTAGGTCCTCCTCTCCCAGGCTTGCATCTCCTTTGGACTCTGGACACACAAGAGTAGCCTCCCTCTCAACAACATGAGGCACCTCCTCCTGGATTTCCTTTTGAAAAATACTTGGCATTTCTAAACCTAGATACATGGTCCATGAGGGTCTCCAAGACTGCATTAAGTTTTCATTTCCCTCTAGTGGATCTAGTGAAATTTCTTGTATTGGGGCAAAAATGACTACTTGATCTCCTTGCCTTGGTACTTGTGCCAAAAAATTATTAATCAATTCATCCTTTTCTATAATTTGTGCAAAAAATATCTCTTGCTCATGATCATGAAACTCATCATTTGCTGCTAACTCTTTTTCAGAGATTCTCCTCATTTTTTGTAGCTATCATAGAGATGACCCTTATTACTTCTTTATGATCTTCAAGTTTCTTCTCATAAACCTTCTCTTGCTGGTCCTTCTCTTCAAGGGTTTTCTCATGGGTTTCCATCTAGCTCTCTAGTTTCCTCGAAAATTCTTCTTTCTGAGCCACCACTTCCATATACTGCCTTGAGATATCTTCTTTCTAAGTCCTCATCTCCACATAGTCTTTCATGAAAGAGCTCATTTCTTCAGGAAAATTTTCCAACCAGTCATTGGAGATCATATCTGAAGTGGTGTTGGACTGATTCTAAGGATTGTAATGGTGACCCTCATAGGGTGGTTCATAGGAATGCTGCTAGGATGCTTGATGCTGGGTGGGAGGGTATGGTGGTGCATGCTGGTAACTTGCTATTGGTGGGTCATTTTGGCTATATGCGACTACTTGGACAACTTGATATGGCATGAATGATGACACATGGGTAGTTTTCTCATGATATGGGAGGTGATAGGGTGAATATGCATTAGGAATTGACATGCTTATTTATCAAATGAGCTGGTAAAAATGATATTTTATGAAACTTACCAGCACTTGGACTGCCTAAAATAATAGATTTTTTTAAGAGTCACCATGGTATTTGGAACAAACTACCTCTAAAGGATGATTGCACTGAGGATCACACCAAAATCTCAGTGAATGATGGAAAACATCACTGTCCCACCAGGCATGCCAAAAATTATTGTCACTAGGGATTGCACCCGAATATGGCTAAGTGTGAACCTAGAAATCCCATGAAAAATGGGACTACTTTCAGGCTATGGGTAACCTATCATTAAGTAGACCTACAGATTAGGGGTTGACTTCCCCTTGAATCAACTGGAAACTCAACTAACTTAAAGAGGAAAAGGGAGAGAGAGTGCATGAAATTGAAATAACTGAAACTAAACCTAGGTGATTCACCAATTTGGATAGATCCACAAACTGCAAACAAACTCACAATGGGATTCAAACATAACCCGAGCATCACAACTTCTCCCTAATTCTTATTTTTCCCTTAGAAATAGCAAGGTGCTGGTTGTAAATGAGAAGGTAAAATGAATCCCACAACCCCAAATACTTTCAAATGCACACAAATTAGTAATTTAGGAAATAAAAGTGCTTATGAGCATCTAAATGAACAAAATATCAAGTAAAGGACTAACCTTATCACAATACATTGATTAAAACCCACCAAAAAACTCATAAAACTAAAGGAATAAGAAGGATAATTGCTATGTACTGAATTGAAAGGAGCCAAAATACAGATTACTTCTCTAGAGCTACAAACATTAACCTCCAAGTGAGAGAGAATGAAGAACTCCCCTCAATCACCTAAGTGAGAGGTATATAAACTAAACCTAAGAATCTGCATTCATGGCCCATGAAAGTGTTAGGAATGAATGCTAAATGTTTGTCAGCCATTCTATAGCAGTTGTTGTTGCATTCATGACTATGATTGTCATTGATGTCAACACAATGATTTACCGGATGTAGTACCCACCCGTAGGATGCTTTTAGATTGCTTTATGTTTCAGTTGTGTGACCGAATTCTTTTAGGTCACTTTCCATGTGATCGATTATTGTTTCATTAATGATGATTATGGATTATTATTATATGTTTATCAAGTGTATGTGTAGATTAGATGATGATGTTTCATGATGTTAGATTACATGCTTTATATTGATTATGATGTACTTACCCCATACTTGCATGTGTATGGTGATTATGTGTCTGTATCTATTTGACGTGTTTGTGTGGTAGAGGATGGAGGCGTAGTTACTTGCATAGTTGAGATCCACACGTCCGACCATACCCTATCATTGTTTGTTATATATTGCATGTACATGCTTCATCTTGTGATGACAGGTTTGCAGGTACAGTGCATCGTCTTCCCTGAATTGGCAGGAGTGAGTGTGCCCACAAACATTCATCTCAATGGTAAAGAGGGGAGATAATACACATACCCAAAATCCTAACCCTAGCCTAATTGTCGTAGGATGGACAAGTGTTTGTTTGACTACCCTACCTGAATTCACCTGGTCGGTATGAATTCGTGGATTCCATTCTTGAGTCTGTGCATGGTTTCAGTTTGCTTGTATTTGATTGTGCTTGATCTTATTGTGCTTGATTCAGTGGATTTATGATTATTTAGGTGATTTTATATGAATATCAATGTTAGGATTATAGTTGAATTTAATGATTTAATTATGTTCCTATGTTTAATTTCAAAAATGATCTAAAGTCAATTATTTAATTAATTGGAAATAATTGATTATGAAATTGGAATTAGGATTAATTATGCTTGAGTGTATTATTAAATAATTGAATATTTAAATTACATGCTTTAGGATGTATTAAATATTTAATTTATTTAATGTGGGATTTAATTATTAACATGTGCTCAATTGAAAATGATTTGATTTATGCTTGCATATTTTATTAAATGGTTAAATAATTAATTGCATGAATTTGTGATGCATTAAGTATTTAATTTATTTAATAATGAATTTTAAATTATAACATGTGCAAATTGAAAAGGAGTTTGTTTTCAAAAAGATAACTAGTTTTCAAAAGTCAAGTTGAGTTGTGCATTTAAAATATATTTTTAATTAATTAATTGTATTTACTTTCAATTTTGGAATTGGAGTTGGATTAGGAGTTGTCTTATGAGTCATTTTCTGATTTGGAGTTGAACTATGAGTTAGCTTTTGAGTTGTCTTTTGGGATTGCTTGAATTTGGGAATGGAATTCCTATTAGGAGATTATTGCATTCATTTTGAGAGAGACAGGTTTTGGAGAAGATTTTTGGGAAAGCTTGTGTGCTTGGTATTTTGAAGATTTGTGGATTGTTGTGGCTGCATGTTGGTTTGAATTTCTCTGTGCTTCTGGATCGGACACCTGTTTGCAACATAGTTTTCAGATTTGCAGGTTGTGCTTGATTCTAGAGAGAGTTCTATTCTCAGATCTACATAAGTTTTCATTTTCAGTTTCTGGCATTGGATCTAAGGTAGGCATTGAATTTTGCCTCTTATCTTTGTTTTTACTTTCATTTGTCTTTCTGTGTTTTTAATAGATCTAGGTACTCAGAAACCCTAGTGTAGTTAATTTTTATATTTTATTATTACTTGGCATCGTAGTGTTACTTTGGCAAAATTTCGTCAATTAATTCTTCATGGTTAGCCTATAAATCGATAAATTAATCTTGTTGTATAGTTTAACTATAGTTATGAAAGAAAATTAAGCCCCTTGAGAAAATAGATTAAATTGCTTAAAAAACCCAATCTTGGTAAAAAAATAATCAATTCAGGTTAAAAATATATATTCTGTTTTAAAAATTATGTGCAAATTTTTTTTACATAGATATAGTAAATTGTTTGTTTTGAGAAAGGAATAGATTCTTATCACAAAAGAATCTAAGATTTTGTTTGTAAAAGAAATTCCTAAATGTTAAATTTATTCTCTGTAAAAAAAAAATTGATGTATTAATTTGTTAAATATCCTATTTCCAATTTTTGATTTAAATAGAAATAAATAAATAAATAAATAAATAAATAAATATATATATATATATATATATGTATATGTATATATATATATATATATGTATATATGTATATATATATGTATATATGTATATATATATGTATATATGTATATATATATGTATATATGTATATATATATCTATATATGTATATATATATATATATATATATATATATATATATATATATATATATATATATATATATATATATATATATATATATATATATATATATATATATATATATATATATATATATATATATATATATAAAGTTATGCTTTGTGGAGTTGAAGTTATTATTCATAAACAATTTTTTTTTTAAAAAAAAATTATAGCTTTTAGCATTTGTTTTGAAAAGATTGTTTTAATTTTAAAAAATTATTAAATATATTATGGGGGCCACGGAACTGGTCCGCTCCCCCATGCACCATAGACACTCTGGCCGGTGGTACCTTACTAGTACCAGTAAGGTACCCTGCGGTGGGCTTCCTTAGTGCGGCCAGTTGGAAAGGGGGCGTAGGGCCCGCAGGGTACCCCCCCAACTTAATATGTTATGTTTTTATTTTGTTTTAATTTTTTATTATTATTATGTTATATGATTTTTTAATTAATTTAAAATTAAATTTAAGATTTGTTTTATGTGTTTTATAATTTAGGTAATATTAAATTAGTTTATCTATATTATGTTAGTTTAATTTCTTTATAATTAATTTAGTTTATTTTCTTTTAAATTAAATTAGTTATTTTAAATTATAGTTTATTAAAAGAATGTTGTAAAAAAATTTGATTTTGTTTTGTTAGTTTAGTTAATGTTTAAATTTATATTATAATTGTCATATTTTAATTATTGAGAATTAATGATTTGGGATAAATTTAAATTAGGTTATACTATTGTGCTAATAAATTGGAGAGTTGTTCATTGAATATAAATGCAACTAGTTTTTGAATGTTTATGTTTATACCAAAATTGGGCAAATTTCTTTTATTAATGTCTTTAGTATGCTCATTATGTCATGATTCTTTCATCAATATTATGTGATTCATATTATGTTAGGATCATGTTCATTATGATATTTTGTTGCTTGAAGTTCCTAATCAATTTTCTTAATTGTGAGTGTTGGTTTATCGTTTCTAAACTATATACATGTGCATCTTGTGATGTTGGGTATTAGATGGCTTAGGGGAAACAGAGGCAGGGATATGTTTCAGTGGATTGTATTTCAGTATCATATTCATTGTGTGTGCTTATTCTGAATTATCTTTCCTGATTCGACCTTATGGGCTCTTGTTGGATATTATTTGTTTATGGTATCTTTGTAATCATGTTAGTTTCTTGTGTGAGAAACTACATCTAGGATTACCTGGTAGTATACCTGTTTGATGTTTATGTGATTATGAGCCTAGGGGAGATTGATTAAGTGCATTTTAGGGGAGTGGCTTACAATAGGGGCCGGGACCCAAAGTGGTCAGTACCTGGGTAACCTATTGTAAGTTAAGTAATTAAGTGATAACATAGTAATTAAAAATTTATAGATCATTTAAGAAGATAAGTTAGAGTATGGTTATGATTAGAATTCCTCATATCTGAGAGAGAGTATTCTAATCCCACATGGATTGTATTGAGGGTCTGGGGCCCAGAGTGGTCAGTTCCAGGGTAACTCAATGCTTGAGGATCCGGGGTCCAGAGTGACCAGTCCAGGGTAACTCAAGTAGATAGACATGTGATGACACTCCCATAGCATGTAGCCTAAGTCATCTCCTAAGTTTCTGTTTATGCCTCTGGTTTAGTGTGTCCCACTTTTCACTTTATTTTGTGTACCATGGGTAGAGAGCTTTCAGGATTCCTTGCTCAGTGGTTTTATCCTTGTTTGGTTTCGGTCATCTAATTGGGGTTTGTGGTTATCTCCTTAGCATGGTGGGGTAGACCTTTGTGGTTCTACATGGACGGGTGGTAGTGATTCTTTACCTTTTGAGATTCGACGTCCTGGTGCCGGTGCTATTGATACTTCTATAGTTGGATGCCTTCTTGGTTCTTCATTGCTTCTTCTTTGTTGGTTTCTTATCATACCTTCATTTATGTTGTCCTATATTAGAGTATCACATGTGATACCTAATATGGACATTGTACTTCTTTGATTAGATTTATTATTACATACCCTGCGACATGTGCAATGGATGTCAGTGTTTTAGTCATCATGGATGTCCATGAGGTTTGTTTATATTTTTGTAAGTTGTACTTGAATTATTCACGTTATAGAATCTTTTGTTATCTTTCTTTAGTTGTGTTTTGTTCTTAAGTAATTCTACGTCAAGTAATCCTCATGATTTGTAATCTGTGTTGGTTGTTGGTTTAATGTGAGTTAATGGTAATTGCTTCTGCACTATTGTGTATCTTGTATGTTAACTTTAGAAAAAAAAATGTTCACCAAACTTAGTAGCAAGTTATAGGTTGATCTCTCTTGGGTTCCCTGGCGGGGTGTTACACTAGAGACTTGTAGAGAAGCAGATAGAGTTTGGATTAACGCACATGGGATATTGTAATTGGAGCCATGTGATGTTGAGGATATATTCTTTAATATATTATATGTTTATGATTAAGAGTGCAGACAATAATTCATTTATTCATGGAAGTTATGAGCATTTTGGTGGAAGCAGTATTCAGACAGTGTTCCTGAATAGCAGTTTGTGGAAATCGGATGATATCTCCTAATCAAGATGGAATCTAGTTTTGTGTAGTTAAAGGGAATTTGAAGACACATTGATAGTGATGTGGATGATAGTGCAAAATTTGAGGTCACACGAGTGAAGAATTATTGTAGTTGGAAGCTGATAGTTTTGTGTAATTTTGATGTAGCATGTGGAAACTTTTATTTTGTAATTGTATGTCGACTCATTTGTAATTATTTGAGTGTGGTATAAAGGAAGGAATGTGTTTCCTTGTTGTAATATGGTTGGATGTGATGATGTATGCATGAAGTGAAGAAAAGAGCTAAACGTGAAAGTGAATTTGTGAAGGAAGATATGCGAGGTACAAAGATCTAAAATTGAGATATGGTGTAACAGTGAATGAGGTTTGGAATAGTCAGAGAAGAGGTAACATATTATTCTATTGAGTAATACAAAGATTATTTGGACAGTGTGTTCAATGATCTTACCCTGAAGCTATTTGGGCAGTGGGTTCTTCTGTCTTCCATAACTCTTAATAGGGTTAGAATCTTTTAACAGGGATTCAAAATCTCCTAACAGGGATTCATATGTACTGAATATATTTCATAAGACTCCTAATAGAGTCCATCCTTTCACAAGGAATACTCATATTAGTGCATCTTTTGTGGGCATCATTCCCACTGGGGTTTACTCTTTGATCAAGAGGTTCCCTAGTCAACATATCTTGTGTCATTGTGTTATTGTGTATGAATATCTTTCTATGGTTGGTAATTATATTGCTTACATGGTTTAATGTTGTTGAAGTTGATAAAATTTATAATTATCTGATAACTGATTCACCCCCCCCCCACTCTTAGTTATCTTGGTGGACTTTACTTTCTAACAATTGGTATCAGAGTGACAGGTCCTTGAAAAAGAAGTTTAACAACTTAAGGAGATCCATGGTGAATTTCAAGAAAGAAAGGCCTAAGTTTGATGGAGTAAATTTTGACAGCTGGAAAGAAAAGATGAAGACACACCTACTATGTTTAGGACTAGGTTATTGGTTGATTACAAAGAATGATAAGACTACCATTGAAGAGGACAATCTTGAAACATGTACTGCTAATGAGAGAGATCTATTCATGTGTAACATACTTGCAAGAGAAGCACTTTTGATAGCCCTTCCAGAGAATGAGTACAGTCAAGTAAAATATTTGAAAAAATCTCATGAAATTTGGAAAGCTTTACACTCTACTTTTGAAGGTGATGAACATGCAAAAAAAGTTAGATTACATAATTGGATATGTGCATTTGAAGATATAAGAATGTTGGAAGATGAATTTGTTAGAAGCTATATTGGTAGAATGTTAGAAATTATTACAGGTATAAAATCTTGTGGAGGAACAAAGACAAAGAATGAAGTGATATGGAAAATTCTAAGAACATTGACTCCTATATTTAAGCAGACAACATAGATGATTGAACAAGTTATACCTTGTACTACAAAATTTACAAGAGAAACTCTTCTTGGAAGATTGGAAGTAGCAGAAATGAACCTGAGGTTATCAGGAGACTTACCTAGAATGGAGACAACATTCAGTGCTCTTAGTGTTCACCCTACTTTGTCAAGAAGCATCAGTGTGAGTAGAGATTATGCTGGTAGCAACAGATCTAGAAATGAAGAAGACAAGAAGATTGAAGAAGGTATTTCCTTGCTTGTGAAGAGAGAACCAGATGGTAAGAAAATATTTAAATGTTGGACTTGTCAAGAATATGGTCATTTTGCATCTAAATGCCCTAAGAGAGTTAAAAAGTACAAAAATTGAAACCTAGAAGATCTAAGGAATGTTATTATGCTAATGATGAAGATCTTGAAGCTAGTATAGAGAGAACTCTAAGTGAAAGTGATACTAAGAATAATGATGACATAGGATTTGTAGCAATTAAAGAAGAGAATCTTGAAACTAATGTTAAGGAAGAAAAAGCTTTATTTTCTCAAGTTGAAAAGAAAGCTGATTGGATTATAGACAATGGTTGTTCACATTATATGACTGGAGACATGAAAAAGTTCATAAAGTTTAACAAATATGATGGAGTTGTTAGAGTTGGAAACAATGCACCTTGTTTGATTAAAGGTATAGGATCTGTTACTCTGCATGGAAAGACTAATACTGATGATGTTTATTTCAAGGATGGATTGAAACATAATCTTTTGAGTGTTGGATAGTTAGTTGATAAGGGATACTAATTTTGGTTTACTGAGAAAACTTGTGTGATAAAGGATAAAGATGGAAATCTGATTGGAACTGGATCTAGAACTAGAGGGAATGTATTTTAGTTTAATCCTACTGAGATGACATGTTTGATTACTAAGATTGATGACAGTTGGTTATGACATAGAAGGTTTTGTCATATAAACTTGATAACATTGTGAAAGTAAGTACTACACTTGTAGTAAGAGATTTTCCTAAAATTATGAAGCCTACTAACATGATTTGCAAAGAATGTGTGATGGCTAAATAGAAGATAAGTTCTTTTCCCAATAAGAAGTTTACATCTACAGAAAAGCTAGAGATTGTTCATACAGATTTGAGCGGTCCTACCAGGACTAGAGGATTTTATGGAGAAAGGTATTTTATGATTCTTGTTGATGATTTTACAAGAATGATGTGGATTGCATTTCTTAAAGAAAAGTCTGAAGCATTTGATAAGTTTAAGATTGTTAAGAATAAAGTTGAGAATGAATCTAGAATGAAGATTAAATGTTTGAGATCTGATAGAGGTGGAGAATTTACTTCTAGAGAGTTTAACACCTTTTGTGAAGAAAATGGCATTAAGAGACAGTTTTCATCCATTAGAACACCTGAACAAAATGGTATTGCAGAAAGAAGAAATAGATCAGTGACTGAAGTAGCAAGAGCTATGTTATTTGAGAATGATTTGGTAAAGATATTCTAGAGAGAAGCAGTGAACACAATAGTTTATATAATGAACAAAGTACAAATCAGAGCAGATAGAGACAAGACACCCTATGAATTATGGTTTGGACATGCACCCTCAGATGTTGATTGGGGAGGCAGTGTTGATGATAAGAAAAGAACCAGCGGTGGAGCATTTTTTCCTTGGAGGAAGATTGGTTTCTTGGCTAAGCAAGAAGTAGAATTGTATCTCACAGAGCACAACAAAAGAAGAATATGTAGCAATAGCAAACAATTGTAACCAGATAATTTGGATGAAGCAAATGCTGAAGGATATTGGAATAAAGTTTGTTGAACCTGTTGTCTTACATTGTGGCAACACCAGCACAATTAGTATGTCTAAGTGAATAGTTATAATTTTGAATCACCACTATTTGTGTATGTGTGGGGGAAAATGTAAGATTCACTCCTAAATCCAAATTCCCAAAGGAGAGATCCAATTTGATCAACCAAGAGGTTAATACACAATCAAATCAATCTATGAAGAATATGAAAGAAAGAATAAATCCTATACTTCCCTATAGTTTTATCAAGCTTGAAATCTAAAATAATTGAAGTGCAAATACTAACCTTGAATTAGGGCAGATCTGGAAAATGTTGAATTCTAGCTTCTGTATGAACTTTCTGAAGATTCAGTCACCTATTCTGGACTAGAAATGTCAAGGTGGACAAAACCCATAAATCTTTTCTCCAAATTCACACAGGTCGACTTTGACCTTTTAAAAAGTCAAAGACCACATTATTTATTTGAAGTCCAATTTTGATTTTGTTCGTAGATCCTGAAAAATTGCCAAAAAGGGTATCCAAATTTGCTCTCAGATCTGAGATTCCACATTTGTACCTACAAGAAAAATGGGGTTTTTATTTGTTTGGGGGGTTTGCCTTGGTCAAACCCTAGTTTGGAATCAACCTTAATATTGAAATTGAAATGGAGAATGCTAGCAAGTAGTAGAAGTAGATCTAAAAATGAAGCTATGCAACTCAATAGATAATGCAATTGTATTTGAAATGTAAACAAGTATATTGATATGAAAGCTTGAACACAACCATAAATGTAAATCAAACCTCCATGATTGTATGCTTGGACTCCACCTTGATAGAAGAATGAATGTTGAAGATGAAAAAAGGATCTTGAAGGAAGATCACACCATTATGATGGCTAGATCTAGGGTTTAAATGATAAATCTTGAATGCTTGAACCAAATCCATTCAATGGCTTGAATGCTTGAATCCTTGATCTTCAATGGAGAACTTGGATGAAGAAGAAGACTTGAATTCTTTCTTGAATGGAAGGCTTGATGATCTTGAGAGCTTGAGAGCTTGATTGAGAAAACTTGATGGAGAAAATGAGAGGAAGGCCTCCTTTTATAGTGATCTAGGATACATTCCTCTAGAAGGGCCACCTTGGAGAATTAAATCCCAATTAGGTCCTCACCTTTAGAAAATATACCTTGATTAAATGCAAATTAAAGGATTTACCATTTCAGAGCCTGAAACAGCCAACTCGGAGGTGGAGAAATAATTTTCCCGAAAGCCAAACTACCAACATTTGAAAATTTGAAATCTTGGTGGGAAGAGGTCAAGGTCAAGGTAAACCCTAATGTGGTCAAGGTTAAGGTCAACCTTGACCTAGTCAGGGTTGAGGTCAACATTGACCTCAAACTGTAATTTTGGCAAGATTCTGCAACAGGGGTTCCAGGGGTGCTAGAAACATAGAAATTGATGTCTGAACAGGACCCAGTGTCAGGAACAGATAGAAAATTCTTGGAATGATATGATGAAGGAATAGGAGGTCTCATTTCTAAATCCTACCTAGAAAGTAGAGCCATAGAAAGAGGGAAAATCAAGAAAGTCCTTAAGACCTTAACCCTAATTTCACCTAGAATGAAGAAATCAAGTGCAAAGAAGAAGTGGAAGATAAGGGAGAATGCAGAGATGCCAATCATGACCCTAAACCACTTACTTAGAGGGATAAACACTCTTAACATGGAAGTTCTTCCATTTTAAGACAATACATTAAGCCCCCACTTTAGCAAGAGTATGGATTGAATTCAAACTCTTGGTAAAGGAGAAGAGAGAAGAGATCCCAATGGACTCAAAGTGAGATAAAATAACTCTTAGTTGAAGACACAAGCCCCCAGACCAAGGATTCTAACTCAACATACATATATGAGAGTATACAAAAGAACAAGGGTTAGTACTAAACAACCCAAATCAATTAGCATAAGAAACCTCACTAAGAAATATTCCTCATACTAATATCATATTTGGAAAGCTATCATAATAGCATAAATGATTACATAAGAAAGATAAGAGCAACACTATAGACAACATAGCTTCACGATCTAGTCCTACTAGCATGAAAGCGAAAAGAGAGAAAAGAGAAAGTGATTACCTTGCCCGGTAAGATACCTACCTAAACGTGAATCACCCTGGAGGGAGAGCCCAACAAGTTCACCCATAAACCATGCTTGCAATTGTAATGCATCTTCTGACAGCTTCTAGAATACCCGTAGATCCACCTTCTTGTATCACTATGAATATGAAATGTGTGTCTTCTCAAGATTTAGCAACTTATGTGCATTACCTTCAAAAGATTTAGCATATAGGTGCATGTCTTTTTAGGGTTTAGCAACTTATGTGCATTACCTTCCAAGATTTAGCATATTTGAAATTGGAAATGCGTGTCCCTTCAGGATTTGGCAACTTATGTGCATTACCTTCAAAGGATTTAGCATATTGAAAAATTTGAAAAATACGTGTCTCCTCAAGATTTAGCAACTTATGTGCTACCTTCGGAAGATTTAGCATATGAATGCATGTCTTTTTAAGATTTAGCAACTTATGTGCGTTACCTTCCAAGATTTAGCATAAAAATAAAAAACTATAGTACAAGAGAGACCCTATGTATGCCCCCCTCCTTAAGATGGAAAAAACATACTATTTTGTCATGTTAAGGAAAGAAAAACAACAAGGATAAAGCCTTCTTCATCATCAAGACAATATCCTCAAACAACATCTAGTCCAAGCCAAGAAGGTCACAGCTCCTATGAGGCCATGGAAGGGATGAATGTAAAGAGATATCATACAAGAAGCGAAAAGAAAATAATCCTTGATGAGGGATAGCACACTATTCAGTTTCCAAGGTGAGAGATGTATCGACCATGGAAACCCAATGTCAAACAACGAATAAGGTTCCTATCAAGGACATAGGTCCTTAATGGAAACCATAATTTTCATGTATAATTGGATATCACATAATAGATAAATACTACTTAACCAAGGAAAGAGGTGAATCTGTAGAAAGAAAAGAAGAGAATATAATAAGGATATGCATGAAATAACAATGCATAGATTTGAAAAAGATAGAAAATCATACCAAGCCCCTAAGGCTAAAGTACTTCTATCAAATTCACAATCCATATGTGCTACTCCATGTGTGAAAAGTTGGCAATGCTAAGATCAAAATCTCGAGACCAAAACCCTAGCATGAACAAGTATGAAATAACAATGCATAGATTTGACTAAGATAGAAAATCATACCAAGCTGCTGAGGCTAAAGTACTCCTATCAAACTCACAATCTATATTTATTACTGCATGCTGATAATGCTAAGATCGGAGCCTCTTGATCAAAACCATAGCATGAATATGTGCATGAAATAACAATGCATATATTTGACTAAGATAGAAAATTATACCAAGCCCCTAAGGCTAAATCACTTCTATCAAACTCACAATCCATATTTATTACTTCATGTGTGAAAATAGAAGAGAAGGAGAAGGCATCCTTGCCCCCCAAGTGTAGGAACAAAGATGGAAGAGGATACCTACTTCAGAAAGCAAGGAGATATCCTATTTGCAACAATGTATACTATATTCTTAGCAAGAGATATTGACCCCTACATCCAAGAGTATAGATAATCATAAAAAGGATATGTCACTTATGGAAAAGGATCCTAAATGAAAGAGATCTTATTAGCAAGACCCCCACCAAAGAGGAGTGTGTTAGATAAAATATTATCTTCCAAAAGGCTGGAATGAAGATTCAATCATCATGCCTTCCATGAAAAAAAGCAAGAGGAATCTTTGGAATGAGAGAAAACAACTCTAACACAAAGCAAGAGTAAAATATTATATCAAACATAATGTGCAACATAGAGAAGAAGTATAGACCTAGGACAACAACTTCTCATATAAGAAGGTTATCCATAACCAATATCTCTATCACTATAATGAAATAATATTGTGATATAAGCAAATACTACTAAGCTAAGGAAAGCAATTCCCCTAGACAAAGAGAAAGAAGAAAGAACCTTGCCCCCCAAAGATGAAAGCAAGAGATACCTTTGAAAAACATATGTCCTAGAAAAGATATCTAGAATAATAGAAGAGAGCAATAGATGAAAAACTATCATAATACAAAGCATTGATATAAATGAAAGAATAACCAATTAAGCTCAAAGTAGGAACATAATGGATGCTAAAAGATGGGAAGAAATATACCTCTTGCCCCCCAATCTATAGGGGAAAAGAGAGTGAGGGGTAAAATTATGAATAAATCTCAAAGGAGAAGTTTCTTTTCTCTTATATTTATAGACTAGATAATAAGGTGAAGGTACTTTGAAAAATATTTGCACATCATGAACCATAGTTTGAACCTCAACATAAGCATGGGAACAACTAGGGATAGAAGATGAAGAATTAGGAATCGGATTAGGAAATATAGGATTAGGATTAGGAAGATTAGGAACACTAATAAAAGTGTAGGAAGTGATATGAATGGAAGACACAACCAGAGGAACACTTGGAACCACAATTGGAAAAGGGTGTGAATAGATATAAGTAATATTATGGTAAGAATGTTGTGAGGTAGGATATTGATTTTTCATAAGGTCACTACTAAGGAGAAGAGTGTTAAGGGAATGCCTATCTTTCTCCGCTAATGCCTTATCACTAGAAGAAATCCCAAATTGAGGTGAAGGATCTATAATGTCATCTTCTTTCGCATAAGGGAAATGGTTTCTAGAGAGTATGTAATCCTTTTGTATCAAAAATTCTTCGCAAGGAGGGGATAAATCAATGTATTTATCCCAAATAGGAGGATTATCCACAATGGTTTCATGAGTAATAGAGTAATCAACATCGAAATCCAAAGGTTCATCCCAAATAGGAGGATTATAAAAAATGGCTTCATATGGAAGAGAGTAATCAACATCAAAATCCAAAGGTTCATCCCAAATAGGAGGATTATCCAAAATGGTTTCATGAGGAAGAGAGTAATCAACATCCAAATCAAAAGTTTCATCCCAAATAGGAGGATTATCATCCCTATCCATAAAGCACATTGTAGGAGTGCCATGAGTCATTAAAGCTTGATCCCTAAAAGGGAAAGAAGCTAAATTGTATTGTAAACAAGACTCATAGAAAAGACATATATTAAGAGAAGAATTAACATCGATCCCTAACTCATCTTTGTAAAGGTCAATTGAAGAGGTTGTGGAGGAGGGTGAAATAGGAATAGGATCAATGGAGATCTCATTCAAACAATTTTCAGCCTCACTTCCATGTACTTCATTAAGGGATCTATCATCTTGAACAACAAAAGCCTCATCAAAGTACTCAAAACAAGAATCATACATGTTCAATACTAAAAGTAGGTAAATGTAAATATTTTTGTATTTTTATAGAAATTTTGCAATTTTTTTGGATTTTTGAAATATGAATTCAAGGGCATAAATAAACCTAATCTTAATGCAAGAAAAGATTAACCACAAATCTAACACAATAGGGCATCTAAATCCACAAAAGAAAGGAGAGTAAGTATGTCGGGTTCACCAAAATGAATAGTTGTAATTTGGAATCACCACTATTTGTGTATGTGTGGGGGAAAATGTAAGATTCACTCCTAAATCCAAATTCCCAAAGGAGAGATCCAATTTGATCAACTAAGAGGTTAATACACAATCGAATCAATCTATGAAGAATATGAAAGAAAGAATAAATCCTATACTTCCCTATAGTTGGATCAAGCTTGAAATCTGAAATAATTGAAGTGCAAATACTAACCTTGAATTAGGGCAGATCTGGAAAATGCTAAATTCTGGCTTCTGTATGAACTTTCTGAAGATTTCATCACTTGTTCTGGACTAGAAATGTCGAGGCAGACAAAACCCATAAATCTTTTCTCCAAATTCACACAGGTTGACTTTGACCTTTTAAAAGGTCAAAGACCACATTATTTATTTGAAGTCCAATCCTGATTCTGTTCGTAGATCTTGAAAGATTGCCAAAAAGGGTATCCGAATTCACTCTCAGATCCAAGATTCCACACCTGTACCTACAAGAAAAATGGAGTTTTTGTTTGTTTAGGGGGTTTGCCTTGGTCAAACCCCAGTTTGGAATCAACCTTTACATTGAAATTGAAATGGAGAATGCTAGTAAGTAGTAGAAGTAGATCTAATAATGAAGCTATTCAATTCAATAGATAATGCAATTGTATTTGAAATGTAAACAAGTATATTGATATGAAAGCTTGAACACAACCATAAATGTAAATCAAACCTCCATGATTGTATGCTTGGAATCCACCTTGATAGAAGAATGAATGTTGAAGATGAATAAAGGATCTTGAAGGAAGATCACACCATTATGATGGCTAGATCTAGGGTTTGAATGATAAATCTTGAATGCTTGAACCAAATCCCTTCAATGGCTTGAATGCTTGAATCCTTGATCTTCAATGGAGAACTTGGATGAAGAAGAAGACTTGAATGCTTGCTTGAATGGAAGGCTTGATGATCTTGAGAGCTTGAGAGATTGATTGAGAAAACTTGATGGAGAAAATGAGAGAGGAAGGCCTCCTTTTATAGTGATCTAGGATACATTCCTCTAGAAGGGCCACCTTGGAGAATTAAATCCTAATTAGGTCCTCACCTTTAGAAAATATACCTTGATTAAGTGCAAATTAAAGGATTTACCATTTCAGAGCCCAAAACAAACTACCTGGAGGCGGGGAAATAATTTTCCTGAAAGCCAAATTACCAACATTTGAAAATTTGAAATCCTAGTGGGAAGAGGTCAAGGTCGAGGTTGACCTTGACCTCAAACCCTAATTTTGGCAAGATTCTACAACAGGGGTTTCGGGGGTGCTAGAAACTTAGAAATTGATGTCTGAACAGGACCTAGTGTCAGGAACAGATAGAAAATCCTCGGAATGATATGATGAAGGACTAGAAGGTCTCATTTCTAAATCCTACCTAGAAAGTAGAGCCATAGAAAGAGGGAAAATTAGGAAAGTCCTTAAGACCTTAACCCTAATTTCACCTAGAATGAAGAAATCAAGTGCAGAAAAGAAGTGGAAGACAAGGGAGAATGCAGAGATGCCAATAATGACCCTAAACCACTTACTTGGAGGGCTAAATGCTCTTTACATGCAAGTGCTTCCATTTTAAGATGATACACTAAGAATCCTATATTTCATTCTAAGACAAAGCATATAGAGATTAAGTATCATGTTGTAAGAGAGAAAGTTGTTGAGAAAGAAGTCAGACTTGAGTACATAAGTACAAAGGAGTAGATAACAGATATATTTACAAAGCCTTTGCCTAAGGTTACATTTGAGTATCTGAGAGGTATGCTTGGGGTTATTCCCTAGCCTACTTTTGAGAAGTGATGCAGTTGGTTACATCCGTCCAGTGGTTTATGAGCCTTATCTTTCTTTTGGACTAGATGTTGGTACTTCCTCTATGGGGGAGTATGTGTATCTGAGATGAGTCATGAGGACTCTAGTGAATTTATTTTATGAATAGTGTCTTTTGACATTGGAGTTGTTGTTGACATAATGATGAAATTTCTATCATTGATGTCAATGGGGGAGAAGTATACATGAAAAACCATCTGAAACATCTGTTGGAGAGAACTGAATAGGAAAACAAAGCAAGATTTGATTGATGAAGAAGACTTGAAAGCATTTTCAGAGCAGTAGTGTTGCAGTGTTGGATTTTTGGAACATTGGATGTTTTTTCATCTATGTTGCCATCAATGCCAATGGGGGAGATTGTTAGGAATGAATGCTAAATGTTTGGTAGCCATTCTGTAGAAGTTATTGTTGCATTCATGACTATGATTGTCATTGATGTCAACAGAGTGATTTACCAGAGATTTGTAGAGAAGCAAATAGAGTTTGGATTAGCATAGGTGGGATATTGCAATAGGAGCTATGAGATGTTGAGGATATATTATTTAATATATTATAGGTCTATGATTAAGAGTGCAGATGGTAATTCATTTATTCATGGAAGTTATGAGCATTTTGGTGGAAGCAGTATTCAGGCAGTGTTCCTGAATAGTGGTTTGTGGAAATCGGATGATATCTCCTAATCAGGATGGAATATGGTTTTGTGTAGTTAAAGGGAAGTTGAAGACACATTGATAGTGATGTGGATGATAGTGCAAACTTTGAGGTCACACGAGTGAAGAATTATTGTAGTTGGAAGCTGATAGTTTTGTGTAATTTTGATATAGCGTGTGGAAACTTTTATTTTGTAATTGTATGCCGACTCATTTGTAATTATTTGAGTGCGGTATAAAGGAAGGAATGTGTTTCCTTGTTGTAATATGGTTGGATGTGATGATGTATGCATGAAGTGAAGAAAAGAGCTAAATGTGAAAGCGAATTTGTGAAGGAAGACATGCGAGGTACAAAGATCTAAAATTGACATCTTGTGTAATAGTGAGTGTAGTTTGGAATAGTCAGAGAAGAGGTAACATATTATTCTATTGAGTAATAAAAATATTATTTGGACAGTGTGTTCACTGATCTTACCTTGAAGTTGTTTGGGTAGTGGGTCCTTCTATCTTCCATAACTCTTAACAGGGTTAGAATCTTTTAACAGGGATTCAAAATCTCCTAACAGGGATTCATATGTACTAAATGTATTTCATAAGAATTCTAACAGAGTCCATCCTTTCACAAGGAATATTCATATTAGTGCATCTTTTGTGGGCATCATTCCCACCGGGGTTTACTCTTTGATCAAGAGGTTCCCTAGTCAACATATCTTGTGTCATTGTGTTATTGTGTATGAATATCTTTCTATGGTTTGTAATTATATTGCTTACATGGTTTAATGTTGTTGAAGTTGATAAAAGTTATAATTATCTGATAATTGATTCACCCCCCCCCCTCTCAGTTATCTTGGTGGACTTTACTTTCTAATAGAAAGATGTCTCTCAAATCCGGATGTCGGATTCTCGGATTTGTAGGAGTAGGTGAGAAGATGAAAATCCTAAAAGAGATAAGCCATTAAAGTCTACCCTATCCCCTCTAAATCATGCTCTATAAATGATATTTGACAGATTTATAAAAACATCATTTGTCAATATCTTACAATAATATAAGCAATGATTTTCATTTAAATACTTAACTACCACTAATCCATGCTTTTAAATATATGTGGATTTAATTATTTTATAAATAGTTCTCAACCCAATTTAAATTAATTAATAAGGGGAAATCATATTAAAGAATATATACATCTTTTAAAATAAAATCCACTTTTACATAAATGTTTTAGCATGGAGTTTATGGGTTTTAAAATGTTTAATTAATAAGAATAAGTTCTCAACCCAAGAAAGGGGAAAACTTATTAATCAAACATTTACACCTTGATAAACCGATCTAAACAAGAAAAAGGAAGATGCTAAAACATCGACACTTCACTGCCATCAAATTAGGGAAAGTTACAATTTGAGAACTTTCCTTCTGCTTTCGGTCTTTGAGCTAGATTTGGAAACACTTAGCCTTTTCCTCCTCATGGCATCACGGTAGGCACTTTGGTTTTCATTTTCTCTGCATTTGTTGATGTCATTTTGTTTTCCTTCTTTGCATTTTGAGGGCACTGTGATGGCATTTCACTGTGATATTTGATTGTTTGTATAGCATATTTCAATCAATGGTTTCACTTCTCTATTTGATTTTATTACACCTGCTATTTCATTCTTTAATGGCTTGCGAGCTGGAGAGCTAGGGCATGATGTATTTTCTTTATGCACAACCCGTGAGCTAGGGTATCCTCCTTTTACTAGTTTTTTTTGTTTCCACTAGGGCCCGTGAGCTTGAAGCATTGCGTATTGTTCTCACAAAAAATACCATGCTCACTATTTTTCCATTGATGTTGAGGCATAGGCTATTAGTTTTTATTACTATGCTTCATATGTTGACTATCTAGAGCTTGCAGGCTAAGGAATCATCCTTTTACGTTACTGCTCATTATTTTTGCTTGATTCTTGTCCATGCTGTGAGTTTGATTTGCAGTTTGATTGGCATTCTTCTCTACATGAGGGCATGCTATTGATGGTGTGGTATATTGATTCACCACAACCATATATGGTTACCACTGCATAGAGCTCATGAACTATTATTTGGCATGTTATCTAATGCTTGGTTTTCTAAAATGATTTTAAAGCCCATGTTCATTTGTGAGCTTGGGCACTTAATTGGATCACCACTGCCATGTTGATCTTATTGATGCTCATGAGATGGGCATCATTGTATTTATTGACACCATTTTGATAGAGATATTTGATGGCCCATGGGCTGGATATAAGTATCTAATGTATTTGTTTCTAATTATTTATTGCACATCTCTCCTCTAGCACGTGCCCTATGTTCTATTTTTTGTTACCATGATATGCTTAATGCTTGGAGCCTGTGATCTATCTTATAATTGATGCTATTGATTTTGTGCTCTATTTGGTGTTTACTCATGGCATCATTGTGTATGATCACTATTTTGTTTTGAGGACCCATGAGCTTAGCATTCTATAATAATTTTGTTTCTTGTTCACTGGTTTCCCAAACTTGTGAGTTATGATATTATGCATCTTTTCTATTGCTTATTGAAATCACTAATTATTGAGGGCCCATGCTTGGCATTTTCTCTATTTGCTAAGATGGCATCATTTTACTAGTTCACCACTGCTCATTGCTTGAACTTGGCACTGCTTGATATTTGGCACTAATGTTTGCACCATGTATCTATTGGATTTGACATGACTGTTTCATGGATCTATGCTTGATTGAGGACCTGAATTCTTGGCATTTTGTTGTTGCCATGGTATTTGTTAGTGTTCCTTAGAGACTGTACCCTACTTGACTATTATTCCTTTGATTTGATCATTTGTTATTGTTCACCTTTTAAGCATAGATCCTCATTGATGCATTATTACTCCATTATGATGATCAAAATTTCATTGGCTCAAAGCACCATGTGCTCCATGATTTGATTCACTGCATGAAAATGCCCCTTTGCATTTGTGCACCATGTTGTGATGTTATGATTTCCACTTGAAGTCCATGCTGAAGTTCTCCTCAAATATTCAGATTTGATGTTTTATCCTCTGTTTTGACATGATATACTTTGCATTGCTTGTGCATGCTTGACTTATTATGCTGATGGGAATGGCAGATGACTATTGTGGCTACATCATGATGTCACAACAATACTAGATGAAACATTAACATCTGGTGTTTCTATTGCATGGTTTGGATGATGTAGACACTATAGTGATTCATTAGGTGTCCATGAAGCCATTTTCTGCACTTCCATTCTTTCTGCTTCTTTATTCTGCCTTTGTGATCTTTGAATGCTCCATTGATATTGCTTCATCTAGTTGCTTCCCTCATGGTGATCATGGGTGATCTTAGCCTGTGATGTGGTCTTTGTCAAGGAATTTTGAGGTTTTCATGATAGAGCCCACATCACAGGGCAACATCATTCATCTAGATTCCAACACTTTGCAATTGTTGTTGTACAGACAATCTTTGTACTTCTAGGATAGTCTTCTCGAAAGACCATCCTATTGTAATACCCCAAAATTGGTATCTTGTTATCCTAACCAATTTTGTTGCATTTAGTCTCATTCTATTAAATTTCTAAATCATCAAAGTCCTATTGTACTAGGCAATTCTGTCTTCTGATTGACTCTACTCAACTTAGTATCAAATGCAAAAAACCTTAAATCTGCATTAATCACATGCTACATTTAATTCCTAAATATCAACTATAATTAGCTAAATAAACCCTATGATTGATTAATTTAATTATAAAGTCCTAGCACTTTAATTAAATTAAATTCACCCTCTTTAGCTAAAATACATAAAAATGGAATTAAATAATATTTAGTTTTTAAATAAATATCCTCATTTCAATAATTGAATTTAATTATTCAAATAATTGACAAAATCTATTTGTGAGGTAATATTGTATTTATTTAATCAAATATTCTCTCCAAAAATCTTCTCTTCAGTTCAGAAAAGGAAACTTTGAATTAACTAGAAATCCAAAAGTGCAACAAATCAGTTAACTACTTTACACACTCAAAAGGCAAATAGTTGACTGCCTCTCTGTAGGAAACTTACTATTCTGAACTGAACTCTCCTTTAATATCCACTGTTCGTCTCCTTCAATCTCAACTGTCGATTGAACCTGACATTCTATAAAAGACTTCTTGTTTCTCATTCAAAGGATGTAACTTTTGAGAAATGAAATGATGTCTCATTATCATCTCAACTTGTTTGCATTCAAGCTTTAGCTAAATCCATTTCTAATAATCATTTCTAGATTAATATCTCATGCTTAGGTTAAATATGCATTTCATTCTTAATCTTGTTTTATTTCATTTTTATTAGATTAATATTCATATTTCATTTCTAGATTAATCTTTCATACTCATTCTAGAATAACTGGATCTTGCTTTTAGTTAAATCCTCCATTCTAGTGCTAGTCTATGGTTGCTGGAATCTTAATTCTGAGAGTAATTCTAAACCCTAACTAGATAGGAGGCAACAGGTTGAATCATATAGGTATGCAGGATGAATGATCCCACATGTATTCTTGTGTGTATCTGGTGAACAATGACTATGTTGAAGTGTATGGCTAAGTTAGAGGTCAACATTTAGCTATCACATTTATTTATGGTTTCTCTAGCTACAACCAGATAAAAATCATGCCAGAAGACTAAGAGAAGAATGCCTTCACATGCGCCTAGGGAAATTTCTATTGGAATGTCATGCCCTTCGGACTTAAAAATGTTGGAGCCACATATCAAAGGGCTGTCACTACTATCTTTCATGACATGATGCACAAAATGATGGAAGATTATGTGGATGATACATTAGCTAAGAGCATGTAACATAAGGTACATCTTGCAGATTTAGGTCCTATACTGGATTGAATGGAACAATTTAGTTTGAGGCTCAACCCAAAAAAGTGCGCATTCAGACTTACATCTAGAAAACTACTGGGTTACATCATTTCTGCAAAAGGTATAGAAGTAGATCTAGAAAAGGTTCAAGCCATCATGGAAATTCCTCCACCACACAATATCAGTTAGATGAGAGGGCTCCAAGGTTGTTTATAGTCTATACGGTGCTTCATTGCACAATTGGCTGACAAGTTGCAACCCTTCACCAAAAATTTACACAAAGGTGTGACTTATGAATGGAACAAAGATTGTGACAAAGGGCTTACATAGATCAAGTAGTACCTTGCAAATCTACCAATATTGATGCCTCCTATTCATGGGAAGCCGCTCATTCTCTACATCTCTTCCAAAAACATGTCATTAGGTGTCTTACTAGCTCAAGAAGATCATAACAACAAAGAAAGAGCTATTTACTACATCAATAGGACTTTGGTCTCCTATGAAAAAAACTACTATGTCATCAAGAAGGCTTTCTTAGTAGTGGTGTTCACTTCATAGAAACTACGACACTACATGCTTACTCACACTACATGTCTCATTGCTAAGATTGATCCATTAAAGTATTTACTCAACAAAGCTTCCCTCATAGGTAGATTGGAAAAATGGGTCATGATACTTAGTGAGTTCGACATTGACTATGTAGAGAGAAAGGCCATCAAAGGGAAAGCGATCACAGATCAATTGGTAGAGACACCACTCACAAATCACCTACCATTGAACATTGAGTTTCCAAATGAGTCCATAATGCTTCTCACACATCAAACATGGACTATGTTATTTGATGGATCATACACCCAACAGGGGTCAGACACCGAGATATTGTTCATTATGCCATAAAGGTACTCTTTACCCAAGGCATATAAGATGTTGTTTCCTTGTACAAACAACATCACTAAGTATGAAGCCCCAATCAATGGCATGAAGATAGCCATCGAATGGCGAATCAATGAAATCAAAGTCTTTGGAGACTCATAGTTAGTCATCAATTAGGTCAATGACATTTATCAGACAAAAGATGACAAACTGGTACCTTATAAATGGATGGTCGATGACCTAAGAAAGTACTTTGCACATGTCACTTTCCAGCAGATTCCAAGGGTAGACAACAAAGAAAATGACACCATGGCTACTCTTGCCTCTATGCTACAAATGCCAAAGAATAACTTTCGACATGAATTCCTAGTGGAGATGTTACTCTACCCAACCTATGACACCCCTGAATCTAGGATGATTTGTTCATTCATTGGACATGATTCATCCCACTACCATCATATCTACTCTTACCTCCATGACCAGATTGTTCCAGACACTTACACCCAAAATGAGAAATATCACCTAATCCATAATTTTTTATGGTACGTTATCATAGCTAATGACTTGTATAGGCAAGGTCTAGATGGTACCCTCCTTAGGTGTTTAGAACCTGATGAGTCTAAGCATGCATTAGCTAAGGTGCATGAAGGCATCTGTGGATCTCACTCGAGTGGTCTGACACTAGATTGTAAACTTATTAGAGCTGGTTACTATTGGCTAGATATGGAAAAGGAAGCTACACAATATGCTAAGGCTTGTAAACAATGTCAACTTCACAGGAATCGGATTCATGCTTCCGCCAAGGAGCTAATTCCAATCATCACTTTTTGGCCATTTCAGCAATGGGCCTTTGATTTGGTGGGCCATATTCATCCTTCTTCCTCGAATGGACACAAGTTCATCATCACTGCTATAGATTATTTTACTAAGTGGGTTGAGGCAGTCCCTCTGATCATAGCCAATGGAAAATCTGTAGCCATGTTCATACTGAATTACATCATTTGCAGGTATGGTGTACCCTCCTCAATAATCACTAACAATGGGGGGTAGTTTAAGAACAAGGATCTAAAAGAGCTATGCTCTAAGTTCAAAATCACTCAGCATTGGTCTTCCATCTATTATCCCCAAGGTAATGGATAGGCAGAAGCATCAAACAAGGCGATCGTAAAAATTTTGCACCGCACAGTTCACAAATCTTGGTGAGACTGGCATCTCCAGATCAATTCAGCTCTATGGGCTTACCACACTAGTATACATACACTAATAGGGGCTATTCCCTTTGCTTTAGTTTATGGAGCGGATTCTATGCTACCAATTGAGGTCAAGATTCCTACTTTGTGAGTCTCTTTGAAAGGCCTCATCACTAATGATGACAATAGAATATCTCGGCTATAAGAGCTAGAACTACTGGATGAACATCAACAAGTGGCATTTGATCATCTCCATGCATATCATAAGAGAATTTCCAAGAGCTACAACAAGAAATTTAAACCAAGGGACTTCCAAGTGGGTGATCTCATCCTGAGAGAGAACCCTAAGAATCAACAACAATGGATCTAAAAGGGAAAGTTTGAACCAAATTGGCTTGGTTTGTATATTGTCACTACAGTGTTTGGGTCTAGTGCCTATCAACTCTCTACTACTGAAGGAGAACAAATCAAGGAGCCGATCAATGCTCTGCATCTAAAATGATTCTACAGCTGAGACATCTTCAAAATGCTTCATGTACATACTCAATTCTGAAAAAATCCTAAAAATTGCAAAATGTGCTAAAAAAATATATTATCCCGGTGAAAACCTGGTAAACAGGTGCCTTGATAATACCAAAAAAAATATTCAAAAAATAAAAAATACAAAAAAAATTCAAAAATCAAAAAATACAAAAAAATTGAAAAAAAAGTGCCATTGATGAAAACCTGGTAAACATGCGTCATGGTAGAAAAATCAATAAAATTTCTGCCAAGATAGTGAAAACCTAGTAAATAGGTGCCTCTTGTTTCACAATGCTATACCTATCGCAATACCGCTTGGCTCTGTACAGTTGCTTTCCTGCTTTCCTACTTTTAGTTTGCTAGCTCATGCACTCTCTCTCAGTTACCTTCGGGATTATGCTCGACTCTACATGGATTGAAATTGGTCATACTCTAGGGGCAATCTTCCTAGTCTAGGGGGCACTGTCCCATATTTTCAAAAGATCTCTCATACATCAGTCACTAGTGGTTCTCACTACGTATGCCTACTGATGCCTAGCTATCACTAAGATCTCTATCCTTGAGGATCTTCCTTGTATCAGTCACCAGTGGTTCTCACTATGTCTGCCAGCTGATACTTAGTTAGCACTATGATCTCTCCTTGGATTCTCTCTCATGTCAGTCACCAGTGGTTCTTGCTGCACCTGTCTACTGTCGCTGTCTTGTTGAGATTTTTTGCATACGACATATACTTTTGATCTGATGTCAATCCACTTAAACTGAAATTGAAACTAAATTTGTAGCTCTCTAAGACATGTTGAGCTTTTCTTTTCTCTTTATCATTCCTTCTTGAGAAACTCCAAGACATCTATCCTGACTGAGAGATGTGAAGATTGGGGGCATGATCCTTTTCTTTGCTTTCTATTTGTTGGTTTAGTTCCGATGATCCAATGAATCCATACAAAATGGGTATCCACTATGAGAGCCTCTATCTTGTGTTAGATGGCCATGTGTACCTGGACTCCTTTTATATGGGAACTTTGGTGAGTTTGGTTCTTTTCCTTGTCTGTTTGAGTGACTTCTTCCTACTACAAGTGAACTTTTAAATGCTCATCCTGCAAAGTGAACGTAAGGGTCACTGCGAGCATTCTTAGTATGCTTATCAATCACTTAGCAAAAGAAGGAACTCTCGCATGTCTAGTGTGTTTGTACGCAAGCAACATTCAAGTCATCCTAGCAACTATGCTTTGATTCTTATGTTAACTTGCTAAATCAAAAGGAATATGTGTTCAGGTCATTCTAGCTTCTTGTGCCTTAATGCTTACACCTCATTCTAACAAATCTAAGACTAATGTCATATTCATATTCTCATGATTCTCATATCAGTGAGAGTTGTATGACATCTCATGACCATCCTATACCAATAAGATCTATGATGATAACTATCTAATGGGTCCAACAACCAAGTCCTAGGGATTGCATCTAGCTTAGGCTTGCATTTTCATTCTAGGTTTGCATTACAACAATGTTTCCTACTCACTTCCTTGTATTCTCCTAGATTTGTACGAGGTGGTTCTCATTCCAAGTCTCAACTTCATCATGACTACACAAGTTTTTGATCCTCGCTCTCAATCTTCAAGAAAGTTCTTTTGGTTAGTACCTGTCATGTATTGCACTATCCTGCATGAGATGGTTAGTACCACATACATTTAATTTACATCTTTCATTCACAAAGTGCATTTCCATAAGTCATGTGCATACTTTTAAATCTGCATATTCATATCCATGTGCATCCATTATAAGCATAAATCAAAGCATCCATTACATTTACTCATCTACTATCTATCATTGCATTTCACATTGCATACATACATAACAAAAAACATGTGCATATTCATTTACATATTCATACATGTCATACATTTCACATCTACTCATCTAATCATTTAGGATACATCTCATCAAGTAGAAAACATTCAAAGCAATATATAACACATACAATGATACCAAAATAATCGAGCTCATCTCTATATAAATCAGAGTGTCAGTATACAAAATGGTGCTACTCGAGCACAGTCTATATCTAAAAAATGGGCTATAATAAAAAGATGCCTATGCATCAGATACATCATGATCAAATCAAATCAATGCTCAATCTAGCTCTGGCCATCACCACCCAGAGGAGATGGAGGAGGGGGCATGTCTGGCCGAGGTGGTGCCTATGGAGGAGGTCCCTGTGGAACCTCTGGGGCTCCAACATACTCTAAAAATTGTGGCACCTGGTTCACTGCCTAAGGAACTACACCGATGTAAGTTGCATAATAATATGAGGCATGTGCAGCATCATATCGAGTCTCTGTCCATGCCCTTGCCAACTCCTCTTGTAGCTCTTTGATATCTCAATCTCTATTGACATAATGAACATTTTGGATGGTGACCTGTATGTGTAGGTCACCCAGCTATCTCTGCACCTGCCGCACCCTCTCTCAGCTCCTTTGTAGTGACTCCTAAAGCTGTGTGACTACATCTCCTAGAGGGGGACCCTGTACAACCTAATCCTGCATGTCGTCATCACCACCCTCGACCTGTGTCTCTGTCTCTAGAGGCTACTATGGTGGCTCATTGGTCCTCTACCTCAATGATCTCTCCTGAGATCCACTACTACTTTTGCTAGGATCTATCCTCATCTGACATGGTGGGATGGGTGTCTGCATGGTCCTCTACTAAGGTACCTACTCCTACTATGGTGGTGGCTGAGCTACTTACTACTGTGGTGGTGGCTAAGATGCCTGCTGCTGTACTACCTATGCTACCCGCTAACCCATACAGACTAGATCTATGAACTGAGGGAATGGATGTGTTGTCAAGTAATCCCGATAAGCTAGCATCATCCCACCATCTACCACTGTGGCCATATAGTCCCATTGGGCTAGTGCTACCTGTGCCTCAATCATGGAGTGGCCCTAGTCTAACCTTGCCAACCAGCCCTTCTTCAACTCATCAAAAAAGCAAGCATACGAGTAGTACTCCTGTGATATGTCCCATGGCCTGCCGAACTATCGCAGAACCCATGATAGTGGAAATCGCTCAATAATAGAGATCGAGCGACCGATCAATGGTCGAGAAAAAAACATATACTATAGCTCATGCCTAGAATCATCCCAGACCTTTGTACCTATCCATGGCCACCATACAACTATGACAATGTCATCTAGTTGGGCTCGAAACTGCTCTATCTTACCCAGTGCGAGCTGGGTCATTGGTTTGCCATACCTATAAATGTACAACTCTAATGGCTGTCAGGTATCCTGAAAGACTAGCCTGCATACAGGAAGATGATCCCAAGCCCATAACTGAAGTACAAAAACCCCTACTGCCATGCTTTGAGCATCTCGATACATGATCTCATGCATCTCATGGTACATTTGTGCTAGCATACACTGACCCCATCCATAGTGCACAGGAATCTTCTCTACCATCCTCTTCAACATCCATACCCAGCCACACTCTAGCCCATGCTATGCTTTGTTTAGCATCAAGTAGCAGCCCAAGAATGCTGCTAGAATCACTACTAATCTATGCCTCAACCCATAATCTCTGATGAGCTCTTCCCAGGGGATCGCCCAACCCATGACTCACTCATCCTGAAAGATGGCTCTAAGCACTGCAATGCCTAATCTTAGCTGTACATCATACTCCATGAGTGACTCATGGAATGGTGCTCAAAGGATCTTGTATATGTCCTCGGGTGTCACTGTCATCTCACCCTATGGTAAATGAAATATGTTCATCTCCAAATGGAAATGCTCGATGAGTGCACCCAAAAGTTTGTGATTTACCTGAATGTCAGGTACATCACATAGGTATGATAATCCAAGTGCATCTATGTGTGTTGTCTCTTTGTCATCCAGCCGCCGCACTACCTCACCAATCACGGGATGGTGAAACTATAATACAATGTTTGGGAAGTCAACCTATAATGCAAGCGGCAATGCATGATTAGTATCCCATCATGATGATATTTCAAAGCAAAAATAGAACTTGAAACTATGTAGCTACCCTAAACTGGCTATCAGGCGATCTACTTGGCTTATTTTATGCAAATTCTGGCTCAACAATTTTGGTTCTTTGCTATAGATTCCCACACGAGGAAGTAGGAATCTTGCATGAGATTTCTAAGTAGTGCGAGACTGTGTTTGAGCTCGCACAAGGGATCATCCTTGCGAAGAGTTTCCTGTGCAATTTTTGGGTTCTTATTGCATGAGCCTGTGGAGAGGCCCATGTGAGGAAGTACTCTTTCATACTTTCTCATGCGAGAATCCTCACCGGCTTGTGCAGAGAACCTCTTTCCTCACACGAGTTCTTACGCACAAGTTATTAAATCGACCTAAATTCTATCTAAATCTACTCAAAGCGTATAAAAAAATTGAAATGCGAGGCATGTTATCAACTACTCACAGGTGGGTCATATGCCAGTAGCTGATTGTGACATCAGGAGCGCTTGAACCTATGCGACTTCACCGGAACTCTTTGCATTTTCATTCACAGCTCTCTTTTTTGCAAAGTCAAAGGTTTAAAATGAATTGAAATTGACCCTTTTAGGCCTTATATAGGTTTTGACCTAATTTTTAAAAGTGCTCTGTTTTGTGCAAAAACTTCACTCTTGGCTAAATTGACCGCTCTGAATCCATTTTCAAGATTGAAATTGAAATCTGACATCTCTACATAGCTCAATTGCATTTTAAAATTTTTAGGACTGACGTGATCAGATGCTTGTGCAGTCAACCTTCTGATGTCATCTTCTTGATGACATCACATCTCATCATCATTTTCTTGACTTCTTCATCTCTTTCATCAAAAGTCAACCCTAGTCGACTCTAGTCAACCATGGTCAAACTTGGTCAACTAGATGTCCAAATCACTCCAGATCACTTTTGAATCTTCTCGATTCTCCTGTAATCTATTCTAAGTTCTTCTAGACCTACGATCCTATCTCTATCTGCAACCTATTGCTATCAATTACCTTTATGACGTGTCATCTTTCGATTTCACTCCTGAGGGGGTAGGATGATTGCATCATTGAATCTCATCAAATCAATTCTTGAATCAATCTAATCTAAATCAAAAGTCCTCATCACTAGGGGAATCTCACCACTTGGGGCATGTTCAATTTTTCGTACCTCATGGTCAAAATTGGATGTTCCATGATCTTTAATCACTAGGGAATCTATGTTCCTTACATCTTGTCATCATACTGTTAGGTATTTGAGCAATCTATCTCAGACCCCCGAGGATCAAGCTTCATTTTGGAGATGGTTCTTGAAATCTCTTTAGATATTTCAGCAATCTAACTGAGATCCCTGAGGACCAAGCTTGGTTCTGGAGATGGTTCTTGAAATCTCTATTAGGTATTGGGGCAATCTAACCTCGATCCTTGAAATTCAAGCTTTGTTCTGGAGATGGCTCTCGAAAGCTCTTTTTAATCAGTATCTAGGTAATCTAACCTGGGTCTTGGAGGACTAAGCTTCATTCTGAAGATAGTCCTAAAAATCTACATTAGTTATCATTTAATTGATGGGTATTGGGGCAATCTAACCCTGAATCCTAAAGATTGAGCCTCATTCTGGGGACAGTCTTACTAAATGTGGTAATTTGATCGATGTCTTCATAATCTAACCTAGACTTTGGAGAATCAAGATTTGTTCTGGAGATGATTCTATAACTCACACTGATCAGTGTCTTGGCAATCTAACCTCGACATCTGAGGGTTAAGCTTCATTCTAGATATAATCCTAAAACTCTCATCAACTGTCACATCAGACTATTCTTTGAATCAACGCGTTGCTCGCACATCAATTCAAAGAGGGGCAAAATGTAATACCCCAAAATTGGTATCTTGTTATCCAAACCAATTTTGTTACATTTAGTTTCGTTCTATCAAATTTCTAAATCATTAAAGTCCTATTGTACTAGGCAAAAAACCTTAAATCTACATTAATCACATGCTACATTTAATTCCTAAATATCAACTACTAAATAAACCCTATGATTGATTAATTTAATTATAAAGTCCTAGCACTTTAATTAAATTAAATTCACCCTCTTTAGCTAAAATACATACAAATGGAATTAAGTAATATTTGGTTTTTAAATAAATATCCTCATTTCAATAATTGAATTTAATTATTCAAATAATTGACAAAATCCATTTATGAGGTAATATTGTATTTATTTAATCAAATATTCTCTCCAAAAATCTTCTCTTCAGTTCAGAAAAGGAAACTTTGAGTTAACTAGAAATCCAAAAGTGCAACAAATCAGTTAACTGCTTTACACACTCAAAAGGCAAACAGTTGACTGCCTCTTTGTAGGAAACTTGCTATTCTAAACTAAACTCTCCTTTAATCTCCACCATTCATCTCCTTCAATCTCAACCATCGATTGAACCTGAGATTCCATAAAAGACTTCTTATTTCTCATTCAAAGGATGTAACTTTTGAGCAATGAAGTGTTGTCGCATTATCATCTCAACTTGTTTGCATTCAAGCTTTAGCTAAATCCATTTCTAATAATCATTTATAGATTAATATCTCATGCTTAGATTAAATATGCATTTCATTCTTAATCTATTTTGCTTTCATTGTTATTAGATTAATATTCATATTTCATTTCTAGATTAATCTTGCATACTCATTCTAGAATAACTGGATCTTGCTTTTAGTTAAATCCTCCATTCTAGTGCTAGTCTATGGTTGCTAGAATCTTGATTCTGAGAGTAATTCTGAACCCTACCTAGATAGGAGGCAACATGCCGAATCATACAGACATGCAAGATGAATGATGCCGCATTCATTCTTGTGTGTATCTGGTGAACAATGACTATGTTGAAGTGTATGGCTAAGTTAGAGGTCAACATTTAGCTATCACACCTATCAGAACTTAGATTATCTGAATGAGGTAAACAACAAGGAATCAACTTCTATATTTTCACATGGAACAAAAAAGTTTGTAAAACATGGTGTCTTCTTCCTCTTGCAACATCTTTCTGAGTGCACATGCCCTATAGCACAACCCTTTTTAGAAGTATATGGCTAACTATGTATATGCATGACTGTAGATGGGGTAAGTACTAGGATATCATGCATTTCTTAGATCCATTGGGTCTAACCCCATCCCTTTTCCTCTTCTCTGCAGGTTTTGGATCACAGGGGCACACTAGATTAAACCCGGATCAACACTTCATTACCAGGCAATGTCTGGTACCCTTGTACTTTTGTGTTCATCTACTTTATGTATGTCTATATTCATTTATATCTTCTTGAAAGTTGGCTATGCTCACATCTTGTGTGAGCCCAGATGATCTTATTTTCTAGTTCTTTCCTTTGTTCAACACATACATATATTTGGCATATATACATGTAACATCGAGATGCAGAAATTTATTTTCCTTTACATATATATTTTCATGAAATGAACACAAACTTACACAAATTCACCTAATAATGAAAAATAGGGTACTATAGCCTCATCTATTAATTAGGTCACCAATCTAAAAAATGAGTAAAAATATGGTAACAATATCACTATTTGAGAGAAGAAGTACATGAAAAATAAGTAAAGAAAGAATATGTGAAATCTAAGGAACAAATTGCTGATATATTCACAAAGCCATTGCATAAGGATACTTTTGAGTACTTAAGAGGTAAAATAGGGGTCATTCCCCTATCTAATTCTCATTAGAGAAATATGGAGGTTGCATCAATTCAATCTTTATCATATTTTCTATTTGTGAGTTGATGCAGATGTTCACTCTTTAGGAACAACCTAAAGTTGTGAGAAAGATATGAGGACACAAATATAATTAGTACAAGCAAGATATAAGGTACAAATACAAGGATAGTTAGTTTCAGAATAAGGTATTTTAGGTACCTTTGGCATTGTTGTCAAAGGGGGAGAGAAGCTGATATTGGGAGAGAGAAACTAATATAAGAAGATACACTATTAGAGGAAGAAGGAAGAAGGACTATGTAAAAATAAATGGGGAGATAGAAATAAAGAATGAAGATTACTGGTAAAAAGAAATGGGGATACATACATAAATAATGAAGATTAATGATGTTGATGGTATATTTTAGATATGAGATGATATATAAATGACGTGTTTGTGAGAGGGGGAGATTGTTACCCCAAATGAAATTTCTTATGTGATTGTTACTCTATTGATATTGTGATGTTGAGAATGATTAAGGTTAACCAAGAAATGAAAGGTACGTAGAAGGATTGGATTGGTTTTTATGTTTTCATTGATGTCAAGTCTATTGACTTACTGATTTCAAGTTGCCATATCAATATGAAATATGTGATGTTGAGTAAAGAAATGGTTGGTAAAGATAGAAGATGAAATAAAGAATTGATGTTAAGTATGAGAGCTTAAATGGGCAATTGTTGAATCAGTCTATGATAAGGTAATATTGATTTGATTGTTTTCCATGATTTAATGAAGTGTTATAATGATGCACAAGTCAGTTATGTTGGTTGGTAATAAAGGATTGAAGTTGTAAAGTGAAAAGAAAAGGAAACAATGTGTTCTACCAAGCTAGAAATAGTTGTCGGCAAGTAAAGATATTGGTCAGTCATAGTTAACGAAGTGAATGTTAACCAAGTATATGATACCGAGTAGATGAAGTTGGTCGATTAGATGAGAATTCAAGTAAAAGATGACATTGTGTGATGATCTGGATTGGTCTAGAAGATTCTAAGGAAGGAAAAAAGTTAGTTAATGAAATCAATAGATCTGAATCGTTAGGTAAAGATAAATGGTAAAGATTTAATGATTGGTTTTAGATCCAAGAAAATTTCAAGTTCCAAGGTAAAGATACAACTAGAAAGATTCATAAAACATTTTACTGAGCTATAGATTTGATCGAATGGATGAGATTAAGCAGTGAAAAGGATTAAGAGAAAAAAAATTTCTATATAAAGGATGATCACGATGATCATATTGATGATGCCAATGCTGAATTGTTGATTTAAATGATAACCAGTGCAAATAGCTGAATTAGTACATAAGGGTACATTGAGAAGAATAAAGTTGAAGGAAAGTGATGAGATGAAGAGTATTCATTAATCAACTAGAAAGGAATATTTTAAAGAAGATAAATGAGAAGAAAGGAGATCTAGATAGGAAAAGGTAGTTGCATATTTTATCAAATCATTTCACTATTACTTTCTAACCATTGTAGCAGAAAAATATCCTAACCGAGGGGAATTAACAGTCCTATTTCTAAAATCCTTTGTAAGGTGGCATTTTGGCAAATTTTCTAAGTCCTCTAATAAAGACACTCATTATAAGGTGATAGATCTAGTTGATATTTGGTGAAAGTCCCCTAATAGGGTCACATCTAGAAAATGTGTTTGTAGTCTTTAACAGGATTGGCTCTTAACCAAGCTCGCTTTAGAAGAGTGAATTATTTTGTGGGTGATAATTCTTGCAGTGGTTTTTACCCAAATTGGGTTTCCAGATTAAAAAATGGTGTTAATATGTGATTGAATGGTTTTTATGTTATTTACTAACTTTTCCATGAATACTGTTGTGGTCAGTTAAATGTCAAAATCTTATTATTAAGATTGGTTACTAAGAAGATTTTAAGGTTGAAAATTGTTAAGGGACCTAAGATAACTGATTCAATGCCCTTATCAGTTATCCAACAAAAGAAAGTGAATATAAGAGCATAAAGGTCATAAGAAGATTCATGAGGGGAATGGATGTTTCAAGATGATGTTTACTACTATAATCAGAGACCTAGTCTCAGTCAGGATGCTAAGAATAGAGATGAACAAGGGAATCAATGACTTACATATGAAGCATGAGAGATAAGGACAGTCCTAAATTATTAAAACAATGATGAAAATACAACCATATTAATGTGAAGTCACTTGTTATAGACAACAAAGAAGATACCAAAACATGTTTCAAAGGTTGTTATGCTAAGGCATAGTAAAATGAGTATTTACATAGTAATGAATGAAATGACCTTAAAAGAGGATTAGATCGTAGAAATGTAGAAAATAAGTGTTTTTTAGAGGGTTAAAAAGGTGATAAGATAAGGTAAATGTGAATAGAAGTAGAAACAAATAGAAAATAGCAGTGTCTCAAAGAAGTGATAAGAAGAAACAAGTTAAAAGGATAGTGATAAGAGAATTTAATGCAAAGAATGGTGTGAAGATAAATTTTAAGGAAAGATGAAGGTCATGAATGTATGAGGATAGAACTTAATGGAAGATAAATATGAAGTCAATCAATAATGACAAAAAACAATGATATATGATATAACTATATCATTAGAGCATGAGCATAAAGGATGAAACCCTTGATTGATGAGACCAACTTTCAAAGTCTGTCAATATTACATGACTCAAAGACTATACTTATAAAGAATCAAAGAAACATTTTCCAAGCAAGAGAAACTTGAGAAATAATATCAAAAAATAATGATCAATGCACTATTATAGAGAGAAGAGGATATGAACAACAAAACCAAGATATTAGGATGATTAAAATACAAAAGAGGGTTGAATGATGTAAGAAATAAAGGTTCTTTATTGCATTCAAATCCATGGAATGATGCGTATTCAATAAGAATAAGGCTTCAATAAGGACACAACCAATTCAAAGAAGGTAAAGAAATTTGAATTTCAAATTTTAAAATGACATCAATTCAAGTTTCAAATTTAAAGGGGGTTTGAAAAAGAGAAGATCCACACTTTAGGGAGGTTTTTAAGGTCTAATTAGTATTCTTACTCCTAATTTAAAATCCCACATGGATGAACTATCAATTATGAAGAGTTTCAACCATATGAAAAACTCAGTTGTATCATTTATGACCCCTATTTTAAGAAGATTTAAAAATTTCTTGACCCCTAAGAGAAAGATCCATCTTTTGAGTTCCAATCCATCAATTAGAAGATAATTGAGGCAACCAAATCATCATTCAAGCACCTAATTTTGAGGAATAAGAGTACTGTGTCAATATGACATATGTAGTTCCTAGCTAGCCACACAAAGACAACAAGAAAGCATCTATTCCATTCTAATTTTTCTTTTTAGAGGAGAATCATGCATAGCATTGCGAGGTTCTTCTCTCAATTTTCCATGTATTCAATAGAGTTATATGTTGTAACTCATTTTTATGTATGAAAATTTGATTTGTAACATTTTTGTAAGAAGCTTTTCTTTTGGAAATCAATTGAAACTATTATCATTCCTACTCATTTCCTTGTAATATATAGTGTTTATATGTTCATATGTGGAATTCATTGTAGTTTTCTTCAAATCCTTTATTTTCTATACGTCTATGCAATGTTTTAGAAAACAACACTTTGATTAGATCAAGTTGTATGTTGTGTCAATATTTCAATTCAATTAGTATTATTATATGAGTCATTTCATCTTTCATGCATATTGAAAAAAAAAGAATCCATATGATTTGTTATGATCATATTTTGTGTGAAGGAGTTGTGAATGTAGCTAGCTTCTTTGTTGAGTCAATTGTAATCATCAAATAATCATTTTCAAGAAAAAAACATAAATGAATCATCTCCTATTGGTTGTACATTTAAATTTATAAGAATATCTTTCTCCTCATCCATCATGAAGTTAGTAGTTAGTAGATCATCAAAGGGAACCAACCCATAATTTGGAGGTCTAATTTTTTTATAGGGTGCCCATAACCTAAAATTAGTCCATTATTTCATAGGTTGGCTAAGTCTAGGCTTAGCAATGGTGTGAACCTTAGTGATAACACTAAATTAATAAACATTTCTTCTAATTTAGAATTACCTCTCTTACATGTGACTAATTTTCTCTTATTTTTAATTCACACTCCCAAATGTGACATACACATGACACTTTCCCACTCTTCTCCATTACCCCACCTCAACATATAACCAAATATGGTATTTCATGCTCACTCATGTGGGAGACAACACATCACTCCTATAGTCACTCTACCACTTCCTCTTTTCTCCATGTTTCATCTCTCTCCTCTTACATATCTTCCACTTTACTATAAATGTCTCCATTTGTCAACATCATCTTCTTCCAATGTTGCTCACAAATGTGTGAGCATATGTTACCTGCTTCCCCATGCGAGATTTTATTTCCAAGGCTTTTCCACATGTCACAAGGATATGAATACAATCCAAATAATCTCCTCATATTTAGTCTCAACCTTGCATTATTCATTCAATCCCAGCTATCCATTCATCCTCTTCCAACTATATAAATTGGAGCCTTCTCCCTTCACAATTCCATCCATTCTCATAATATCCTTATTATGCCAAAATTGTTCCAAACTTCACTTCCATCATAACCCTATTATGATAAAATCATTTCAAATATATATTCATCCATTGTTTTTTTAATCTTGAAGAGTGTTCTACATATAAGGAAATCAAATGAGCTTAGAAAGTGAAGATTGGGTGCATTCACCTACACTCATTCATGGAGTTATGAAGATATAATGTTGTGTGTTTGCATTTGATTTTTGTTCAAATACATGTTTATGCATTTAATTTTTCATCTCATATAAATCATATACTCAACACATTCTACAACTCCCATAGCTCAAAAATGATGGTTGGTGGAGTTTATGTGCCTTAAATGCATTTGTTGTGTCTTGAAATCGCACTATTCAGATTTTGTTCACTACATAGAGCTCATAGGTTATTGTTCTTTGAATTTAAATGTTAATCATTTATTTATATTTGATACAGATAGATCAACAATGATTATGAACCTTGACCATATTTTAATATTTTTGGCTTGGAGGATACACTACATCAATAGTTATCAACCGATTAGGACTTGCCATAAAGAATTCAACTTAACACATCATTTATTAGTGTCTATAGAGTGAAAAATATCCCTAGAGAAAGGATGGACAAGCAATATCCTATTATGCCATGACAATCCTAGTTAGGCTTAATTTTACATTTCCCATAATAGTGTGATAAGTTTCCATATGAATTTCATTGTTGGAACCTTCATGTAATTAAGTTTAGGGGCATTGGTGGGCCTAAGAATGTGTCATGGTTGTGCAACATCGTGACCTTGAAGTGGACCATCTTTCTAAAGATTATGATCCCATGATAATTTGCATTGTGCATTTGGCTTTACGAGTTAGTGCTTGATGAAAGTAGAGGTAAATGGTTGACACAAGGCATCTACCAAGATCTCGCACCATCATGGATTAAACCTGGCTAGCCCTTTGGAGTCTTGCAATCACGCAATAAGGTGCAATGTGGACAATCAAGGACCCTTTCCTCTAGCTAAAGAACCAAGGAATGTCAGGTGTGCCTCATAACAAGTAGACACACATCGCAAAAATGCACCATCATGGTCATAACTGAGCTTGACCTTTTGGAGCCTCTGATAGAACAATAAGATTCCATGTGGGTCACATTGTCAAAGTATTCATTTGAAATAGCTTTAAGGGCATGGGATGCACATTTGCAAATGACAATAAGCAATTGCATTAGGAAAGATGGGCTAATCACCTAACAAAATGAAAGGCTTAAGTTATAACCTAAGAGACTAGTAACAAGTGGTGGTAGGTCAAATATAAAATGAAAGGGTCCAAGGGGTTTAGGGTTTTAGCTAGGGTAAGGACATAGACCCTATTTATATGAATGATAAACCTTACCTCTATAAGAACTTTACCTATTGACATGAAATGATAACATGTCTCAAAGTCACAAAGACATCAAAGTTATAAAAACTTTGATTTTAAAATTAAATAAAAAAAAGTTTGGTGCTACATAATTTGAAGCAAGGCTAAAAATATGAAAATTAAGATCTCAAATAGATATTTAATCTATAATCACACATAATTTTCTATTTCAATCATCAAAATCATCTCAATTTACTCATAAATCTATATACAATTCCTTTATCAGACCAAATTAATTATTCTCTTTAATATTAAATTAACTTTAATTTTTAATTATTTAATTAATATTTATTCTAAAATTAAATACACCTCTAAAACTTAACTTTAAAAAAAAAAATCAATAGTTCTATTCAATTTATAAGAATTTTCATTTCTTTCCACACATACAATACTTTACAACTTCATACCAATTTTTATTAAAAATAATGATAACTTCTTTTAATTTTACTTTAATAAAAGTGTTTTCTTTGTTATTGGAAATCTTTCTATTAAAAAGCATATATTAAATTCCAAAGTATGGCAAAAACACATACTTCATGTGATTGCATTACTACAACCGACTTATAAAAGATAAATTCGCTTTTTGTTCCTTTTAATTTAGGGACTAATTCAACGAAGCTTCTAAGATTACTCTTGCATACGATTTTGGAGGCAAAGTTAAATGAAATGGGCCCACTTTACATTGAAATATGGACCCTAAGCTCTAAAGTTCGTTTGAGGGGTTTCAATCATCTTCAATAAAGTTTGTTATTGTTTTCAAAGCTTGGGATGATTGATATTCATTAAGAACCACCATTGAGAATGGAAAAATGAGATTTTAATAAATAATAATAACAATAACAATAGTTTTTAAAGGTGCCTATAAATATTTATAGCTATATTGATCAAGCATTATATATTTTGTTTTAAATTAATATTAAAAAATTAAAAGAAATCATAAATCTATTTATTTTTTATTACATAAATTGTTGAAGTGAGCATCAATTTTTGAAAGCGGGAAAGTTTACTAATTGTTTATAATCACAATTTACAATTAGATAATGAAAATGTGTAATGCAGAATGTAAGCAATGATTATATAAAGATTGACTAAGTTGTTAAAAATCAAGCATTTAAATCTATCATAAGAACATGAAAACAATGAATGTCATGAGTATATCTTATAAGATATAATTAATGTTATATTATAGTTAGTTGTGTAACCATGAAATCATATTAATAAAAAAATTAAACAATTGCATGCACATAGTTTTTGAAGTGAAATTATGCAATAAATATGAATAACACTACATTAATAATACCATGTCAATTTATCACAATCAATCACAAACAAGTAAACATGTATCAGATATTTCTGTTAGGGGTTAATTAGAGGCAAGGAAATCAATTGATGCTCTTCATTTTTTTTATTGCTAAACCGATTTGCATTTTCTATTTTAGAGCATTGTTCAAATGAGATATTATCAATGACTTGACATATTCTACTCAAGCAATAGTAGGGAATGCCAAACTAGCTCTATCTACATCACATACATTTATTACAATGTGAATAGTTGAAGGCTATGTCATCTTAATGGGGATTTGCATACAATTATTCAATAACACCATGATATTTTTAAGTGCACAATGAATGCCTTTAAATACTCTGGCATAAAATGTTCGATGAGAAAGAAACTATTAATTGAAAGTTCCCACTCTATAACTAAGGTTTGAATTTTGAATCCTTATATTCATGGTGATTCGAAGAGATAAAAAAGACAAACCCCCCTTTTCACTCCCCTCCCCCCACTCAATGGTGGAGAAAGTCCTAGTCCTCCCTTTGAAGACTATAAATTTCAATCCAACAGAAGGGAAGTTAGTGATGGGAGAAAAGGTTGGTGAAGCCTTAGGGTAGGTAACTATGAGTACTACCATGTCAAAGGAGGTTAAAGTCATCCCTTTAAAGACTTGTTGGTTCCTCCATTTGTACTTTTAGGTTTGCCTAAGAATGAGCCTAATTATATCAAAAGAAATTTGAAGCAAATGGCCAACTGACAAGATTTAGTCAAGAGACTAAATCTCCTACTCTTCAAGCTCTATAGGACCTAGGGGTGACCCTTTGCAACATGTATGGATATCTACAAGGCTTGAATAAATGGTACAAACAACAGATGCTTCTCAACTCATTTAATCAGAATACAAATGATCTACTCTAGAATTGGCTCTATTCTACATATACATTACTCACACATAACTGAGAATGATTTCCCTAATCTAACTCTACTTCTACAAACATGAAAGGAAAGATAATCTGAGTTTAAATCAGATCCTGAAAATGCATCTAGCCTTATCATAGATTAGTGCCTAACCTTGGGCCACATAGTCAAATATGAGACCATAATAGGAATTTTATGAGCAAATAAAACTCTAACCAATGGATTTCACATATGTTAATGTTTGACATTAACAAACCCTCTCATATTGTCACCAAGTTCTTCTTTACAAATCTATTTCAGATATAAAATACCACAACTACTTAAAAAATGATCTTTAACTCTTTCTTTGAAAGAGATCAATGAACAAATAAAACATCCACATAGAATATACAAAGGTGAATTGAAGTATCTTTGATTTATTTAATTCAAATGATCAAATGCATACAAAATGGAGACAACCTCATGGCAGTATCATTTAAATTCTATATTGATTAACATTTCTCATACAACAAGACTATTAAAAACATACACATCATTTATACAACTAAAAATTAAACATTATCTATTTACATGCTTCATAAAACTAATTTTCACAACCCCTACAATAAGGAAAAATGAGAAATATAAAGAGAAGAAGTATTTCATATTTTCTCTAACACTACCACGTGTCCTTTCCAAATATGATTTTAAGATATTCTCTTTCCTCCACTTTCAAAATCTGATCTGCACACTTTGTTTTATGTTTGTCTTGCAACTTAAATATCCTCTTTCAATTTTAATATCCTTTTATCTTTCAACTGAAACCTCACTTTTTCTTCACAATTTGATTTGCAAACAATTTCATCTCCTTTGTTTTTCTACAGCTGATAATCTATTTTACTAGTTTATCTTCACTATACCTTCTTTACATGGAAACTAGGCTTAGGACGTAAGAATAATTTTAGTTTCCTATTATCCCAGTCATCATACTTTACATGCCACTTTAGATAAGAACCATATACCCTTGGGTGAAAATATTTTTCCCTTGCAATCTAAATATTTTGGTTCCCCAAAATTAACATTCATGTCTTATGTTTTGTTTTGATCTATTACCATTTCCATATTCACCCATGTCAAAAGGTTTTTGACCCCAGCTTGTGATCATAATGATAGAACCTTCACTTAACATTTTTAATGAAAAAAAATTCTTTACTAATAAGAAATTTTTTCACCCCGTTCTAACTTCTATAGTAATAATATTCTTACCTTAGTAAACAAACTCACTCGACTGCCACATTTTCACATTGCTAATAATGATGAAACTTGAGTGTAAAATCAAGCATTTTTAGGCTGCTATCATATTTCATGAACTTTTACTTTCCACATTAACATTATGGAAAATATGGCATTAAATTTATTCTTTCCATCTCCGATCCAAATTGCTTAGCTTCTCATAATTCAAAATTTTCTAGATCTTCATTAACCTACATTGTTGTAATTAGTTGCACTTTTAAATTCCCACATGGCCATTTTTACAAATTTATCCAACTATTACCTTATTTTCACATTTTACCTCCTTCCCTTCAAATTATAACTGGCATGTAATCTAATAAATATATTGGCTTCGCCTGCTAAAATAGCATGATTGTTTACTTATGCATATTTTAGAATCATATTTCATTGGGGAATTCCACAAAAATGAGAGAATGCTTAAGAAGGTTGTGGAACATGGATTTGCACCAGATATTTCATTGGGGAATTCCACAAAAATGAGAGAATGCTTAAGAAGGTTGTGGAACATGGATTTGCACCAGCCAGTTTTACTTTCTCAAAAATTTGTAAAGCCGATTTCAATAAATCCATTATGCATATCAATGATCAAGGCACTTTATCAAGTATTCTTTCCTCGAGACACTTATCGATTAATACATGCGGGCCATGTTTCTAGTTCCACATTTCACATACAAATATGAAAATAGTTTACATGCCTAGTCTATTTTTCATGTTTTTCATACATTTTTGGAAGTGAAAATTTTAATAATGATAATGGGAAGAATCCCCTTTCATCATGCTTAAGTGGATATCCATATCCCATTTCACAACTCCATCATATATAGGAAGAGATGAGATGGAAAAGATGTTGATTCTATCTTTTATATTTTTAAACTTTATTTTTTGTGAGGCATTTGAAGCCTTTTCACTAGATTTATTCTTCCAAACCCTAATGGTGGCATTCTTGAGAAAATATTTCCTTTAGCAATTCTATCAAAATGTTTATAGCCCTGCATATGTTTTCATGACTGTCCCTATATTTATTTAAAGCTTCCATTCTGCTTTGATGGATACCCATAACTGGTTCTCGATCTCCCTTTTGGAGCATGTTTACTAGGGAATCTTCATCAAAAAATTTCCAAAGCTCTCATTCTAGCACCTTCCTATTACATTTATTTTGAGTTTCTCAAGCTATTTCAACAAACATATGTGTACACCCTAAAACCATTGTAAACCATAATAGCACATTTCATTTATGTTTTCTATCAAAAATAGTTTGTGCACTCTGTACAAAAATTTCCATATCTTGTCAATACTTTCCTATTTTATAAGATGCTCATTCGGGCATTTTTAAATAAAACATTATGTATGCATTAATGGATTCTCATGCCTTGTTTCAACAACTTGTAGCTTCCATGGGTAGAGAAGAAAATGGAAGAGGTTGTGGAATTTGTGATGCAACAACATCTTAGGTTTATGGCAATCCTAGATCAACCAAAAATATGTTAGAGCTTGTTTGGCTACTTAGTGTGTGTGTGAAAATTGTACCTAGCTGTGGACACAACACTTCAGTAAAACATTAGAGGTTAGCAAATCAAAGAAATTTGCAGATAAATGAAACTAAGCTAACCAGGCAATTTACTGCCTTCTAGTAGGTGTGAGTATGATGTTCTTAGATTGAAATCGAGATCAGTGACAATGCAACACCTAAACGAAGGATTTAAAAGAAAATGAGAATGAATGCAAATTGATCTATTTTTTTTGTATTTTCAATGCAATTAGATGAAAAACTTGATATGAAACTAATCTAGAGTGAATTGAAATTGAATGCAAAATGATCTAACAATGCTATGCTATGATATGAAGATGAAAGCTATTCTATGAAAATAATGAATGATCTCACAAATTGCCTGTCACACATGCTTGATTCTTCAGATGTCAATTCGCTAGAGTAAGTATGAAAATTTGAGGGATGTATTATGAAGAGTTGAGTCTTGTTTTTATAGAAGTCCAGGGTTTGAGGATGCATAAGAAAAACCATAAATCACTCTTGATAAACTTAGGTTGATTTTTTAGTTAACAAGAAATTAAGAATAAATAAACTCATAAAATCATGCAAAAGTAGTTTTTATCTCAAAATAGAGTTTAGTTCTCTTTTTCAACTCATCATCACATGTTGAGTTTATAAAGTTAATGAATTGAAAATAATAGTTGTTTTAAAGTTGACTGCTTTTCTGATCGTGCATGATTTAATATGAATTAATTTAATAAATAAAGTGATTTATTTTCTACTTAACTGATTTTGAATTAAAACAATTGATTTATGAGTTAATCGATTATTTAATCAAACTTTATTCCAATTAAATCATTAAATTTGACAACTTTGATTTTAAATCAATTAAATAAATATTCAATTGATTGTTTGTAGGAATTTTGATTTATTGTCAAAATAAAAATAATATTAATTATGAATAAATGCAATTAAATCTAATTAAATAATTAAGTGGTGGAATTAAATTAATTAATTAAATATTCATCATATTCAATTAATCAACTTTAGGATAAATAATGACATTTATTGCCAAATAATATTCAATTAAAGATAATTATGACAAATTAGGAATATTTAAGGAATATTCCCTGATACAGAATTAAGATAATCAATTAGGTTTTTGATAAACTGATGTGCAGATGTGCCTTAGGTTAGGACTTTGATGTTGATTTCGATCGAATTGTTGATGTAAGAGGTTAATGAACCTATAGCCCATTTTTGGGGTATTACATTTTGCCCCTCTTTGAATCACTGTGCAAAGCGTAGTGGTTCAAAGATTAGTCTATTCTTGATGTATGAAACTGATTTGAAAGATGAACCGATTCTGAGACAGAAACTAATTGAAAGATTAGAAAAGCTGATTCAGGTCCTGGTTGACCAAGAATTGTGATGATGTTAACTATAGCAACAATGAACCAATGATTATGAAAAAGTATCAAAACGCCTGATTCTGAACCTTATGATGATGAAGAAGTGAGTGACTTGATTCCAGACCTGATTATCCAAAGGAATCAAAATGGTATCATATCTAAACCCTTTAGTTACGAAGAACCAAGGAAATAACACTAATGAACCGATGGTTACGAAAAGATGATATAGTTTACAAGATTGATTAGGATACCAGATTGATATGGATCTTAATGAACCTGATATGCCCCAAGTGATGTGCCCCAAGTGACGAGGTCTTTAGATGAATCAACAACTAGACGTGGTTGTTGTCTTGATTACTGAGAGAAGATTTGATTTATAGATTTGATTGATGTGCAATACCATGCCCCCTTCGGGATGAAAATTGAAATCTGACAAGAAAAGTCAGCGTTGCAGTTTAGAAGCATGTTAATTGATTTGAGAATTGGTTATACACGCCCAAGAATGCGTTCTACATCATTTGGAGGTCTTGGAGACCAAGTTTGACTAGGTTTGACCATGAGTTGACCATGGTTGACCAAGTTGAAATTTTGATAGTTTGATGTAAGATAATCAGTTAAGTTGAATACTAGATTTCTATGATGATTGAAGGTCGATTATGCAAACAGTCGGCCGTCCTCGGTCCAAAAATTTGAAATTGCTATTTTGACAATATAAATGATCTCAGATTTCAATTTTGATCTTGAAAATGGGTTCAAGATGTTGAAATTAGCCAGGGGTGCTTGCTTGTTGATCTGTTAAGAAGACCTTCATGCGAGACTCAGTCCTTATGATGTGTTTAGCATAGTTTTGAAGAATCGTTTGAGTGTCAAGCTGATTTAGGCAATCGTGAGATAAATGCAATCATGCAAAGTGCAAAATGAAATGTAAACCTAAGACCTAGGACCTAGTCATTGATCATGTGTCAGTTGTTTTCATCATTGAATATTTATTAGGTAACTGGATAAATCAATACAACATCCACTAGTTAGGAAACTATAGATATATGAATATTGATTTTTGTGCCAAAGTCAATACAACACCCTTTGGCTAGACAACCATGGACATATGAATATTGATTTGGTTTTCAGAATGTCGGATTAGATATAAGAACCAAGGCATAAATGCCAAGATGACCTGAATATCATGTCCATTTTGATATTGAAATTTGTATAAGCATTAGAACACAAACGTCATGATGACCACAATATGATTTGTGAAACAAACAAATCAAATAGTCAAGAGATCATTCTAAATCCAATGTGAATTACCCGTAGTAACCCTTTATCGTTCACATCCTTAGGTAAGATCACATTTCATAGTAGGAGTAAGAAATCACTCAAAAGGATTAAGTTAGATCAAACTTCCTTGAATTTTCTGGGTATCAATGGTCGAGGTACACATGGCCATCCAATACAAGATGGAGGCTCTTACAAATGGATACCATTTCAATCCAGAATTTCCAAAGTTATTAGATTTTCACTCAAAGCAGAAAAAAAAGAAAAGATTATGCCTCCAGTCATCACTCTCTAAATCCTATGAAGGACATCATCAAAGAGCTTGAAAGGACACAATATGCAAAAATATCAATGTGAATCAGTAAGCATACAAAGAAGATTAAAGCATGCAACAAAGATTTGTTTTCATTTGTGTTGATGTTTGATTGTGTTTTTGTAGATGCAAAATCCTTTCTAGAGAGGAGACTGACTGACTGACTCAGATGTAGCTTCAAAGGACCCTGACTGGATATGACACATTTGAGATATTGAGGTTGAGGACTGTAGGATATGACTTTGATTGCCCCCAAGTTTAAACATTGATAGGATATAGACGTTTGAGCCGATTGGTGCACAGACCGACTTTATTGAAAATAGGAATGCAGAAACAAACCGAGAGGTATGTACAAACTAAAGCAAGACTGAAAGTTGGGAGAAACCAAGATTGCACTGATAGATGGAACATTTTGATACAAGTTGTGCCCATTTACCAGGTTTTCACCATCTTGGTAGAGATTCTATTTTTTCTACCAAGGCGCCTATTTCCAAGTTTTCACCAAGGCACTTTTTCTTTTTCTCATTTTTTTGTATTTTTCATTTTTTTTATTTTTTTGTACTTTTGATATTTTTTTATTTTTTTGTGATACATCAAGGTGAATCATCAAGGTGCCTATTGCTAATTTTTCACCAAGATGTTCATTTTTTCAGGACTTTTTCTGATTTTTATAATTTTTTCAGGACATTTTTGAATACTGAATGCCTTAGGCATAGAATTTCTTCAGATGGAGAACATTGATTGGTTATCGGAGCTATTCTCCTTTAGTCATTGAGAGTTGATAGGCTCCAGAGCCAAAAGTAGTAGTGACAGAAAAGGGACCCAGCCAGTTGGGTTCAAACTTCCCCTTGCGCTCTCTATGTGATTGATTTTTAGGATTCTCTTTCAAGACTAGATCGCCAACCTAAAATTCTCTGTGTTTAACTTTTTTGTTGTAGCCTCTAGACATTATTTTTTGATATACTCTGAGATGATCATATGCTACTTTTCTACACTCATTTAGTAGTTCAAGTTCTTGCAACCTAGACACTTTGTAGTCATCATCAGTTACTAGACCATGCATTCTGATTCTTAGTGATGGGATTTCCACCTCAATAGGTAGTACCACTTTAGACCTATAAACTAAAGCGCATGGTGTAGCCACAGTGGGCATTCTGATACTTGTTCTATAGTAGTGATTAGGAGATCTGACTAGTAGTGTCCAACTATCGAGAGATCCATAGTAAAGGAAAGATCACTTAAGTGAGACTCACAAATATTTGTGTGGACGTTCCTAACTCTTCGTTGGATTTCCCACACTCTAAACATTTAGGAAGAGTACGCTCTAGATTTCTCTTAGTCATGTCATTAGAAATGAGGAGATACTGATATGCACTTTGGGATAGGCAAGATGGAGTGAAGAGTATAAAGTATGAGAGGCAAGGAGGGTGAAATGGAGGAAGGTATGAGAATTTGGAAGCTTGAATAGCAAATTTTTGACATCCAAGTCTTTTAGCTTGGGAATCCACATAGCTTTTGACTTTTTTCTCTTTTTCTTCTTGAGAAATGTGATTTCAATTTTGATAAGATAGATTTTTAGAATCATCTCCAGAATGAAGTTTGATTCCCAGGGATCAAAGTTAGATTTCTCAGATACCTAGTAGATAGCTTTCAAGAATCATCTCCAGAATGAAGCTTGATCTTGAGGAATTTGAGTTAGATTGCTTAGATACCTAGTAGTAAGATTTCAAGAATCATCTCCAGAATGAAGCTTGATCCTCAGGGATCTGAGTTAGATTGCTCAGAGACCTAGTAGTAAGATGGATTTCAAGATCCATTTGTGCTTTGATTTTCTTTTCTCCTTTTTTCCTTGAAGACCTCTGTGGTCTTTTGAATGCTATCTTTTTCTTAGTAGTCACATGTCGATTAGGTGGGACATAGTGACTTTGAGATATAAGTGGATTTTGATAATAATTTTTTTTTTAGTTACATATCCAAGTTACTTCCAAAGACTCAGGAATTATGGATGAAAGAGGTTGATACGGCTGGTTGAGGTGGAGAGGTGGAGTGGGAAGTAGGCAAGCCACTTATCTTAGGGAGGTGGGTGGAAGAGAGGTTGATTGGATGGGCTCAAGTGCAAAGAGTTCAACATCATCCTCATCGTTCGTGAATGAATCAGATAGATCAAGAAAGTTATCTTCCATAAAATATTGTCGATTGCAAGTTGTCCTAGAAGAGTCAGATAAGTTTAAAGGAGTATCATGTGATTCAAACCGAGATAATCCATTCCAAGAGCTAGGTCCCTCTTCAAGCAGGAATAGTGCATGGATAGGAACCATTTCAATCCTAGACCTGCCAATATTCCATGAAGCTGTAATTGGATGGGGTCTTATGTACCCATGATTTTCTAGAGCATCTAGAGTGTAGTTTGAAGTAGATGGCCTAGGAGCCATAGGGATGATTTCCATAGAAGGGTGGAAAGGATCAACATCAGTTTCTTGCTCTTGAGATTTTGAACTTTCTCCCTTTTCAAAGCTAGTAAGAGGAGCATATCGACATCAACTTGTATTGTTATAGTAGTATCAGATGAGGAATCCTGTTCTCTTTCTTTTGAGTTTGTCTTAACATTGCAATATTACCAAATGTAGTCATATAGAGACATTGTAGGAGGTAGGTCTTCTTCATCACTGTCATCTGTAATAGAAGGAATATTCTTTATAGCAGGATCTTATTCAGTAGCAACAATGGTGGAATAGTTTAGAATAGGCATACCACAAGGCATATTCAAGATGTGAGAGATATCAGTGAATGGCCCCCAATCATGATTGGTAGTATGTTTAGCATTTTGGATGGGAGCAACCTGGGTAAGACTAGAATCTGACATCTAGCTAGTAGATAAGTGTGCAAAGTGTATAGTCATGAGAAAAAGGGATTCTAGAACACATGCCTGACACCAGGTCAGTGGATAGGAAAGGGAGAGCAGATTGACTCTTCTCAAATGTCATAGATCAGAAGGCTGGATCAAACTCAAGAGACTACTTTTAGGCAAATAGATTGGATTTCTCTAATTGTTCTACTCTATTCCTGGCACAGTAAATATTTTGACAGAATCTGGAAATAGGCTACAAAAAATTGATTCCTGACAAATTTGACAAGTTTCTGACAACTTTTTGAAAATTTGGATACGACTTTCTGAGATTGTGGGATGACTTTTGACTCCAGAAAGGAATTTTGCTTTAGATTTTGCAATTTTTAGGTTTTTAGTTTCAGATTGTTTGCAAATTTTTCTGTCCAGGTTTGAAGATCTATGTGATAGTTCATCTCAAGTAACCAAGTAGATATCAAGCACGCAAAAAAATAAGCAAGGGAAGCAAGCAATCATCTGAAAACAATGAGCAAGGGCAAAAACAACCTTGTGCATGAACAAGCAATAGTGACTTATTGTGCTCCTGGAAATGCTACTTGTGTATGTTCTCAAAAGTTTTTCAATAATGCACATAGTCCTAGAAAATGAAAAATTTGGCCTCGCTAAGGTTTGTAGTAATGGTCTGACTCTGCAATTTTTATGATCTCAAGAGGGAGAACTCCAATCCAGGCACACTGGGTTTTTGACACAGTCCGAGAATTTAATCAATCAAGATCTGCTAGGGAGATCTGACAGCCCAACAAGAGACTACACCTGTGAAGATTTCCTCCACAAGGACATTTATATAGCAGTTGTGGCTACCATGAAGAAAATGGCTATTACCACTTGAGGTTCTATCCATGTGATTGACCCAATAAAGGGAATGACCACTATGGTTAACCCTCTCTAAAGGTGACTCACAAAAGATACCACATGGGGACTTGGTCCAGATCCAAGGATCTGAGTTTTTGATACTACCCAAAAAGGGAGTAGAGCATAATCCTCTAGCCTTATCACTTTTACCCAAACATAGTAGATAGATTAATTTGACACACTAAGACTGAAATTATCTCACCAAGATTTGTGATGTCAACAACTATGTCTATCAATCTCTCCGGAGAGAGAACGTATCGATCAAAAGCTGAGGACCAAACCCAATAGAACCGTGAAATAATCTCAGTAACCTCCCTACCTACAAGGGATCCTTCATCAAGAAGAGCTTCACATGAAAACAAGAGAATGAAGCCCACTCTCTCAAGATCATCCACAAATAGTGTTCATAGGGCCTATTTACTATGTGTAACAGATATGCGGAAAGGAAATCTATGTTCATTTTATAGCCCAAAACTGAAGTGTGGATTATGAAAGCTAAAAAGGCACTCAAGCTTGACACAAGAGAGTTCTTTTTATGTCTCGAGATGAATTTTTATTAGATGTAACATAATACCTTATTTCCTCACAATGTGCTTAGTAGATTTTTTTTGTTTTAGCAATTTTTGAGCATTTGTCTTCTATCTTTTGTATCCACAGGATGTACCTGCACCTGCACCTGCAAACCACTGTTATGAAAAAATTACCTATTCTTGTACATGAAACCCACTGTTATAAAAATCCATCAAAAAAGAAACACAAATTTTCAACCCCACGTGGTAGAAAATTAGGTTAGTCAAAGATAATGTCATTTGATAATCGAAAAACCTGCTGTCATAAAAAAAATCAGATTCTGACTAGTCTGCACTAAATCAATCATAAATTTTGAAAATCAAGACAAAATTAATTCAAACCAATGGAAAATGAAATTTAACTCAAATACCTTTCCAAAAATATAAATTTAGGATCTGTATCATGTCATATGTGCATGTACCAATAAAAACATCAATTGGATTTCATAAAATCAGGTTCTGACTAGTCTGCACTAAAATGATCATAACTTTTGCAAATCAAAACAAAATTAATCCAAACCAATGGAAAATGAAAGCTAACTCAAATAAATTTCCAGAAATATAAATTTTGGATCTGTATCATGTCATATGTGTATGTACCAATAAAAACATCAGTCGAATTTTATAAAATCAGGTTCTGACCAGTTTGCACTAAAATGATCATAACTTTTGCAAATATAAACAAAATTAATCCAAACCAATGGAAAATGAAAGATAACTCAAATAAATTTCCATAAATATACATTTTGGATCTGTATCATGTCATATGTGCATGTACCAATAAAAATACTAGTTAAATTTTTGGAAAAATAGCCCATAAATTTATCACAAAATTCATAAAAATTAACCTTGTGGTCATGGGTTCGAGAAAAATGATAGAAATCTGATAGAATAGAATGGAAACCCATTTCAGGGCCCCATGGTGGGCACCAAAAATATGTGTGTGAAAATTGTACCTAGCTGTGGACACAACACTTCAGTAAAATATTAGAGGTTAGCAAATCAAAGAAATTTGCAGATAAATGAAACTAAGCTAACCAGATGATTTACTACCTTCTAGTAGGTGCGAGTATGATGTTCTCAGATTGAAATTGAGATCAGTGACAATGCAACACCTAAATGAAGGATTTAAAAGCAAATGAAAATGAATGCAAATTGATCTATTTTTTTTGTATTTTCAATGCAATTAGATGAAAAAGTTGATATGAAACTAATCTAGAATGAATTGAAATTGAATGCAAACTAATCTAACAATGCTATGCTATGATATGAAGATGAAAGCTATTCTATGAAAATAATGAATGATCTCACAAATCACCTATCGCACGTGCTTGATTCTTCAAATGTCAATTCACCAGAGTAAGTATGAAAATTCAAGGGATGTATTATGAAGAGCTGAGCCTTGTTTTTATAGAAATCTAGGGTTTGAGGATGCATAAGAAAAACCATAAATCACTCTTGATAAACTCAAGTTGATTTTTCAGTTAACAAGAAATTAAGAATAAATAAACTCATAAAATCATGCAAAAGCAATTTTTATCTCAAAATAGAGTTTAGTTCTCTTTTTCAACTCATCATCACATGTTGAGTTTAGAAAGTTAACAAATTGAAAATAATAGTTGTTTTAAAGTTGACTGCTTTTCTAATTGTGCATGATTTAATATGAATTAATTTAATAAATAAAGTGATTTATTTTCCACTTAACTGATTTTGAATTAAAACAATTGATTTATGGGCTAATCAATTATTTAATCAATCTTTATTCCAATTAAATCATTAAATTTGACAACTTTGATTTTAAATCAATTAAATAAATATTCAATTGATTGTTTGTAGGAATTTTGATTTATTGTCAAAATAAAAACAATATTAATTAGGAATAAATGCAATTAAATCTAATTAAATAATTAAGTGGCAGAATTAAATTAATTAATTAAATATTCATCATATTCAATTAATCAACTTTATGATAAATAATGACATTTATCACCAAATAATATTCAATTAAAGATAATTATGATAAATTAGGAATATTTAAGGAATATTCCCCGATGTAGAATTAAGATAATCAATTAGGTTTTTGATAAACTGATGTGCAGATGTGCCTTAGGTTAGGACTTTGATGTCGATTTCGATCGAATTGTTGATGTAAGAGGTTAATGAACCTATAGCCCATTTTTGGAGATTACACTTAGTAGCTTGTTTTGTTTTCTCAAGAACTACTTTTGAGTTTTTGATGAAGTGTTCATGTCGGTCACTGGTGAGCTCAATTACTATTTTGTTGTTTCCTTTACCGAGTTGGTTCAGTGTGTTTGGTGTTGCTTGGTTCCCAAGTTTACCGACTCGGAGAATTTAATTGTTTGATGCTAGCTAACATGTGCAGTTAATTTTGGTTACGTTATTAATGTTGTGTTCTCTCATTGGGAAATGTGTGGACCTAAATCTAGGTCATTTCTTTCTCTAATGATGGATCTAAGGATCTTTAGAGATGACCTATTTGGTGGCCTCTTGTATAAATAAGTAGAGATGTTCTAGGATTTGAGAGCAGTTAGTTAGGAAGATAGAATTTGGATTTTTGGATCCTTGCATGAATGAGAACTATTCTATAATTGAATTTCATTGTATTGGTCATAATCGGGAAGGCCTTACAAGCTAACATGTATGAATTTTGAATGAGTAAATGAAAAATTTGCATTCCTTCTCTCCTTCTCTATTTTGTTGCTTTCGAGTTTTTATTCTACAAGTAGGTTTGGTATTTGGGTGAGGCTTGGGCACCAAATTTATCCCTCTTTGTGTCAGGCGGTATCAGAGAGAGTTTAGATCTGGAGGTTCCTTCTTGTAAGCCCTAGTTGGTGATATTTTTGTGGGGTGGTAGATTGTGATCTGACATGCAGTCATAGAGGGTTTCAAGATGGTTTGAGGGAGGTGAGATGTGGATCCAGGCTTAGCTGATATGCTAAGATAAATTGTTTCTAGATTAGAAACTATTGAGAAAACCCAACGCATAGGAAGACATCTCTAAGATGTTAGTGATGATGAAGCTGAATAAATGTAGGAAGAAGCTACACCTGCACCTATAATAGATCAGGGAGAAGAAAGATTCTTGAAGGCATTGACTAGTTTGAAATCTACACAACAATTTAACCCTCCTGAGTATAGCGGGAACTAGATTCAGATGAGTTGATAGATTGGATAATTGAGATGGAGAAATAATTTGAATATGAGAACATATCAAAGGAAAAGAAAGTGAAAATTGCAAGCACAAAGTTGAAAGGTCATGCATCTTTGTGGTGGGAGCATTTGCAATTAGATAGAAAAAGAAAGGTAAAGACAAAATCAAGGTATGGAATAAGATGGTGAACAAATTGAAAGGCAAGTTTCTACCTTGTGATTACCAGATTAACCTAGTTAGGAGAATGTAAGGTTTTAAGTAGAAATATGGCTCGGTAAATGATTACACTAAGGAATCTTATAGATTGGATATTAGATCTGGACATACTGAAGATGAGGTGGAAAGAATCACAAGATACTTGAATGGATTAATGACTTCTATTTAAGAAGAAAATGGAGACTATTGAAGAAGCTTATCAGTTTTCCCTAAAAGCTGAACATAAATTGAACAAAAGGCATGAACAAAGATAAAGATGAAGAGGTAGTATATTACCTAGAGGAAGAGGTAGATCCTATGGTGAAAATAGTAGATTTGATCAGGACAAAACAAATCAGGACAAAGGTAAGACTGAGTGGAAAGGTGAGAGTTCCTTCTGATGAAGGGGTAACTACTCTCGAGGTAGCTATGGAAAAGGAGGATTTTGAGGAACTTGTTACAATTATGTAGAAGAAGGACATAGATCATTTGAGTGTACACATGCAAGTAAGAAGGTTGATAGTAGTATAAATTCTTTGGTACATAAAGGCTCATAGAATGAGCCTGAGAAGGAAGGAAACTTGATGGTCAAAAGAGCATTGTGGAATGAAAGGACTAAGGAAGATCCAGTAAGGAAAAGTTTGTTTAAGACTAGATACAAAGTTTTAGACAAGGTTTGGAAATTAATCATTGATAGTGGAAGCTTAGAGAATCTGGCATCAAAAGAAATGGTTGCAAAATTGCAGCTAGAGAGGTTGAAATATCCAAAGCCCTATCAAATTTCATGGATCAAGGATGAACATACATTGATGGTAAGTGAACAATGTTTTATAAATCTGAAAATTGGTAAGTACTATTATAAGATGTTGTGTGATAGTATGCCTATGGATCGTTATCATATTTTGTTGGGTAGACCTTGGCAATATGATATACATGCTATACATGATGGGAGATTGAATAAATATACTATTTGGACTGATGGAAAAAGGAAAATCTTATTACCTTTGGTTGAGGAATCTATTGGTGAAATATGTACATCTGTGAAAGTTTGTTTGATGGAAGGTAGACAATTTATTAATGATTTGAAGAAAAATGATATTTGTTATGCTTTTATTCCTAACAAACCGAACAACAAAATAAAAGATAAAGTGTCAATAGAGGTATTGAATTTTCTCATTGAGTACAAAGAGATAATTTATGATAATGTACCTGATAGTTTACCACTGATGAGAAGTATTAGTCATTGTATGGATCTAATTCCTGGAGCTAGTTTTCTGAATAAAGCACCACACCGACTGACACCAACCGAGAATTAGGAACTTAATCGACAAGTTAATGAGTTGTTGCAGAAAGGTTTGATCAGAGAAAGTTTGAGTCTGTGTGTAGTACCAGCTGTATTGGAACCTAAGAAGAATGGGGAATGGTGAATGTGTACTGATTCAAGAGAGCTTAACAAGATAATAGTTAAGTATCAATTTTCTATACCAAGAATGGATGATATAATGGATTGTTTGAGTGGAGAAAAGTATTTTAGCAAAATTGATTTGAAGAGTGGTTATCATAAGATTAGAATCATAGAAGGTGATGAATGGAAAACTACTTTAAAGATGAAAGAAGGTTTGTATGAGTGGTTGGTTATGCCTTTTGGTTTAACTAATGCATCGAGTACTTTTATGAGTTTAATGAATGAGGTTCTAAAGAAATTTTTGGGTAAATTTGTGATTATGTACTTGGATGACATTTTGATGTTTATTAAAACTAAAGAAGATCATTTTTTACATATTAGATAGGTATTGCAGAGATTTAAAGAAGAAAAGTTGTTGATTAATTTGAAAAAGTGTTCATTCATAAAAGAAGAGATTGTGTATTTGGGATTTTTGATTTTAGCTGATGGTTTGAAGATGGATCCTAAAAAGGTTGAAGCTATTCTTGAGTGGCCTACACTTGAAAATGTTAGTAAGGTAAGATCATTCCATGGTTTGGAAAGTTTTACCAAAAGTTTATTAGAAATTTCAGTTCAATTTGTAATGTTGTGACCAAGACTATGAGAGGAGATCAAAGAGAATTCAAGTGGACACATGGAGCTGATAAGAGTTTTGAGACTTTGAAAAATAAGGTTGTTGAATTTCCTATATTAACTTTACCTAATTCTAATAAGGTGTTCCAATTTGAATGTGATGCAAGTGGAAGTGCAATAGGATTTGTATTAATTGAAGAAGGTAAACCCATCTCTTTCTTTAGTGAGAAGTTGAATGATGCTAAAAGGAAATATTTTGTATATGATCAAGAATTCTATGCTATTGTTCAAGCCCTGAAGAAATGGAGACATTATTTGATGCTAAAGGAATTTGTATTGTATACTAATCATAAAGCTTGACAATATTTGGGTAGTCAGAATAAGTTGAATTAGAGACATATGAAATGGGTTGAGCATTTTCAGAATTTCACATTTGTGATCAAATATAAGAGTGGAGTATCTAAGTGATTTGTTGATGCATTGAGTAGAAGAAGATCTTTGATGACTGAAATGAAAATTGAGGTTCTTGGTTTTGATGACATGAAGAATTTGTATGCAACTAACCTTGATTTTTCTAAGTGGAGAATGTTTAGAGCACCTACACTACATAAACCAAGTAAGTTTGAAGACAATTTCATTCAAGAAGGTATGTTGTTCAAAGGAATTTAGTTTAGTATACCAAGAGGATCAATGAGAACTAATTTGATAAAGGAAAAATATAGTAGTGGTTTGGCTGGACATTTTGGTATTGATAAGGATTGATTTTTCTTAAGGAAAGGTATTTTTGGCCTCAGTTGTACAAGGATGTTTAGAAATTTGTGAAGAGTTGTGTAGTTTTTCAAGTTGAAAAAGGAGCAAGTTAGAATACTATATTGTATACACCAATTTTTGTTCTTGAGAAACCTTGGAGAGATATCAACATGGGTTTTGTTCTTGGCTTATCGAGGACAAAAAGAGGTAATGATTCCATATTTGTTTTTGTAGATAGATTTTACAAGATGGGACATTTCATACCATGTAGGAAAACATCAGATGCAATGCATATAGAAAATATTTTTTTTAAGGAGATTGTTAGATTGCATACCAAAGAGTATCATCTCTAACCAAGACAGTAAGTTTGTTGGTCATATCTAGAAGACTCTATGGAAGAAGATAAACACCGAGTTGAAATTTAGTTCTACATTTCATCCATAGACTGATAGATAGAAAAAGGTTGTAAATAGAAGTTTGGGTAACCTATTGAGATGCTTAGTTGGAGACAAACTGAGAAATTGGGATTTGACGTTGGCATAAGAAGAGTTTGCATACAATAATTTAGTGAATAGGAGTACTAGAAAGACACCTTTTGAGATTGTTAATGGCATACAACTGAGAGGTATATGAGACTTAAGAGATATTGCTAGTGAAGACAAAAGGAGTGTTGAAGGGGAAGAATTTGCTGAGTTCATGAAGTCATTGCATGATGAAGTGAAACATAAGATGGAACAGAGTAGTAAAAAATACAAGGATAATATAGATAGGTCAAAAAGACATAATAATTTTTATTTTAGTGATGAGGTAATGGTTCATTTGAAGAAAGGAAGATTTCCTCTTGGAACATATGGTAAGTTGAAGATGAAGAAATTTGGTCCCTGCAAGATATTGAAGAAATTTGACAATGGAAATGCTTATGAAGTTGAGTTACTTATTGACATGGATATATCACCCATGTTCAACATTTCAAATTTGTATGAGTATCTTTAACTAGATGAAGAAGTGATAGTACCGAGTGATTATCCTAAGAAATAGATAGAGGAAATTGAGAAGATTCTGGATCAAAAAGTTGGCAAAACCACAAGAGGAAAGGATTACATGGAGTATTTGGTAAAGTGGAAGAATAGACCAATTGAAGATAGTACATAGATTTATCAATCTGAGTTAGATTTATCTCAAGTTGTACCTGACACATGATTCAAAGAATCATTTCTTTCCAACCCTAGGTGTCTGATGTAGGAGCATCTTGGGTTTATGGCAATCCTCGATCAACCAAAAATATGTTAGAGCTTCTTTGGATACTTAGTAGCTTGTTTTGTTTACTTGATAACTAATTTTGAATTCTCAGTGAAGTGTTACTATCGGTCATTGGGGAGCTCAACTACTATTTTGTTATTTCCTTTACCAAGTTGGTTTGGTGTGTTCGGTGTTGCTCGGTTCCTGAGCTTCCCGATTGGGAGAATTTAATTACTTGATGTTGGTTGACATGTGCAGTTAATTTTGGTCATGTTATTAATGTTGGGTTCTATCATTGGGAAATGTGTGGACCTAAATTTGGGTCATTGCTTTCCCCAATGCTAGATCTATGGATCTTTAGAACCGACCTGTTTGGTGGCCTCTTGTATAAATAAGTAGAGATGTTCTAGAATTTGAGGGCAGTTAGTTAGGAAGATAGAATCTGGAGTTTTGGATCCTCGCATGTATGAGGATTGTTTTGTAATTTAATTTCATTGTATTGGCCATAATTGGGAAGGCCTTACAGCTTGAAATGTATAAAGTTTAAATGAGAAAATGAAAATATATATGTATTCCTTCTCTCCTTCTCTATGTTGTTTCTTCTAAGTTGTTATTATGCAAGTAGGTTTGGTATTTGGGTGAGCCTTGGGCCCCAAGTTCATCCCTCTTTGCATAAATTTGGCTCTTAACATATGGTTCCATTAGCTTGAAAGTTTTAAAATATTTTCAAAAAATTTATAATCACCCATATGGTCTACATCCATTTCAAAATACTGTGTGTGTGAATTTTGTACCTATTCTGTAGACACAACACTTCAGTAAAACATAAGAGGTTAGCAAAAATGAAATCGTGCAATGAATTGAAAGCTAAACTAACCAGGTGATTTACTGTCTTCTAATAGGTGCGAGTATGATGTTCCCAGATTGTTATCAAGATCAGTGACCTTGACGACACCTAAAAGAAGGACTTGAATGCAAAATTGATATGAAATATGAATGCAATTAATCTATTTTTTTGTTGGATTTTCTATGCAATGATATGATCAAAACTTGATATGAATCTATGATATGTAAAAAAACTAATATGCTATGATGATCTAACAAATGAAAACTAATATGATATGAAAAATTATGCAATATTGATCTCACAAAGCTTGGATTTGCAAAGATGATTCTTCAGTCTCTAATTTGACAGCATGATTATGCAATTCTTGTGGATTTGAGAGATGATTTGTGAAGAGCTAAAGCCTTAATTTATAGAAATCCAGGGCTTTGAGGATGCATGAAAGAAAGCCATAAATTACTCAAATAACTCAGCTTGATTTTGAGTTATTTTTAAATAAATATAATTTAATTCACAAAAACATGCAAATCATGCAAAAACAACTTTTTAACTCAAATTAGAAGTTTAGATCAACTTTAAAACTCAAAAATGATGTTGAGTTCCAAAAAGTCAATAACTTGCATTGATTTTCTAATTTGGAGTTTAACTACTCTTTGATTGTGCACATGGATAATTATGAATTAATAAATAAATAAAGTGATTTATTCTCAACTTAACTGATTTTTGAAATAAAACAATTGATTTATGGGTTAATCAATCATTTAATCAAACTTTTATTCAAAAATAATATCATCAAATATGACAACTTGCTTTAATTAATTAAATAAGAATTTAATCAATTAATGATAAGAATTTTGATTTATTGTCAAATTTAAATAATAATACTTAGGAATAAATATAATTCAATTCAATTAAATAATTAAGTGGCAGAATTAAATCTAATTAATTAAATATTGAGAATATTCAATTAATCAAACTTTAGGATAAATAGGATTTATCACCAAATCATCATTAAATTAAAGATACTCAAGATGATTAGGAATATTACTAGGAATATTCCCCGATGCAGAATTTAAGATAATCAATTAGGATTCGATGATGTTCAGATGTGCCTTAGGTTAGGACTTTGATGTCTATTTCATTCGAATATGTCGATGTGAACTTATAGGCCATTTTTTGGGTATTACATTTTGCCCCTCTTTGAATTGCTGTGCGAAGCACAGTGGTTCAAAGACACTCTGTGTATGATATTTGAAACTAATGTTTGAAATTGAAATTGATATTGATATGAGACAGAAGCTAATTGAAATTGATATGAAGATAATAGGTCCTGAATGACCAAAGATAATGTTAACTATAGCAATGATGAACTAATGAAACAAAAGTGTCAAAATGCCTAATTTCGAACCTTATGATTGCGAAGAAGTGAGTGATTGATTCCAGACTTGATTGTCTTAGAAGAACCACGTTGGTATCACATCTGAACCCTTCAGTTACTGAAGAACCAAGGAAATAACACTAAGGAACTGATGGTTGCGAAAAGCTGATACAGTTTACAAGATTAAGAGAATACTAGATTGATATGGATCTTGATGAATCTGATATGCCCCGAGTGATGATTGATTTTCCCCGAGCGATGAGGTCTTTTTGATGAATCAGCAACTAGACATGGTTGTTGTCTTGATTACTGATGAAAGATATGATTTCAAAATTAGATTATAGACTTTGAATGATATGCAATACCATGCCCCCTTTGGGATGGAAATTGAAATTTGACAAGAAAAGCCAACGTTTGATAGTTTAGAAGCATGCTAATTGATTGGAAAAATGGTTAAACACATTTGAAAATGCATTCTACATCGTTTGGAGGTCCGAAAGACCAAGTTTGACTAGGTTTGACCATGAGTTGACCATGGTTGACCAAGTTGAAATTTTGATAGTTTGATGTAAGATAATCAGTTAAGTTGAATACTAGATTTCTGTGATGATGGAAGGTCGATTATGCAAGCAGTAGACAATGTGAATGATCTCAGATTTTGATTTTGATCCTGAAAAAGGATTCTACTTGTTGTTTCATTGGATGGACCTTCATGTAAGATTCAGCTCTTATTAGATTTGAAGAGACAAGTGGAGAATTATTTAAGCATTGAAGTTTAGCCAACCATTGTGAGATCATGCAAACATGCAAAAATGCAAAGAGACATGCAGTATGAAATGCAACCTAAGACCTAGGATCTAGTCACTAATCATGTGTCAATTTGTTATCATCATTGAACTTTTAGGTAACTGGATAAATCAATACAATGCCCACTAGCTATGAAACCATATACATATGAATATCAATTTGTATGCACAATAATCAATACAACACCCATTGGTCAACAACCATGGATATATGAATATTGATTTTGTTTTCGGAATGTCAGATTAGATATAAGCATCAAGGCACAAAAGCCAGGATGACCTGAATATCATGTCCATTTTGATATAGCAATTTGTATAAGCATCAGAACATAAATGTCATGATGACCTGAATACACCTTCCATGTCAAACATATCAAATAGTCAAGAGATCATTCTAAATCTAATGTGAATTACCCATAGTGACCCTTTATCATTCACATTCTAAGGTAAGATCGCATTTCACAGTAGGAGAAAGAACTCACTCAAAAAGACAATAGTTAGATCAAAGTTCCTTGAACTTTTTGGGTATCAATGGTCGAGGTATGCATGGCCATCCAATTCGAGATAGAGGCTCTTACAATTGGACACCATTTCAATCCAGAATTTCCAAAGTTGTTGGATTTTCACATACAAGTAGAAGACAAAGAAAAGATTATGCCCCTAGTCATCACTCTCTAAATCGTGTAAAGGACATCATTGAAGAGCTCGAAGGGACACTATATACAAGAAATCTCAATGTGAATCAGTAAGCATACAAGGAGATAAAAGCACGTAAAAAGCATAGATTATTTTTAGTTTGATGTTTGATTGTGTTGTTGTAGATGCAAAATCCTTTCTGGAGATGAGACTGACTGACTGCCTCAGATGAAGCTTCAAAGGACTCTGACTGGATATGATATGTCTAAGATACATTGGAGGCCATAGGATATGAATTTGATTGCCCCCAAGTTTGAACATTGATAGGATACAGACGCTTGAGCTGATTGGTATACAAACCAACTTTATTGAAAGAAGGATATATACAAACTAAAGCAGACTGAAAGCTAGGAAAGACCAAGATTGCACTGATAGATGGAGTGTTTTGAACAAGTGGCACCCATTTGCCAGGTTTTCACCATCTTGGTAGAGATTCTATTTTTGCTACCAAGGCGCCTGTTTCCAGGTTTTCACCAAGACACTTTTTCTTTTTCTCATTTTTTTTTATTTTTCACTTTTTTCAATTTTTTTGTGAATCATCAAGGCACCTATTGCTAGGTTTTCACCAAGATGTTCATTTTTTCAAGAATTTTTCATATTTTAAAGATTTTTTCATGACATTTTACCATAGACTGAATGCCTTAGGCATAAAATTTCTTTAGATAGAGAACGTTGATTGGTTCTTGGAGCTGTTCTCCTTTAGTCGTTGAGAGTTGATAGGCACCAGAGCCAAAAGTAGTAGTGATTACAAAGTGACCCAGCCAGTTGGGTTCAAACTTCCCCTTGCATTCTCTATGTGATTTACTTTTAGGATTCTCTCTCAAGACTAGATCACCAACTTAAAATTCTCCGTGTCTGACATTCTTGTTGTAGCCTCTAGACATTCTCTTCTGATATACTCTAAGATGATCATATGCTGCTTGTCTACGCTCATCTAGTAGTTCAAGTTCTTGCAACCTAGACACTCTGTAGTCATCGTCAGTTACCAGACCATGCATTCTAATTCTTAGTGATGGGATTTCAACCTCAATAGGCAGTACCGCTTCAGACCCATAAACTAAAGCGAAAGGTGTAGCCCCAGTAGGTGTTCTGATACTTGTTCTATAGGCCCAAAGAGATGGATTGATCATGAGATGCCAGTCTCTTCCTATCTTATTAACAGTTCGATGCAAGATTTTCAATAGATTCTTATTAGATCCCTCTACTTGTCCATTCCCTTAAGGATAGTAGATAGAAGACCAATGTTTTGTGATCTTGAATTTGGCACATAGATCATCTAGGTCTTTGTTCTTGAATTGTCCACTGTTATCTATGATTATGGAATGAGGTATCCCATATCTGCATATGATATAGTTCAATATGAACATAGATATTTTCTTTCCAATTGCTTGTGTCAAAGGGACTGCTTCTACCCATTTTATAAAATAATCTGTAGCTGTGATTATATGGGTATGTCCATTAGAAGAATGAGAATGAATCATCCTGATAAGATCAAATGCCCATTGATGGAAAGGCCATTGTGTTGTAAAGGGGATTAGATCTCTCCCTAGAGCATGAATTAAGTTGCCATGTACTTGACACTTTTGAAGATTCTTAGCTAATTTGATAGCCTCTTTCTCCATTTCAGGCCAATAGTACCCAGCCCTAATAAGTTTTCGAGCTAGTGTTAAACTGTTCGAGTGTGACCCACAAATACCTTCATGGACTTCCTCTAATGCACATTGAGACACTTTCTGTTCTAAACATATAAGTAGCATACCATCTAGACCTCATTTGTAAAGATCATTACCAATGATGACATATCGGTAGACATTTTAGATAAGGTATCTCTTTTCATGGCTGTTTAAGGTATCGGGAATGATTTGGTTTTGGAGATAGGAAAATAGGGTTTTGTATGTAGATGAATCATGACCTACAATAGTGCAAATCATGCGGGTTTCAGGAGAATCGTATGCAGGATAGGATAGTGCTTCCACTAGGAACTCGTAGCGTAGCTCATGTTTAGGCTGCTGTAAGAGAGTAGATAATGTTGCCATTGCATCGACAGCCTTGATCTCCATTCTAGGAATTTGCTCAAATGTGATAGATAGAAAATACTTCTTTACATCATCTACCATTCTTTTTTAAGGAATGAGCTTTTCATCTTTAGTTTGGTACACATCATTAACTTGATGAATAACAAGTTGAGAGTCTCCATGAATGTGTAGCTCTGTGACTCTCCACTCAATTGCTAGTTTCATGCCATTCAAAAGGGTTTCATATTATGTAATATTGTTTGTGCAAGGAAACTTTAATCTAAATGCTTTGGGTATGGAGTATCCTTGAGGAGTTATGAACAATATGCCTGCTCTGGATCCATTCTCTGTATAGGAGCCATCAAAGAATAATTGTCATTCTCTAGAAGAAAGATGCATGATAGAGGAATTTGGGAATTCCATTTGTAGTGGTGTATTATCAATCATAGGTGTAATACCCCAAAATTGGCACCTATTTATTTCAGGCAATTTTGGTGTATTTCTTCAATTCTATGTCATCAAAGTCCTATCTCACTAGGCAATTTTCTCTCTCCTACTTGACTCTATTTGACTTGATGTCAGTTGCAAAGACCCTAAATTGCAATAATCAAATGCTAAATTAATTCCTAAAAGTCTTTGACTTATATTAGCTAAATTATCCCTATGATAAATTAATTTAATTCTAAAGTCCTAAGTGCTTTAAATTAAATTAAATCTACCCCTTTAGCTAATTACACATCAAAAAAGGAATTAATATCATTATTTAATTATTTGAGTGGACATCTTTCTATTTGAATTTAATTATTCAAATTATTCAAACTAGTCACACCTCACATGTGGCATAAATTCCACTCTTTGATTAAATAATTCCATGTTTATTTGTCCAAAAAGTGAAGAGCCTTAATGGGAAGTGAAGAGTCACACCCCACATGTGGCAAAAGGAGTTACATGCAAGATTCCCCTCCTTTTCTATTTAAGAGCTTTCCTTTCTCATTCAAATAAAAACTTTTTGGAGAGCATAGAAATTATAGTGGAATTCTACTACATTTTTTTGAGGAACTTTTTGAGAGCACATAGATTATGCCAAAATTCTACTACACTCTTTGTGATTCATAGCTTTTGATTGTTATCATTTTAGTTAGTTCATTTTAGTATAACATTGCATTTCTTATTTAATTAATTTGCTTATCCTGTTCTTAATCTAGTTGCATTCTTATTTGAAAATACCAAAAAGAACTTGCATTCTCATTTCTAGATTAACATGCATTCATTCTAGATTACTTGCAATTTTTTTCATGCATATGATTTTCTTTAAAATCCTCCATTGTAGTTCAGTCTTATGGTTGTTAGCTTTCGATCTGAGAGCAATCTTGAAAACACCCTATCTACATAGGAGGCAACAGATCGCTTCACTACGGATTTCGGATTGAATAACTCATATTTTTTTTCTGTAATCTGATCATGTGAGTAATGATCATGTTGTGTGTGTGTTGAATTTAAGGTCACATTCACTCATACACATTTTGGCGCCCACCGTGGGGCAGAAAAGATCAATTTTTAGCCTCATTCTTGATTAGTTTTTCAGTTTTAGTGTTGGTTCAAGGCCTTATACGGCCATGTACAGCCTATAAACCTTGTAATATAGTAATGGATAGATAGAATGATGAATCCTCTTTCTCATTCTTTTTGTTTGGTTCATTTTTATAAAGAAATGAATAAGTTATGATCATTTTGGTGAAAGTGTGTATTTGCAGATTTGAGATTCTCTGAATACAGTCAGATTGAAACATCTGGTACGGACAAATTGTGAAGAATCGGGATCTCTAATAATATTCATTGGAAATATACATGAATTATCTTTCATTTAATTTTTCTTTGAGTCATTTTTATGTAGATTTGTGAAAGTTATGGGCATTTGAGTGAAAAATGGTTTTTAACAATCTGTATTGGAGTTGCAGGCAATGATTTATTCTTAAAAAATGATTTATGAATGGAAAAAATAAATGGATTACATATTTGGAAACTAGATTCATTAATAGTTACTATGAAATTGGTTTGGCTTCATTTGGATTTTTTCTGAGAAAGATATGTCATTCCCTAGGCAGGGCCTGATGTTTTAAATCTGGTTTATGACAAAAAAATGGCAGTCTGAAAAGGTTACTGGTTGAGGAACCAAATTGAATCATAAGACCTTTTAATTTTGGAAAATGGTAGTTCTTGATGTTGGATAAAAACTTCATTCTTTCTAAAAATTTTAATATTGTGATTTTATGGGTCAAATAAATCAATCTTTAAAGACTATCTTGAAGACAACAATGTTACATATCTTACGGTTTGCCATTGATTTGTCTTGATTCTGTACTTTCAGATGTGTGCTAAATGCTGGATTGCAAATCTTTGGACCTAAGGTGAGTTCTTAAAATCTCTATAACACTTGGTTTGGGCATAAAATTAATCTCTCATGTGTTTGGCTTGAGTGTTACATGCTTTCATAGAACATTTTTCAATTGATGCTCTGAATCGGAAATGAACAAGCATAGATTTGCTTTCATACAAGTTTGTGTAAGTGAATGCTTGTGTTTAAACATTAAGTAATTCTTGGTTTCAAATATCAAAACATCTCATTGAGTAATCTAGGGCATGGATTCATTCCTAGTTTTCATGAAGAGTTAAATGCATCACTTTGTGGACTCACTTCATGTTTACTTGGAAAGTTAAATATTCCATGATTCAAACCCTCTTGCACTTATGAGTAGTATTGATTAACAGTATTAGATTACTTGTGATTGATCTAGATTGCTATCTTAGGTTATTGGACTTGCTCATCTACCGGCCCCTCATTCCACCCCGTGGTTGCAAGGTCAATGCCACATTAAAGGGGAGGGGTCTACATAGAAAGAAGTGTTAATTGTTCCACCAGGCAACCCTTTTGTGCTTTTTAGAACTCACTAGTTTTCTAGGGTGTGGACTCACTTTGAGTTTGTGTGAGGAGTTAAATGCACCACTTTGTGGACTCACCTCACATTTACTTGAAGGGTTAAATGCACCACCTTTAGTGCTTTCCAATACTTTTGATAGTGAATTACTTACTTTTTAATTTCTAGAAGGCCTGCTTGGGGATTTCATCACCTCAAGGGATGACCTTAACTCCCATGTTCCAGCGGAGTATAAATATCAGGAGGTGAATCCAAAGACACCTCTCTTGGGAATGAGTTAAATTTCACTCTTGGCTAAGCCTCAAAGAACTTTATACCTTTGAGAAGTGAAGGAGGAGATTTGGGTTACCGTCTCCCCCTGGCTGTGTGATTTCAGATTCTTCTCATCTGTGGATTTGTGCCTCACGTACCTTGCGTATATTGAGGACTCCTTTTAGAAAAGCCATGTATATCCTTGTAGATAACTTGCTAGGATGTTGTTGTGTTCTAAGTGCCTGCTAAAACATTTTCAAGAACATACACAAGTAGAGTCCTTAGGGAGTAGAAATACTAAGTCACTATTCCTGTTCATGCACAAGGTTGATTTGTCCCTTGCCCATTGCTTGAAGACTGTTTGCTTGAACTCCTTGATTGTTGTCTTATGTGCTTGATCAATGACATAAATCTGATCTGCCTTTTTGTCCATGATTTATTTTTCTATTTTCCTGTCGTTCACCATCAGAAACTGGTTGTCTTGAGTTAGGAATTGATCGATCTTTGCTTTGACTTGCATTGTCTCTCATCTATTCATCTTATCTCTTTATGCCTTTTGTACCTCACGTTGCGATAGTCTTATCTCAGCTATTCTAGCCACCTCTTTTGATGACTCGTACTAGGTCCATCTTGCATCTTGGCTATTCTAGTCATTTATCCCCTTTTCGTTATCTTTGAGATAGAGTCTAGCTTTATCCTGAGTTATTTCTCGTTACATCTTCATCTATGACTGTCACAACTTGAAGTGGCAAGACTTATCCCATTTAGAATACTGATCAAGATAGAAGCAAACCTCGTAATCAAGGAAGAGGTCATTCTGAACCTGTCGTGCAATCTGAGTGTCATGAGGAATCCTCACATTCTTCATCATTCCAAAAGTATTACAATCCATTGTTTCAGATATAGTCTAACTTATTATTTCAAGAATATTATAACCCATTGTTTCAACATCAACAAGGCTCTAAAGGGTCACTTTCTATAATTGAACCCATTGACTCTTTCGATCTTATTTTCATGACCTCTCAGAATACTACCAACAAGATGAGAGATCCATTCCACTTCCCAAGGGGAGGTAAATTCAGCGATAGTCATGAGCAATCTCCAAATGACTGAGGTCATGGTCAGTCTCAAAATGAAAAGAGTTATGATCAATCCCACAATATTCAACACTCGGTCAACATTCGGGACCTTTATAATTTGAGGCAGCAACAAGGAGAACCATTCCTAACATTTCTCCAAAGATGGAGACAACTATGCACAAAGTATCCACATGAATTACCCGAGTCTAAAAAAATTGATATCTTCTTGGACAATCTTGTCCCAAATTTTGGATACCAAGTATGATTACAAGGTCCCCTCACTTTTGACAATATGATTAGGTGGGCTATGAGGATAGAAGCGTTTATGGTCAAGAAGGGAGAATTGACTTTGAACAAAGACAACAAGCAAGGACCTTCTTCCTCGAACAAGGATAAGTATAAGATTTTCAACAAAAACATAGATGTTATGAATGACAGGGTTGTTGAAAATGTGACACCAAAACCCTCAAAGTTCATCTTTAATCTTAGCTCTAGCATACAAATGGTCAAAGTCACTGAGAAGGCTGCAACAGAAGCTCAACCACCTTCAAGATTTGCTAGAAACAAACCTTGGATCTGTCAACCCAAGTGTAACTCTACTTCCTTGGGAGAACCTCTTGATGTGGTTTATAGGACTTTGGTGCAAAACCATAACAAGAATTCAAATCATCAGGAATTCAAAGACTCCTTTCCTCCTCATGGGAAAAGTGAATTATCCAAGTCTAAAGGTACCAACGATGTGGTCAACTATATGTATGATACTAGCGACATTGTCATCAATGAGATTGAACCTGTTGATGTTGAGTACTATAACATGATCATTTCTTTGAGAAGTGAGGATGCTCCTAAACCAAAAACTCCCTTTATCTTGTGAGGCCCTGCGTCTCCCTCTTATAACTCCACACAGTCTCCAGCTTGTGAGAATGCTATCACTTGATCTTGTGCGAAGATTATTCTCAAAGGTCCCAAACCTTTGACATCCAGATCAAAACTATCTATGGATAAAGCCCTCACCAAGGCAAACGTCCCCAAAGATCTCAATCTCGACCAGTTTCAATCTATGGTGGGTCATTTGACCTCACCTCATTATTTGTCCTTCTTTGAAGAAGATGATCACTCTCCAAGCCACCTGCATAATGCTCCCCTACACATTGAAGTTATGGAAGGTCCCGAGCGTGTCCGCCATGTCCTCATTGACAATAATGCTGGCCTAAATACTTGCTCTACTAAGCTTCTTACCCAAATGATAGACAATCTTGTTCCTACCAATAGAGAGTCCACTGAGTTCTATGATGCTAAGCTAAAAGAAATAGAAAAGACCTTGAAGATCAAAGATATTGGCATGGGGGAATATCAGATTGAGTCCGTCTTGTCACTGAAAGCTCTCCCCATATCTCCACGTTCCTATGAGGAACCCTCTGAAGATAGATTTGGTATTGGCTATCAGAGCTATGAGCTTGACCAACCTAGCTATAGCTTTCACTCATGCAAGGATTTAGATAATGAAGAAACACAGATTCAGCCTATGACATATGAAAGACCTTTGAATGATCAAAATTCTGATTCAGACTACCAGAAAGAGTCTTATCTACCTTCTCAAGTGCTTCAAGAACATGATCTTGGTCCTCAGCATGAGGATTTTATATGCTCTACTGAACAAATTTCTACTACTACAGCTACTACTGAATATGTCATTGCCTCTAATGGCACACATCTTGATTGGGAGCAATTGCTGGATGTTTCCCTTATCTTGGGTATGCCCCAGGGTATGCCTACTCTAGATTATTCCACCACTTCTGCTATTGAATAGACTCCAGCTGCTGCCAACTCTAATGGCACACATACTGATTGGGAGCAACTGTTGGATGCTTCCCTTATCTTGGGTATCCCCCAAGGTATGCCTATTCCAGATTACTCAGCTGCTCCTACTACTGAACAAGATCCTGTTGTTGAAGAAACACCTCCTGTGATAGATGACAAAAATGAAGAAAGTCTGCCTCTGACTATGTCTCTAGCTGAATGGGACTCCATATCAGATGCTACTATAGAAATACCAGTTGATGCTACGCACTTATATGCTAGTCTTAACAACTCAGAAAGAGGAGAAAGTTATGATCCTCCAGATCAAGCTATTGATGATGATCCTTTCCACCCTCTTATGGAGATCATTCCTATGCCTCCTAGGCCATCTATTCCAAGTTATACTTCTACTACTCCAGCAAATCATGGGTATGTAAGACCCCATTCTGTTATAGCTTCATGGAATGTTGGTAGATCCAAAATTGAAATGGTTCATGTTCATGCACTCTTACCACCTGAAAGAGGACCTAACTCTTGGAATAGATCATCTTGGTTAGGCTCACATAATATTCCTCCAAACTTATCTAACTCTTCTAAGACAACTCACAATCGACAACGCTCTATGGAAGATTACTTTCTTGCTCTATCTGATGCATTCATGAATGATGAGGATGATATTGATATATTTTCACTTGAGGCCATCCCATTGACTTCTCTTCCCTCTTCATCTCCTAGAAAAGTGGCCCGTCCACTTCCATTTCCACCTCTCCACCTGAACTAGTCATATAAGCCTCTTTCATCCACCATTCTCGAGTCTTTTGGAAGTAACTTGGATGTGCAACATAAAAACAAAAATAATAAGAATCCACTTATATCTCAAGGTCACCATGTCCCATCTAATCGACATGTGACTATGAAGAAAGGAAAGCAATAGAGGTGTTCAAAAGACCGCAAAGGTCCTCAAAAAGAAGAAGACAATCAAAAGCCAAAAAATAAAATAAAAAATGGATCTCAAAATCCATTCTACAGGCATTGTCATCAAAAGCACCTCAAAGTAAAGAAGAAGAAATTCAAAAGCTATGTGGATTCCAAAGAAAGGAAAAATCAAAGTTTTCATTCGAGCTTCCAAAATTCTCATACTTCCCTCCATTCCATCACCCTTGCCTCTCATACTTTACCCTCTTCACTCCATCTTGCCTTGTCCCAAAGTGCATATCAGCATCTCCTCATTGGTAATGACATGACTGAGAGAAATCTAGAATGTACTCTCCCTAAGCGTTTAGAGCGTGGGAAATTTGATAAAGAGTTAAGATGGTTCCATGAGGATGTTTGTGGGTCTCACTTAAGTGATCTTTCCTTGACTATGAATCTCTCAATAGTTGGACACTACTAGTTAGATCTCCTGTTATTGCTACAACATCTAGTTTTGATTCTACAACTTCTCAGCTGACTACTACTACAAAATACTATGCTCTCAGAGATCTACCACTAAAGGAGAACGACTCAAAGAACCTATCAATGCTCTTCACTTGAAGAAATTCTACAGCTGAGGCATTCTGTATGTGCTCATGTACATACTTATTGGTCTTGAAAAAATCCAAAAAAATGGTATATTGCAAAAATTTTAAAAATTGCAAAATGTCCTGAAAAAATGATCATCTTAGTGAAAACCTGGCAAACAAGTGCTTTGATGTATCTATTATCCTGGTGAAAACCTGGCAAATAGGCATCTTGATAATACTCAAAAAAATAGAAAATTTGAAAAAAATACAAAAAAAGAATGAAAAAAAAAATAAAAAATAAAAAATACAAAAAAACAAAAAAAAGCAAAAAAAGAGAGAAAAGTACAAAAAAATTGAAAAAGAAAAAAATGTGCCATTGATGAAAACCTGGTAAATAGGCATCATGGTAGCAAAAATAGAATCTCTGCCAAGATGGTGAAAAACTGGTAAACAAGTGCCTCTTGTTTTCCTGAAGTAACATCTTCTCTCAGCGTCGCTTGGCTCTTAGTTTCTTGCTTTAGTTTCCTTTCCAGCTTTGGTTTACTTCCTTTGCTTCTTGCTTTAGTTTTCTTTCCAGCTTTGGTTTGCTATCTCATGCCTTTGCTTTCAGTGTCTTCGAGTTTTTTTCTTGACTCTTCATAGATTGGAACTGGTTCATGCTTAGGGGCACCTGCCTGGTCTAGGGGGCATTGTCCTATCACTTTCAAAAACTCTTTTTGTGCATCAGTCACTAGTGGTTCTCACCGTGTCTGCTTGTTGATGCCTAGCTACTTTTTGAGATCTCTCTCTTTGAGGGTCTCTCTCATATTGGTCACCGGTGGTTCCCACTATGCCTGCCTACTGATACCTAGCTCTTGTTCAATCTCTTTTCAGGATCTATCCCTTACATCAGTCACCAGTGGTTCTCATTGTGTCTGCCTACTAATGTTTCACTAGTATCTATGAGATCTCTCACCTTGAGGATCTCTCTTGTATCAGTCACCAGTGATTCTTACTGCATCTGCCTATCGATACTTCATTTAGTTTCTCGATATCTTCTTGAGATTTAGTCTCCCGCGATAGTCACCAGTGATTCTCATTGTGTCTGCCTGCTGTCGCTATCCTATTGAGACTTTGAACGTTGTATGTTTCTGAATTGATTTCAATCCACTTGAACATGAACTTAAACTAAAACTAAACTAAATATGTGTTTCTCTGAGGCATGCTAAGCTTTGTTTTCTTTGAGTGCTTGTTTGTTTGCTTTACTTTTTCTTTGCTTTCTATTTGTTGGTTTAGTTCCAATGATCCAAAGAATTCATATAAGAGGGGTGTCTATCTGTAAGAGCCTCCATCTTGTATTGGATGGCCATGTGTACCTCGAATCCTTTTATATGGATGCTTTGGTGAGGTTGGTTCTTCTCCTTGTCTTTTGAGTGACTTCTTTCTGCTACTGGTGAAATTGTAAACACTCGTCCTATTAATTGAATGTAAGGGTCACTATGAGCAATCTTTGGCAAAAGAAGGAACTCCTATGTGTTTGGTGTGTTTTTCGTAAGCAACATTCAGGTCATTCTAGCATCTATGCTCTAATGCTTATGTGAACTTGCTAGATCAAAAGGAATAGGTGTTCAGGTCATGCTGGCTTCTTATGCCTTAATGCTTACATCTTATTTAGACAAACCTAAGACTTATGTCATATTCATATTCTCATGATAGTGATATTAGTGAGGATTGTATGACATCTTGTGATTTTCCAAACTTAAATGACTCTATGATGATAAATATGGTGAGTCCAACAACCAAGTCCTAGGGTTTGCATTTTCATTCTAGGCTTGCATCTTTAGCTTAGGCTTGCATTTTCTAGGCTTGCATGTTCATTTTTAGGCTTGCATTTGAGACAATGTTTGGTGCTCTCTTGATTGTCTTCATCAAAGGTTCTAATCTCTAGTCCTAGTTTCATCACGGTTGCACAAGTTTTCGGGATCGAAATTGAAATCTGACATCTCTACATAGCTCAAAATCGCGTTTTAAATTTTGAGATCCTTTGGGATCGGATGCTGGTGTAGTCAGCCTTTTGGCATCATTTTCCTGCCAGATCGTCATCTTTGCATCATGTTCTTGAGATCTTTGCTCTTTTCATCAAAGTCAACCTAGTCAAATTTGGTCAACTATGGTCAAACTTGGTCAACAGGACCTCTGCATTATTCTAATTTGCTTCTGCATCTTCTTGATCTTTGATCTTATCTTTATTTGTAATCTCTTACTGTCAATCACCTTCTGACGTGTCATCTTTCGATTTCGCTCCCGAGGGGGCAGGATGATTGCATCATTGAATCTTGTCGAATCAATTCTTGAATCAGTCTGATCTGAATCATCAATTTTCATTACTTGGGGCATCTTGGTGTCTCACATTTTCTTATCTCATCATCTATATTTTAGGTATTTGAGCAATCTAACTCAGATCCTCGGGAATCAAGTTTCATTTTGGAGGGGATTCTCGAAATCTTTTGGGTATTGGGGCAATCTAACCCTAATTCTTGGGAGTCAAGCTTCATTCTGGAGATGGCTCTCAAAATCTCTCTTAGACTGTTATCTGGGAAATCTAACTCGGGTCTTGGAGGGCTAAGCTGCGTATTGGGGCAATCTAACCTTGATTCTAGAGATAGTCCTAAATTTGCATCTTCATCAATTGGTATTGGGGTAATCTAACCTTGATTCCAGTTCTCTTCTAAGATAGTTGTCTTCACAATCTAACTTGGACTTCAAAAATTCTCATCATTTGTCACTTCAGACTATTCTTTGAATCAATGTGTTGTTTGCACATCAATTCAAAGAGGGGCAAATGTAATACCCCAAAATTGGCACCTATTTATTTCAGGCAATTTTGGTGTATTTCTTCAATTCTATGTCATCAAAGTCCTATCTCACTAGGCAATTTTCTCTCTCCTACTTGACTCTATTTGACTTGATGTCAGTTGCAAAGACCCTAAATTGCAATAATCAAATGCTAAATTAATTCCTAAAAGTCTTTGACTTATATTAGCTAAATTATCCCTATGGTAAATTAATTTAATTCTAAAGTCCTAAGTGCTTTAAATTAAATTAAATCTACCCCTTTAGCTAATTAAACATCAAAAAAGGAATTAATATCATTATTTAATTATTTGAGTGGACATCTTTCTATTTGAATTTAATTATTCAAATTATTCAAACTAGTCACACCTCACATGTGGCATAAATTCCACTCTTTGATTAAATAATTCCATGTTTATTTGTCCAAAAAGTGAAGAGCCTTAATGGGAAGTGAAGAGTCACACCCCACATGTGGCAAAAGGAGTTACATGCAAGATTCCCCTCCTTTTCTATTTAAGAGCTTGCTTTTCTCATTCAAATAAAAACTTTTTGGAGAGCATAGAAATTATAGTGGAATTCTACTACATTTTTTTGAGGAACTTTTTGAGAGCACATAGATTATGCCAAAATTCTACTACACTCTTTGTGATTCATAACTTTTGATTGTTATCATTTTAGTTAGTTCATTTTAGTATAACATTGCATTTCTTATTTAATTAATTTGCTTATCTTGTCCTTAATCTAGTTGCATTCTTATTTGAAAATACCAAAAAGAACTTGCATTCTCATTTCTAGATTACTTGCAATTTTTTTCATGCATATGCTTTTCTTTAAAATTCTCCATTGTAGTTCAGTCTTATGGTTGTTGGCTTTCGATCTGAGAGCAATCTTGAAAACACCCTATCTACATAGGAGGCAAGAGATCACTTCACTATGGATTTTAGATTGAATAACTCATATTCTTTTCTGTAATCTGATCATGTGAGTAATGATCATGTTGTGTGTGTGTTGAATTTGAGGTCACATTCACTCATACACAATAGGTGCATCTACTAATTGATCAGAAATAACCTATCCTTTGATATCATTTCTTTCCACATATTCAATGTCAAATTCACTTAAGAGCATAACACATTTAGCTAATCTACCTGTGAGGGCAGCTTTGCTTAGTAGGTACTTGAGTGGATCAATCTTAGCTACCAATTGTGTGGTATGAGCTAACATGTAGTGTCTCAGTTTCTATGATGCAAAGATCACAGCTAGACAAGCTTTCTCAATCATTGAATAATTCTTCTCATATGCAACCAATGTTCTACTGATATAGTATATAGCTCTTTCCTTTTTGTTCTCATCATGTTGTGCTAGCAATGCCCCCAGTGATGTATCTATAGTAGAGACATATAAGATCAAAGGCTTTGCATGAATAGGAGGCATCAAGATAGGAGGATTTGATAGATACTTCTTGATATTGTTAAAGTTTTTCTCACATTCTTCATTCCATGCAAAGGTCACACCTTTATGTAATGTTTTTGTAAAAAGCTGTGATATGTCCGCTAACTGTGATATGAATCTTTTGATAGATTGAACTCTTCCTTGCAATGTCCTCATTTGACTGATATTCTTAGGAGGTTGCATCTCCATTATATCCTTTACTTTAGCTAGATCAACCTCAATGCCCTTCTTTGAAACGATGTATCCTAAGAGCTTTCGAGAAGTGACACCAAAAGAAAACTTCTTAGGATTTAGTCAGAGACTAAACTTTTCCATTCTGTCTAGGATCATGCTCAAGTCCTTTAGATGTTCAATTCTAATCATAGATTTTGGTAATGTGTCATCAACACAATCTTCCATAGTTCGATGCATCGTGTCATGGAAAATAGATGTCATTGCTCTTTGATATGTAGCACCGACATTTTTAAGCCCAAATGGCATGACATTCCAACAGAAGGTACCCCATGCACATGTAAAAGGAGTTTTCTCTTGATCCTTTGGGGCAATTTTTATTTGGTTATATCCAGAGAAACCATCCATTAAGGAATACATCTCAAAACCTGCAGTCATGTCCACTATCATATCAATGTTAGGTAGTGGAAAATCATCCTTAGGGAACACTCTATTCACATCTCTAAAGTCTATGCACACTCTGATTGAACCATCTAGTTTAGAAATAGGTACAATATTGGAGATCCACTCTGCATAGTCAATAACTCAGATGAATCCAGCTTTTAGGAGCTTCTCTAATTCAGCTTTTACCAAGAGTGCAACGTGAGGATGCATCTTTCTCAACTTTTGTTTAACAGGTTTGACATTTGGAGCTATAGATAAATGATGCATTATAAGATTAGGATCCAACCTGGGCATATCTGATTATTTCCATGGAAAGTTGATCTTTTTTTTTTGTTCGGAATGTAGTAAATTTTTTCTTCTCTTCTTCTGATAATGATTGTGCTACATGTACCAATTGTGGTTCCTCCGTTGTACCCAAATTGATGGATTAAGTGGGCTCAATTAGAACTGGAGATCTGTCCTATAAATGACTCAAAAGGACATCAAATATCTCATCCTTAGGCACCTCAGAGAGGTTTTCACCTTCAGATACATATTTTATTTTTACTTTTGTCGGTTTTGAGACTACCACAAAGTGGTTTTCACCCTCAGAACTCCTTTTCTTTTTATTCTTATTCTTATTTTTCTGACTAAGATATTTGATGTCCGACTTGGTCATGCTGACACTTGGTTCACTAATGGAAGTCCTCATAGGCTCAACTACATTTAGGTAGAAAGTAAGGGCATAGTCATTTGGGAAGGCATAAATACCATGGCTCAGATTTGTGGAGGTTTGATCAATAAGGTCTAGATATTGGATAGTCAAACTAGGGAAAGATTGGGAGATAGTGTTTATAGATATGGATATGTCATCATTGGTCCTAACATGATGCTCGAGTTCAAAGGTGATATTAAAACTTAAGACATTCAATTTGTGAATAGGCTAAATGTCATCGTGGGAGTCCAATTCAGCCATAGGTGGATCAGACTCGATAAGTTCATCATTTCATTCTAGACTTATGTTAGGTTGGGGTGCATATTGGTGAATAACATCAACATGTTTCTCTGTGATAAGGTCATTTGGTTCTGGAATGATTCCCCATTCATAGTCATTAGATTCATCTTCTAATTCAGGATCTCTAGGAAATCTTAGAACATGAGTAAAGTCAGGGTGAATACCCCAAGAAGGGTTACCCTCAGATTTGGATTTGTATCCATACTCATGGGAATGTGTCTCAAAATAACTACCACCTTCTTCTTCTTGATGGTTTTCAAGATTAGCTAGTTCTTGTGTTGTAATGATCTCTTGATTGATAGTAGGTTCTTGTGTTTCTACTACATTAATTCTTTTGATTGGATCATCTTTATCATCAAGAAGGTCTTTGATCTCCTTAGGCAATTTTTCATAGGGGATGAGTTCTGAGCTGTCTGAATCACTATCTGATGGTTCTATTTCTTCTTTCTTAAGAAGAGGTTCTCCTAGTGTGATCTTCTCTATGACATGAGAACAATTACCTTTGAGGTGATAGGGTTTCTTCTTAAAGCCTAGGCCAACAGTATTCTTATTTTCTCTACCAGTATGTGGGAGAGGTACCTCAAGACCTTTTCCTCTAACTCCTAGAGGTCCTTTACCTAAATATCCCATCTTAGCTATCAATTTATCTCCTAGTCCATATGACTTAGAAGGGAGTTTGGATACTGTAGAGTCACTAGTTTGAACAACTTGAGATTCAGGTTCATCTTTGTATAGCCATGCAAGCACAGCTTCATCTTCTTCAAATTCTTTCTTGGAGACTTGTTCTGCTACAAAATTCTTTTTATATACCTCAAGGGGTTCTTTAGAGTCTAGTTTGGATTGTTTCAAAGATTTCCAATAAGACTTAGGTGAGATAGGGAGAGATGTCAAAGATAAGACTGGCTCAATAGCATATTCTCCCATACTATTTTCTTTGCTATTAACCTCTTTTGCAAGATCTTCCATTTTAGATGTGGATGCTTCTTTGGTTGGTTCAATGGAAGATTCTTTGTTATTAGGCACAAGCTTATCTCTACTTTCCTTCAAGGTATTACAAGTTGTATTCAGATCCATGGGGATAGTAACCTCTACTCCTTCATAAGGAAACTTCAAACATTGATGGTATGTAGAAGGAATAGCTTGCATTTCATGTATCCATGGTCTCCCTAGGAGGATGTTGTAGGCCAAAGGTAGATCAAGCACTTGATAGATGGTATCTTTGATAACTGGACCCACTCAGATGGGTAAGACAATGGCGCCTTTAGAAGATCTTTCTTGTTCATCATAGGCTTTTATGGTTATCTTCTTTTGAGGATCAATAGCCAATTCTGAAAATCCCAATTGTGTGATCAAGTTGTAAGAACAAATGTTTTGGCCAGCGCCCCCATCTATCAACACATGTTTGACTCTATGGTTCTTGATCAAGACTTCTATATGCAAAGGTTGATTATGTGGGTGACTCAAGGAGTTGTCATCTTCCTCTAAAAAGGAGATATATTGTGGAGATGTAAGATGTCCAACCATAGTCTGGAACCTATCTAAATCAAGGTCATCAGGAACATTGGAACTGAGAAAAACTTTGTCTAGTATGGCTCTTTGAGATGGAGATGTTTGAAGAAAATCAAACATGGAGATTTTGGCATTAGTGTGCTAGAGTTATTGAATGATGCTGTAAGATGTAGGCCTTATATCCTTTGGATTGGAAGATTTGGAAGCAGCCTTCTGTTTAGAAGCAGATGAAAAATTGAAGGGCACCTTAGGGACATTTGATGAATCTGGGATTTGTCCTTTCAGATGTGCTTGGGCTTGTGATTGAGTAACTACGTTGGTGGATTGATTTTGTCTATCTCTTCATACAATTGTGATGACATTGCAATGCTCTGAGAGACAGGGTTCAACCATATTGATGGTAGCATTATTTCCAGGGTAAGCATAATTGACTTTTTCCCCCATATTAGGTTGAGAAGATGAAACTTCTTGACCATGTTTCAGAAATGGTTTTGTGAATGCTATATGATCATTATTTCTCTTAGGATTGTAAATTGTGATGTCTCCCTTATCGATCAGATCTTGAATGGTGTGTTTCAACCCTAAGCAGTTATTAGTTTTGTGACCTTTACCTCGATGGAAATCACAGAATTCATTTTCTCTCCACCATTTTGGCTTAGGCTTAGAATCAGGTGGTTGGATTGCTGGAAAAGAGATGATGTTATCAGCCAGTAGAGTTTTCATAGCTGATTCTAAAGATTCTCCAAGAGGAGTGAAATTTCACTGTTTATCCCAAGATTTGTATTCTGACTTCTTTTGAAATGGTTCAGATGACTTTTGTTCTGAAGCTTTAATGGCCTGGGAACCAAGAGTTAGGTTGTAGGCTTGTGCCTTTGATGGGGCACAGATAGTATCAACAATGCCATCTGTGATGATGCCTTTGTTCTTGTTCCAATTTTTGTTCTTGTCTTTAGAAATGGACCCAAATTCATACTTGTCTTTCTGAAGTATGATTTCTCCTTTTTTCAGAAGCACTTTTTCAATTTTGATAGCATTACCTACCATCTTATCAAAAGATGTATGATCTTGCATTTGTAGAGGATAATTGATTTCTAGAACAAGGTTATTGATGAAGATTTCTATTTTTTCTATTTCTGGAATAGGTCTGGCATATAGAGAGAACTTCTTCATCCATCTCTTGAGAAATGTTAGGAATGGCTCCCCTGGATATTGCTTGAGATTACAAATATCAATCATGGTGACTGGATGTTGAATATTGTAGGAGTATTGCTGATAAAACAATTTGATCAACTCCTCAAAAGTTTTGATAGTAGAAGGCAATCTAGAGAACCAGTGGATGGCTGCTCCCCCTAGAGATCAAGGGAAGAGATGCATTAGATAGGTTGGTTCGTGCATGAAATCCATAGATTGTGTACAAAATTCTCTAACATGATCTTGAGGATCTGAGCGTCCATCATACTTATCATACTTAGGTATCTCCACTCTTTTTGGGAATGGTGGCATGTACAAGTCTTTGTCGAAAGGAAAAGGACATAGGGCTTCCATGGAGAATTCCCTGGGTTCCTTTTCTTTTTCAAGGTTGTTAAGTTTGACTTGCATGGCATGCATTTGTTTCATCATAGCTATGAGTGGAGTTTCTTCCTCATGCATAATGATATTTTCAACATTAAAGTTGGGAGGAAGTTTAGCTCCTTGATGAGCTAATTGTAAAAAGTATGCCTCTCTATCTTCTTTCAAGAAATGCTTCATCATTCATTTGAAGTTATCATCATTTTGATATTGAGCAATTTCTTTAGGTGTGGGTTCTTGATATGCACCATGTTGAGATTGAGCTCTTTGAGAGCCAAAGTTTGTCCTTGCTTGAGACATGGTAGGAGTTTGTGGACTCCCTGGAATAGATTGATGTGGGGTTTGTTGAGTACCTCCGTGAGTTGATGGAGTAGGTATGTAACCAATTTTTAATCAAAATTTGCTATCACCATCATCTTCATAAAGGCCAAAATTGATGAGTTGTTCAAGAGTTGGACCCCTGGTAGTGGTTATAGGTAAGGTCTGGGATGGCTCTCCAAATTTCTTGTGTGAGGAAGCTCTAGTTTCCACCATCAACTTTGAGTGAAACAAAAGAATAAGATCCAGATGACTAAAGAATGAATGGAATCAAGATGATCAGATGATGCAACCTTGTCAAGGTTTGATTGATTTGAAGATTCGATTAGATGTGGGTGAATGATACTATGCCCTGGATGTATGGGTAGACTCCCAAAAGATAGCAGACATGAGTTCACAACACTTAGTCATTTTGATGATAGATTTGATAGAAGATTGATAGTTATGACAAGTTTTTGACACAAGATGAAAAGGACTCAAATTGATTAAACATAAGGCTAGATTGGATTCAAAAAGCCACTCTTAGGAAATGATAGGGTTCTTAATAGCTACTGCTCTGTTCCTGACACAGTGATTTGTTCGACATGGTTTGGAAATAGGCTGGAAAAGCTAAGTATCTGGCAATTCTGACAATTTTATGACAACTTTCAAAATTTTCCCAAATGAAACTATGCAGAATCGTATGACAGTGGGTATGCTATGAAATGATAGCTGAAAATCTTGTACGATAGTTGCAAAACTCACATGACAGTGGGTATGCTATGAAACGACAGTTTAAGAGCTCGTACAACAATTGCTAGCAAGATTTGACTTTTTTGAATTTGATTGGCAGAAAGACTCGTACGACACTAGATTCCTTACCATACGATAGTTGGGCATGGATGAAATGACATTTGACAAAAAATCATATGACTTTCTGACCTCCTGAGATGACTTCTGACTCCGGAAAGGAATTTCACTTCAAATTTTGCAAATTTAGGGTTTTCAGTGTTAGATTGTTTGCAAATTGTACTGTCTAGATTCGAGGATTGTAATAGATTTGTTCATTTTCAGTAACTAGATAGATAAACAAGTATGCAAAATAGCAAGCAAGTGATTTCAAGCATGTCTAAAAACAATGAACAAGGGCAAAAGAAACCTTGCGCATGGACAATCAAGTGATTTTATTTGTTCTAATCCTCAAAAGTGCTAATTGTGTATGTTCCAAAATGTTTTGCAATGACGCACATATATCCTAGAAAAATGAAAATTTGGCCTTTCTAGGGTTTTTAGTAAAGGTTTGAATCTGCAACTTTTATGATCCAAAGGGGTGAACTCCAATCCTGGCGCACCAGGGTTTTGACATAGTCTGAGAATTTAATCAATTAGGAGCTGCTAGGGAGATCTGACAACCCAACAATGAGCCACACTTGTGAAGATTTCTTCCACAAGGACATTTATATAGCGGCTACCACTACCATGGTGAAAATGGCTATTATCGTTCGAGGTTCCGTCAACATAGTTTGGCCTATGAAGGGACTCACAATAGTATACCACAAGGGGACTTGGCTCCAGATCCAAGGGTTTGACACCTTTTCTATTTTAACCTAGATAAAGTAGGAAGATAAATCTGACACGCTAAGATGAAGATTATCTCACCAAGGTCTATGATATCAACCCCGCGTGATCTATCAACCTCTTTGGATAGAGAATGTATCAATCAATAAGGGAAGACACATGGACCAAGTAGAATGTGAGATGCACTAAGTATCCTCCCTACCTACAAGGATTCTATCATCAAGAAGGATTTCACTGGGAATCCAATCTCTCAAGAACCACAAATAGTGTTCATAGGGCCTAATTACTATGTTTTCATAGATATATCAGAAAACAAATCTATCCAAAAGCATTCAAAAGCACAAAAGGTGGTACACTTAATGCTCCAAATAAATGTGAGGTGAGTCCACAAAGTGGTGCATTTAACTCCTCACACAAATTTAAAAGCAAGTACACACCTTAGAATACTAATGAGATCCAAAAAGCACAAAATGGGAAAGAACTGGTGGAACAATTAACGCTCTTTCTAAGTAGACCCTTCCCCTGAATATGGCACTGACCTTACAACCACAGGGTGAAATGAGGGGTGAGTAAGAATAAGTGAGTCCAATATCCCAATTTTGCTAATAAGATCAATCAAAAATATCCTAAGATTGCCTATCAATACTTAAGGTGTTACAACCTAGTATTCAATTATGCAAATTTGAAGAAAAGCATGCAAAGAAAACACTCAAGTCAAACACATGAGAGATTCATTTTAGGATCCAAATTGAAATGTTATCAGATTGAGGAGAATACCTAGAATCCTCGCAACATGCTTGGTAGATGTTTACCTTCTTTTAGCAATTCTTGCACTTTTTCCAATCAAAACCAGTAGGAGTCAATCAAAAATAGAAAATTTCAATTGTTAAGATTAGCTATTAGTCAAAATCTGAAAACCAAATATGACAACTTGCCTAAAAAATGAAACAACAGTTGAAATCTAATGCTGAAACTCATATGACAGTGGGTCTGTTACCAGATGATAGTATGAAACTCGTACAACAGTGGGTGTGCTCCTAGACGATAGTCTAGAAACTCATACGACACTGGGTGTTCTGTGAAATGACAGTTAAACTTTCAAATGACAGTGTGTATAGCACGACACGATCCTCAATCTGATAGACTATCGTATGATAGTGGGTACAGTGTGAAATGACTTTTGTCAGAAACTCATACGAAGATTGTACGAACAAAAATTAAAAATCATAATTTTTCATAGAAATAGAGGAGAAAAAGATAGAAATTGATAGAATTGAAATGGAAACCCGTTTCAGGGCCCCACGGTGGGTGCTAGAAATGTGTGTGTGAATTTTGTACCTATTCTGTAGACACAACACTTTAGTAAAATATTAGAGGTTAGCAAAAATGAAAATGGGCAATGAATTGAAAGCTAAACTAACCAGGTGATTTACTACCTTCTAATAGGTGCGAGTATGATGTTCTCAGATTGTACCGAGATCAGTGACCTTCACGACACCTAAACAAAGGATTTGAATGCAAAAGATGGATATGGAATATATGCAATTAATCTATTTTTTTAAATTTTCTATGCAATGATATGATGAAAATTGATATGAATCTATAATATGTAAAAAAACTGATATGCTATGATGATCTAACAAATGAAAACTAATATGATATGAAAAACTATGCAATATTGATCTCACAAAGCTTGGATTCGCAAAGATGATTCTTCTGTCTCCAATTCGACAACGTGATTATGCAATTCTTGTGGATTTGAGAGATGATTTGTGAAGAGCTAAAGCCTTAATTTATAGAAATCTAGGGCTTTGAGGATGCATGAAAGAAAGCCATAAATCACTCAAATAACTCAGCTTGATTTTGAGTTATTTTTAAATAAAGATAATTTAATTCACAAAAACATGCAAATCATGCAAAAACAACTTTTTAACTCAAATTAGAAGTTTAGATCAACTTTAAAACTCAAAAATTATGTTGAGTTCCAAAAAGTCAATAACTTGCATTGATTTTCTGATTTGGAGTTTAACTGCTCTTTGATTGTGCACATGGATAATTATGAATTGATAAATAAATAAAGTGATTTATTCTCAACTTAACTGATTTTTGAAATAAAACAATTGATTTATGGGTTAATCAATCATTTAATCAAACTTTTATTCAAAAATAATATCATCAAATATGACAACTTGCTTTAATTAATTAAATAAGAATTTAATCAATTAATGATAAGAATTTTGATTTATTGTCAAATTTAAATAATAATACTTAGGAATAAATATAATTCAATTCAATTAAATAATTAAGTGGCAAAATTAAATCTAATTAATTAAATATTGAGAATATTCAATTAATCAAACTTTAGGATAAAAAGGATTTATCACCAAATAATCATTAAATTAAAGATAATCAAGATGATTAGGAATATTACAAGGAATATTCCTCGATGCGGAATTTAAGATAATCAATTAGAATTTGATGATGTTCAGATGTGCCTTAGGTTAGGACTTCGATGTCAATTTCATTCGAATATGTCGATGTGAACTTGTAGGCCATTTTTGGGGTATTACATTTTGCCCCTCTTTGAATTGTTGTGTGAAGCACAGTGGTTCAAAGACAGTCTGTGTATGATATTTGAAACTGATGTTTGAAATTGAAATTGATATTGATATGAGACAGAAGCTGATTGAAATTGATATGAAGATAAAGGTCCTGAATGACCAAAGATAATGTTAACTATAGCAATGATGAACCAATGAAACAAAAGTATCAAAATGCCTGATTCTGAACCTTATGATTGTGAAGAAGTGAGTGACCGATTCCAGACTCGATTGTCTTAGAAGAACCACATTGGTATCACATCTAAACCCTTCAGTCACTGAAGAACCAATGAAATAACACTAATGAACCGATGGTTGTGAAAAGCTGATACAGTTTACAAGATTAAGAGAATACCAGATTGATATGGATCTCGATGAATCTGATATGCCCCGAGTGATGATTGATTTGCCCTGAGCGATGAGGTCTTTTTGATGAATCAACAACTAGACGTGGTTTTTGTCTTGATTACTGAGGAAAGAAATGATTTCAAAATTAGATTATAGACTTTGAATGATATGCAATACCATGCCCCCTTCGGGATGAAAATTGAAATCTGACAAGAAAAGCCAGCGTTTGATAGTTTAGAAGCATGCTAATTGATTGGAAAAATGGTTAAACATGTTTGAAAATGCATTCTACATCATTTGGAGGTCCAAAAGACCAAGTTTGACTAGGTTTGACCATGAGTTGACCATGGTTGACCAAGTTGAAATTTCGATAGTTTCATGTAAGATAATTAGTTAAGTTGAATACTAGATTTCTGTGATGATGGAAGGTTGATTATGTAAGTAGTAGACAATATGAATGATCTCAAATTTTGATTTTGATCCTGAAAAAGGATTCTACTTGCTGTTTCGTTGGATGGACCTTCATGTAAGATTCAGCTCTTGTTAGATTTGAAGAGACAAGTGGAGAATTATTTAAGCTTTGAAGTGTTTCCAAACATTTGTGAGATCATGCAAACATGAAAAATGCAAAGAAACATGCAAAATGAAATGCAACCTAGGACCTAGGACCTACTCATTGATCATATGTCGATTTGTTATCATCATTGAACTTTTAGGTAACTAGATAAATCAATACAATGCCCACTAGCTATGAAACCATAGACATATGAATATCGATTTGTATGTGCAAGAATCAATACAACACCCACTAGTCAACAACCATGGATATATGAATATTGATTGTATTTTCAGAATGTCTGATTAGATATAAGCACCAAGGCACAAGCGCCAGGATGACCTAAATATCATGTCCATTTTGATATAACAATTTGTATAAGCATCAAAACATAAACATCATGATGACCTGAATATGCCTTGCATGACAAACACATCAAATAGTCAAGAGATCATTCTAAATCCAATGTGAATTACCCGTAGTGACCCTTTATTGTTCACATCCTTAGGTAAGATAGCATTTCATAGTAGGAGAAAGAACTCACTCAAAAAGAAAATAGTTAGATCAAACTTCCTTGAACTTTCTGGGTATCAATGGTCGAGGTACACATGGCCATCTAATTCGAGATAGAGGCTCTTAGAGTCGGTCACCATTTCAATCCAAAATTTCCAAAGTTGTTGGATTTTCACATACAAGTAGAAGACAAAGAAAATATTATGCCCTGAGTCATCACTCTCTAAATCTTGTAAAGGACATCATCGAAGAGCTCAAAGGGACACAATATGAAAAAATCTCAATGTGAATCAGTAAGCATACAAGGAGATAAAAGCATGTAAAAATCATAGATTGTTTTCAGTTTGATGTTTGATTACATTGTTGTAGATGCAAAATCCTTTCTGGAGAGGAGACTAACTGACTGACTCAGATGAAGCTTCAAAGGACTCTGACTAGATATGATACATCTAAGATACATTGGAGGCCATATGATATGACTTTGATTGCCCCCAAGTTTTAACATGGATAGGATACCGACACTTGAGCTGATTGGTATACAAACTGACTTTATTGAAACAAGGATATATACAAACTAAAGCAGACTGAAAGCTAGGAAAGACCAAGATTGCACTGATAGATGGAGCATTTTGAACAAGTGGCACCCATTTGCCAGGTTTTCACCATCTTGGTAGAGATTCTATTTTTGCTACCAAGGTGCCTGTTTCCAAGTTTTCACCAAGGCACTTTTTATTTTTCTCATTTTTTTGTATTTTTCACTTTTGTCAATTTTTTTGTGAATCATCAAGGTGCCTATTGCTAGCTTTTCACCTAGATGTTCATTTTTTTAGGAATTTTTTAGATTTTTTAGATTTTTTAGGACATTTCACCATAGACTGAATGCCTTAGGCATAGAATTTCTTTAGATGGAGAACATTGATTGGTTTTTGGAGTTGTTCTCCTTCAGTCATTGAGAGTTGATAGGCACTAGAGTGAAAAGTAGTAGTTATTACAAAGGGACCCAACCAGTTGGGTTCAAACTTCCCCTTGCATTCTCTATGTGATTGATTTTTAGGATTCTCTCTCAAGACTAGATCACCAGCTTGAAATTCTCTGTGTCTAACTTTCTTGTTGTAGCCTCTAGACATTCTCTTCTGATATACTCTGAGATGATCATATGCTACTTGCCTGCACTCATCTAGTAGTTCAAGTTCTTGCAACCTAGACACTCTATAGTCATCGTCAGTTACTAGACCATGCATTCTAATTCTTAGTGATGGGATTTCAACCTCAATAGGTAGTACCGCTTCAGACTCATAAACTAAAGTGAAAGGTGTAACTCCAATAGGTGTTCTGATACTTGTTTTGTAGGCCCAGAGAGCTGGATTGATCATGAGATGCCAGTCTCTTCTTGTCTTATTAACAGTTCAATGTAAGATTTTCAATAGATTCTTATTAGATGCCTCTGTTTGTCCATTCCCTTGAGGATAGTAGATAGAAGACCAATGTTGTGTGATCTTGAATTTGGCACATAGATCATCTAGGTCTTTGTTCTTGAATTTTCCACTGTTATCTATGATTATGGAATGAGGTATCCCATATCTGCATATGATATAGTTCAATATGAACATAGATATTTTCTTTCCAGTTGCTTGTGTCAAAGAGACTTCTTCTACCCAATTTGTAAAATAATATGTAGCTGTGATTATATGGGTATGTCCATTAGAAGAATGAGGATGAATCATCCTGATAAGATCAAATGCCCATTGATGGAAAGGCCATTGTGTTGTAAAGGTGATTAGATCCCTCCCTGGAGCATGAATTAGGTTTCCATGTACTTCACACTTTTGACAATTCTTAGCAAATTTGATAGCCTCTTTCTCTATTTTAGGCCAATAGTACCCAACCCTAATAAGGTTTTGAGCTAGTGTTAAACTATTCGAGTGTGACCCACAAATGAATCTCTCATGTGTGTGTGAATTTTGTACCTGTTCTATAGACACAACACTTTAGTAAAACATTAGAGGTTAGAAAAAATGAAATCATGCAATGAATTGAAAGCTAAACTAACCAGGTGATTTGCTGCCTTTTAATAGGTGCGAGTATGATGTTCTCAGATTGTTATCGAGATCAGTGACCTTGATGACACCTAAATGAAAGATTTGAATGCAAAGCTGATATGAAATATGAATGCAATTAATCTATTTTTTTGTTGGATTTTCTATGCAATGATATGATCAAAACTTGATATGAATCTATGATATGTAATAAAATTGATATTCTATGATGATCTAACAAATGAAAACTAATATGATATGAAAAACTATGCAATATTGATCTCACAAAGCTTGGATTCGCAAAGATGATTCTTCAATCTCCAATTCGACAGCGTGATTATGCAATTCTTGTGGATTTGAGAGATGATTTGTGAAGAGCTAAAGCCTTAATTTATAGAAATCCAGGGCTTTGAGGATGCATGAAAGAAAGCCATAAATCACTCAAATAACTCAGCTTGATTTTGAGTTATTTTTAAATAAAGATAATTTAATTCACAAAAACATGCAAATCATGCAAAAATAGCTTTTTAACTCAAATTAGAAGTTTAGATCAACTTTAAAACTCAAAAATGATGTTGAGTTCCAAAAAGTCAATAACTTGCATTGATTTTCTGATTTGGAGTTTAACTGCTCTTTGATTGTGCACATGGATAATTATGAATTAATAAATAAATAAAGTGATTTATTCTCAACTTAACTAATTTTTGAAATAAAATAATTGATTTATGGGTTAATCAATCATTTAATCAAACTTTTATTCAAAAATAATATCATCAAATATGACAACTTGCTTTAATTAATTAAACAAGAATTTAATCAATTAATGATAAGAATTTTGATTTATTGTCAAATTTAAATAATAATACTTAGGAATAAATATAATTCAATTCAATTAAATAATTAAGTGGCAGAATTAAATCCAATTAATTAAATATTGAGAATATTCAATTAATCAAACTTTAGGATAAATAAAATTTATCGCCAAATAATCATTAAATTAAAGATAATCAAGATGATTAGGAATATTCCCCGATGCGGAATTTAAGATAATCAATTAGAATTCGATGATGTTCAGATGTGCCTTAGGTTAGGACTTCGATGTCGATTTTGTTCGAATATGTCGATGTGAACTTATAGGCCATTTTTGGGGTATTACAAATACTACCCACTTTCTTCAAAGGGTATGCATACATTATTCTAAGCATCCATTATATGGCGTAAATAGAGGGGATATAGGCAAGGGTTTGAAAAAATGGCTCTACAACTATAATTTTCAAGTTTCTAAAGGATTTTCAATAAATGCATTGTGTGCAAATCAACATGTTCATTCCTTGTATATGTTTCCAAGCTTTGCATAAAAATTGACTTTGTCATTTTACTCAAACAACTCATGTGTCAAGTTCGTACCTTAGTATATGCATCCAAGCTCCCATTTCTCTTAGGTAGGGAACACTTGCAAATCTCTTTGGAAAATGACTATATTTCCTTAAAGTCTACATTGCTTGTTCAAAAAATCTACGTTGTGCACGGCCTTCAATCAATATCTACAATGACAAAAACATTGTTGATAATAAAAATTTTCATCTGAGAATAATCAATGAAACTAAATCCATAGTTCCTCATAGTCAAAGATGCATCCATCTTATGGTACTGCATACCATTACAATCCACAAGAAAGCCAAGAAGATGAAATGACAAAGTGTATCATTCGTTTGCATAAACAAATTAGGGTAGAACATCCTTCCCCACACAATAGTTAGAAAAAAATGAAACTTTTGTTGGAGTTCAGGGTTACCCCATTGTCCCACATGACATTAGATTTGTTACCCTTCTATTACGCAGGGTGCGGGCTTACTTCCAAAAACACCTACACATTAGTATAAAAATGCGGGAAGGAAAAAACATTTTCACACCTGCACATTATTATGAAAATAAGGGAGGGAAAAATACTTTTCCTTAATCATTACATACAATGTTGAATGGAGCCCACAATTAGGATTGAATGGAGCCCACAATCACTGAATTCTCTTTTATAACCTTATTATATAGGTGTTGAGTATAAAAATTTCTAATAGAAAGTAGAAAACCTCAGAACTAATAGGACACCTCTCAACCACAAAAGTTAATTTTCAACATTTGGTGGAAGAAGAAAGGAAAAATTAAAAAAGGAAAAAAAGAAGTATGTAGACTATAGAGGTTTCTATACATGGGACTAGTCACCCTTCTGTCAAGTTTTCAAATCATAAATAAGTTACAAGGGAAATCTCCAGTGAGAGTCAAACGAACCTTCATGTAAAACCCAAAAAGAAGAAATGAGAACCCTTTCATAGAATAAGAGGGTTTTGAACAAACCTAAAAAAAAAATTCTCTAAGGAGTTGTATTGAGGGAAAAAATTGAGATTCTCTTATTATAGGAAGAGAAGATGACTGTGCATAACTTTGACAACATTATTGATTATATTGGGTCGGCTCCTCCTATGTCATCAGTAAAGAAAATGGTGCATCAGAAGGGATGGTTACAATGTGGTGTTGGATATTTCATGCATATAAGTGTTGACATTAATGTTTTTTCACTGATGTCAACACACTTCTTTATTCCTAATAGTTTCCTGGTTTGTTTAGTTGAAGTTTTTGGTTTAGTATCGACAATGTATTTCAGATTAATTACTATGAAGCTGTAGATGTTTTTTGGAATGTATTTACTTGATCTTGTTCAAGTTTCATAGGTTTGTTGTATGATTTTAGGAAGTTATGGTTGATTTATCAGAGGACAGTTTTCTAGCCATTTTAGTAAAGACAATGTTGTAGTGTTTAGATCGATGAGGATCGATTATGCAATATTTTTGGTTGCTGACCTATTGGTGAGTTCAGAACATGGATGTGTGTTCTCAGATCAAATGGTTCATGATTTTGATGTTTTAAATCTATTCTTTTCAAGTGACAAAGGTTGATATTCAATGTTCCTAATGAACAATGAAGAGACAGTTGCAAATTCTGAGACAAAGATGTTTGTGTTGGTGTTATGGTAATTTATGTTGCTTGCTAATGTTTTTAGATCATGTTAGTGGATTTCATTTAGTTATGTGAATAGATTTAGTGATTTTCCTATGGTGTGTTGGTTTTCTTGGTCAACATAGTGAGTTAGCATGTTGCAAAGATTTGAGGTGTGATATTTAGATTGTAGCATGTTTGTGGATGGAGATTTGGGTCCTAGCTATGTCTTAGTCAACATGTATTGGATTTCATCAAGGATTATGTACTGATATTTTTAATATTTTATAATTAGGTCCTTGGTTGACCTTGTTGTGATGAAATGTATTTAAAGATGAAATCATTTGTAATTGTGAAGATATGGTATAGATGTGTGTGGTGCTAGATGAGATGATATCATTGGATGTGCAAAGAGGTATGCGTGGAATCTAAAATAAATTTAGAATATATTTTTACTTCATTGGAGATGTATTGGAATGTTTGAGATTCTATCATTCAATTCACTTAGTGGATTTTTTTCGATAGTGAATTGTAGTCTATTTTTTGGGTTGTAGCTCTAGTTGTATTTTGGGTTGTTATCCAAGGGTTATTTCCCTCATTTGTAGTTATTTCCCTCATTTGTATTTGAGTAGTGAGATCTAGGAAGTGATACTAAATACATGTGAATTCCCCATTGTACCTTTAACAAGGTTATATGTGCTAGTACATCATCTTTTGGGTTTGATCCCCATCGTGATTTTCCCTTAGCTGGGTTTCCATGCAAAAAATTCTAGTGTTATGTATTGATGATTCAATTATTTCATGTTTATATTTGAACATCTAAGTAAGGAAATTAAGCATTGATAAGTTTTGGTTTTGAAACAACTATTTTGGACACAACTGATTCACCCCCCCCTCTCAATTATGTGTGCTTCCTTATTTCTATCAATTGGTATCAGAGATAGATCCTCTTTTTGAAGCTTAACCACTTTAGTTGATCTGGGATAGTAGCTTTTAAGAAGGATAGTCCAAGATTTGATGGTACAAATTACTCTTTATAGAAGGGAAGAAGGATTATACATTTGAGATGAATTGGAGAAGAATATTGGGATGTTACAATGAAAGATTATGAACCTCCTACATATTTTTACCTTGCTACTGTTGATGAAAAGGAAAATTTTAGATGTAACATTAGAGCCAAGGAAGCCTTGTTGAGTGCCTTACCAAATGTCAAATATACAAATGTCATGGAGCCAGAAACTATACATGAAGTATGGATAAAACTTGAAGCATTATATTAAGGAGACTCCTTTATGAAGAAAGTGAAGTTGCAGAGCCTAAAAGGGAAGCTAGAATCCTTAAGGATGGGTGAGGATGAAAATATTCAAGCATATTCTTAGAAGGTGACCAAATTTGTTTGTCAAATAAAAAGTGTTGATGGAACTTTGGATGAGGATGAGATTGTTTCTAAAATTTAGAGATCTTTTCCTCCTTTTGGTAACAAAGTTGTTGCAATTGAAGAGATCAAAACCATTTATAAGGTAACAAGAGATTCACTTGTTGGTAAGTTATCTTGTTTTAAAATGACTAGATTTCATGATAATCTTTGTAAGTATAAATATGCATTTAAAGATACTATCTCTAAGGATAAGCTGAATTAAAAATTTGGTGAAAGTTCTTCAAGTTCATCTAAGTTTGGATCTAGATATGCTAAGGAATGGGAAGATATTGAAGAAAAGGAAAGAAATATGGAAGAGCTAGAAGCCTTGATTGCAAAAAGAGTTCCTAAAGGTGATGGTAAGTATCAAGGGAAGATACCTTTGAGATATTTTTCTTGCAATAAGATTGGTCATTTGGCTTATAGATGTCTTGAGATAGAACCAAAGCATAAGATTTCAACCTAAATATAATAAGAAGTGTTATTATGCTTGTAAGGGTGTGATTGATGAAGATTCTAAGAAAAATGAAGGAGAGATTGTCTTTATTTCTATTAGAGATGAAGACCCTACCTTCTTTAATGAAAATAAATCCCTAGCTACACATGTTGAGGTAAAATATGAATGGGTAATAGAAAGAGATTTTTCACATCATAGGACTAGGGATAAGAGAAAATTTGTGAAATTGGAAAGGTATGGTGGTGGTTGTCATATTCGGTGACAATAATCCTTGTTTTATCAAAGGGAAAGGTTCAATTATACTTGATGGTAAGAATAATACTGATGATATCTTATATGTTGAAGGTTTAAAGCATAATCTCTTGAGTGTTTGACATCTTGTTGGTAAGGGATACAGTTTGGAATTCATGGATGGGAAGTGCATAATCAAAGGAAGCTATGGAAAGTAAATTGCATCAATTACCAAGACCAAAGGTAATGTTTTTCATTTGAATAGTACATTGGATAAATATTTGATTACTAGAATTGATGATAGTTGATTGTGGCATAAAACACTTTGTCATGTAAACTTTGACAATATTGTGAAGATAAGTACTACACATGTGATAAGTGATCTTCCTAGATTGATGAACCGAGTTTAGATAAAATATGGTACTGGTAAGACCCCTTATAAACTTTGGTATGGTCATGTTCCCAGTGTTGGCTATTGATTCACTAGATTTTGAATAACCAAGAGATGAAAAACAATATACACCTAGGGATTAGCTATTTCCCATGTTTAGAGTACCTTATTTGACCTTGGGCCAACTAACAAGTCAACAATAATTACTTCTACACTTTTGGCTCTGCAGAACCAAGGAGGGTACACCTTGGATTTGACACTTTTCATTACAACCTCTTATTTACAAATCCCTTTAAAGAAGATTCAATCATAGAAATTTTTTTTACTAAATGAGACAAAATAGATCATAGAGTAGCCAACAATGAACCTATTTGATGACAGTTTTAAGAGATGACCATTCTTTAAGCCTTTTTAGTGGGCACCCAAGGCAACATCCTTGATGTTGCTTATGTTTTTGTTTGGTTTGGTTTTGTAATAAGTTGGATGGATCCTAGAGATCACCCCTCTTTTTTGTGGATCCAATTTTTGTGTTCAAGGGTCCTTAAGGCACACCTATAAGCCTTGGGATGCCTTAGTCCACTTGGATTATAGGTTTCTAGGTGATAGGTGAGATAGGTAATTTGAGTGGTTTAGATGTTTTAGACATGATTTAAATTATTTTAAATAATTTAGAGAAAATTTTATTTGGTTCATAGGCTTAGGTCATGTTTTGAGTCATTAAGTGTGCAAGATTGCAAAACTTGCATAAGTTGTAAAACTTGCTCGAGAAACTTTTCAAAGTTTGCTCAAGAAGTTTAAAATAAGTTGCCAATGGTCACAACTATTCATGGACTGGTTGGACCTCATTATTGCACTTATTTTACCATGCTAAGACCTCTCAAAGAGGTTATCAAATTTTAATTCAATATTTGTATGTAATTTGAATGAGAAACCACTATTTTCCTCTGATATATCTTTCTGGTATGATCATGTACAGAAGGTTATGAAAAAATAAATGATATGCTTGTAAAGAATTGTGAATCTATATTCTAATTCAATTGGATTGATCTTATTTGGATTCGTGAGGACAAAGTTACAAGCAAGTTTGTGCAAGCAGTTAGGAAAGAGTTCTAATCCAGGCTTGTCACACAAATGGAGGCCTAACTTGCAATTCCATCAATGGAATTCATTAACCACTTTGAAAATGCAAGCTAGGTATGTAATATACATTATTACTAAAGCTTTAGACATGATCTAGTAGTTTGAAGGGTTTTTCACCAAGCCCTAGGCTGAATATCTCAATGTATTCGGCCAACCAGTTGAATGGAAGGGTGTGCACTCAATTGATATTATTGATGTGATCAGTTTGGAAGTGGATTTGAAGTGTTTGGAGGTGATTGAAGGTTTATATAACCCTTCACTAATCCTATGACCCATCCTTAAGCACTCATAGAGTAAACCAAGCCTAATCTAGCCAATTAGGTCTATGTACCCTGTGTGGGTTAAGTGTTGAAAGAGTAGAGTCAGGGATTTCTGTCTTGGGGATATTTGAAACTATATCATTAGAAAATGGAAGCACTTCCATTTAGGACTAGTTTATCACTCCAAGTAAGTGGTTTGGGGTCATGTCGAATGCCTTGGATGGATATTTGACTTGGATATGGCTTTTTCCCCTATTCTGCCCCATTTTCCACTTCTTCCCGACATAATTTTGGCATCCTGAATTACAAACCTGAGATTCTTGACCTCAGGGTCAAGGTCAACCTCGACTCTGACCTAGGTTAAATTCAACCTCAACCTTGACCCTAGCATCTGGGATCCTCGGGGTTAGGTTCCAGTTTCAGGGTTTCATCAAGATTTTGTCTTTTCCCTCTTCGGGGCCACTATTTCTTGGGTTAAGTGTCAAATTCTCAAATTAATATTTGAGGTGGACCATTCTTGAGCTTTTTATAGGATTCCTAATTTATTATTGGAGATTATCCTTTCTTGAGTTTTGTGCCTAATGCTCAAAGTAACTTTGGGGTTGGCCTTACCTCAAATTTTGTGACAAGGCTCTTAAATAATTATTTTTATTTCTATATTAAGGGTGGCCCCCTTCTAGAGTTTTGTGTCAAGAATTTAATTTAATTTCCTCTCCATGTGCACATCTATAGATTTTTGTGCCATGGGCCCTTAATTATTATTTTCTATGTGGCCTCTCTAGAAGTTTGTGCCTTTCTAGAAGTTTGTGCCTTAGATCACTATAAAAGGGAGCCTTCCTCTCTCATTTTCTCCATCTCATCTCATAATCTCTCAAGAACTCAAGAAAGAAAGAAAGAGAAGGAAAGAATTCAACCATTCATTCATCTTCAATCATTCAAGCATTCAAGATCCAATTCATCAAGGAGATCCATTGTTAGCCATTGAAGGATTCAATCTCTATGGAGCCCTCTTGTTGAAGATTTCTCCATCCATCCATTCAAGCCTCTTCATATTCCAAGATCCATTCAAGATTGGTGTTGAAGATCTAAAGACAATTGATTTGAGATATCCTACATCCAATTCTACACTCATTTGAAGCATCCATACTTGTGGATTCAAGGATTTGAATCCTCCACAAGGGTTTCAACATAAGCAAGGTGAATTATTCCATTTACTTTTTTTATTACAGCAATTTCAATTCAATTTCAAGGTTAATTCCTAAATTGGGGGTTTGACTAAGGAACCTCCCCCCCCCCCCCCCCCCAATAAACAAAACCATTTTTCTTGTAGGTACAGGTGCGGGATGGTGAATTATAGTGCAAATCTGGATACCCTTTTCATCAAACTTTCAGGATTCACGAACAAAATTTCTGTCGGAGCAGTTTCAGGTCAAGGTCAACTTTTAGTGGGGGTCAAGATTGTACCATGGGGTAAGATATTACCCCAATCTTGAGGTCAAGGTTGACCTTGCTCAGAAAAGAAAAATATTTTTGGGTTTTGTAGACGTGATTTCAGTTTAAAATCTCAAAAATCAATAATTTCTGAGATTGTTTGATATGGTTTTCAGCTAATTCTTTTTTGGAGGTAAGTACCTTTATTTCTTCATTTCAATATTAGTCTTCTATATTTACTTTCCATATCATTATAATTTCATGTATTTGTAAAATATCAGTTTTGGGGTCTCTTTTATGTGCAAATCATTATTCTAGGATCCCACCTCATATTTTTTCATCTTACATTTTGGTGAACCTGCGATAGACAACTCTTTCTTTATGGTGTTAGATCTCCCTTTGTATTACCTTGTGTGTTCAGCTTCATCTTACATTTTTGTGAACCCGAAACACTTACCCCTTTGTTTTTGTGGAATTAGATGCCCTATTGTGTTAGATTTCCCTTTGTATTATCTTGTGTGATCACCTTCATCTTACATTTTGGTGAGCCTGACAAGCTTACCCCTTTCTTTTGTGGAATTAGATTCCCTATTGTGTTTGTGGTGTTCAATTTCCTTTTCATGCTTATAAATTTCATTTGAATGCATTTTGATATATCTAGATCTATTTTCTACGCATTTCTTTATTTGTTATCATGTTGCACAAGTTGTTTCAAGTGTTTTCCAAACATTCTTCTATAACTTTTGGGATTATACAACATCCTCCTCTTACCTTACCATTGCATGGTGTTACACCTAGAAAGACTTTATCTAGTGTGTGTGATGTTTCTTTGTCCTCTTTTGAATTACCTTGTAAGGATATATTAGAGCAAGAAGATGACTTTAATCTATCTCTCCATCATATTTCTCTTTATGGAGATGAGTCAAGGATTGATTTTAATTCTTCTAATGAGCCTACTTTAGAATATAATTTACCTTATTTCCCCTCTAGGGATCAAGATTTAGTGATTTATGGTGATCCTACAATGTGATTTATTGGTAGGGATGATAATCCTCCTATTTGGGATGAACCTTTGGATTTGGATGTTGATTAATCTCTTCCTCATGAAACCATTGTGGATGATCCCTTGGATAAAGACATTGATTTATCCCCTCCTCATGAAGAATCTTTGATACAAGAGGGTGAATTATTAATGGATGACATATTCATACATGATGGTGACTCTTTTTCTAAAACACACTCCCCTTATGCAGACATTTTAGTGAAAGAAGATGATATTATAGATGCTTTACCTCCATTTAGGATTCCTTCTAGTGATGACGCATTAGCAGAGAATGATATAAATTCCCTTAATTCTCTCCCTCTTAGAGATGATCTTATGGAGAATCAAGATCCTACCTCATCTCCTCCTAGGGTGTCTTCTTTACTTCCTTCTTGTGAATCTATTTGTAGTGTTGAGACAACTAACATGGTTTATCTAGAACCCTTGTTGAATATCAAAGGTTGTCCTTGCATTACTATCAAAGGTAAACCTATGAACTCTTTAGAGTCTTTAAATGATCAAGATTCGATAGCTCACACCTATTGTACAAGGAATAACCCTCAACTTAATCTGGTGGTTTCTACTTCTTTACCACCTTCTCAACCCATTCTTCCTCCTCCACCCCGTCTTCCTAGCAAGGAGTATGATTTGATAAACCAATTTCAAAATACTCCTACCATGATTTCTTTATGGGAGCTTCTTCAAACTTCACCTACCTACTATGAAGCCTTGCAAAAATCTCTAGCAACTCTTCCTACTCCACCTCCTAATCAAGAGAACATCAACAACTTCTTACAATGCATGCATACTACCTCAGGTCCTCCTGACATTGTATTTACTCAAAAAGATTTACCTTCTAAAGAAGTTCAGAATCAATATGATGCCCTTATGGTTTCTATTACTATCAATAAGAGTATCATTCATAGGACCTTGATTGATAATGGATCTGGGCTTAATGTTTGTAGCATGGACATGCTCAAAGCAATTAAAGCCAATCTTTCAACTATTCAACTTGACAATGTTCATATACATGGCTTTGATAACATTTCTAAGAACACTTTGGGAATCATTACCTTACCTATCAAAGTAGGTCCAATCATCTTCAATACACCTATTCATGTTATGCCTAGACCTCTTAATTATAACCTTCTTTTGGGTAGACCTTGGTTGCATGAGATGCATGTTGTTGTCATGCCCCGCAAGGGAACCGGGGAAGAGAACAAAGATTCTCTTTGTTAAAGAAAACCTAAGTAATAATTTATGGAAAAATTTTGAACTTTAAAAAGAATTATGTAATCAAAACTTTAACTTAGATTCCTTCCAAGGTTCCCTTTTCATTTAAATGCATGATTCATTCAAATCCATTAAGTAAACTAACAACAAGATTGAATTCCCAAAGCAAACTGCATCATATCTTAAGAAATACAAAATATTTTCATTTCAACTTTCCATTTAGAAATCATCTATATTCCTAAGTATCCTTTATGAACCATGTAACTTATAAAATTTATCCAACTCATTTGATACATTAAAATATACTACATTTGGTTTTTCAATAGCTTCACTTAAACAACAATAATGAAAGCATGTTACATAATTTGGAATGTTACAAAATCTTTTTTCTTTCCAACATACATCTTAAACATAAAGTTCACATTTCCCTTTTCCCTTCTTCCTAAGTCTACCCATTCCAATTACATCATTTTGAAATACATCATTGATTACATTGCATTCAACTCCTCATAAAAAGTAACAAGATTATGCATCATGAAATATAATCACAAGGCCTTCGTTCTTCAAATCTGGTACATAAGCAAGCATGAATCTTCAAGCATGTATCTGCAAAAGGTACCTCGATAAAAATGTTTACCACCCAACCATGTGGGTACCTATAAGGCCCACTCCCCCGTGCTAGGAGATAAACACCAAGGTCCACAAAGAAGGAATAGCTAGGCCAAACCTAGGGTTGGGTAATCTTTCCCAAAATAGCAAATGAAAAGAGAGTCAAAGTATAGATCTTTCCCAAAAGGTTCTAAGGCTTGGGTAGAAACTCTAAGCAACAACCTAAGTGAGTGTCATTGCATAGCCCTCACCCCTTGGGTTGTCCTGGTACTAGCCACTCTGGGCCCCGGCCCCCAAGTAGGCACATGCGGGATCAAATGCCTTTCGTACAGACAAGTGCCATTCGATCGTACCTACGCATAGGTACCTTCTCCCACTCCCATCCATAGCCTTTACTAGCACTAATGGCATGGGCGAGGCACATTTAATCTTTTTAATGTTTTAACCCATTCCCATCAGTTTAATTAAATTTCCACTTGTTAAATAACTCTTCAGTCGGTTATCCTGGTTCTAGCCACTTTAGGGCCCCGGCCCCGCACTGAGAGCCACTCACTAGGTGTCGTTAGGTTTTCTACCCTCAACCCATACATCACAATTACATCATACACATAGTAAAAAAACATATTGCAAACACATTTGAGAACTACTACCAAGGATTGAAAATAATAGGATAGTTATGTATGTTTAGAGAAATTAGGTATGTTAAGAATGTTTAGAATGTCTTGACTCTAAACCCTAAACTGCTCCTTACAAACATTCTATCTCAATAAAGACATCTAAATGTACTGAAAATAATCTCCACTAAACAAGGAATGAACAATCTTCAGGTTTAAACAAAATTTCTTTCTAAACCTAAAACCTGGCTAATCCTGAAAATTGACTAAGTCTGATTTAATTAAAAATCTGAAATTTAAAAGCTACAACTTAACTCCTAAGAACCTGAAACCTATTCCAATGGATTCAAAGGGTACCTAATCCCTTTATACTTAAATGTTATAATTGTATAAAGTCTGAATCCTATTTTCCTCGGTTAGCACACTACGGACCTAGCTCGGTTAACACACTACCGACCTAGCTCGGTTGACACTTTACTGACCTCACTCGGTTCACACATTACCGACCTTGCTTGGTTATCACATTACCGACCTAACTTGGTTACCACTGAGCCGACCTAACTTGGTAAACACATTACCGACCTTACTCGGTTAACACACTGAGCTGACCTAACTCGGTTACCACTGAGCCGACCTAACTCGGTAAACACATTACCGACCTTACTCAGTTAACACACTGAGCTGACCTAACTTAGTTACCACTGAGCTGACCTAACTCGGTAAACACATTACCGACCTTACTCGGTTAACACACTGAGCCGACCGGAACTGCAGAGAACGACTGTCAACTTTGTCTTGCGGGTAAAACTGGGTGTTATGGGGACTAAGGTTGCCTAATATGAGCACGACCCATTTGAGATATCCCAGTTTCCCTTCAGAAACGGCCCATCAATCCTCCCTACCTATCTAACAAATATATTCTAGATCTGGGAAAAGAAAGGGTGGCACATATATGGACATGAAACAGTAAGGTTGCAACAAAAGTTCTAAACTCTGGAAGTGTTCATAATACATCCAGTGACAGTAAACTACACTACCCTACCAGGGAGGTTTCACCACAGTGAACATACAAACATTTGTAAAATAACTTTCCACAAACACATTTCAAATACACAGAAAATAAAGCATATATATATATTTTCAACCATAGCACAATATACAGAAATTTTTCCAGAATCTAGATTTTACATTCATTCTACAAGATAAATCTACTTCTCAGGATGGATTCCAACCTGGAGTCCTGCGAAGACCAGTTGGAGAAGAAGGAAGATCAAACCCTCTCCAATGTTTCCAACACTCCTTGAATCCTTTTGCTCGCAACCTTCCAGCCTCTACCCGTAACAATCCAAATGCCAAACTCACAGGATAAATATTTTTTTACCACAATAATAATAATAATAATAATCCTCTTCTCCCAACTCCCTTTTACACAGGAAATCTTTCCTGTAAATAGGATGGAGGAGGTGGTTGCACAGGTAATCCAACTGGTGCAACCATCTCAACTATCCATCCGTTAAAGAGATGGTTTTGAAAACTCATTCCCGTAAAGGAATAAATAAACTATAATCTAAGTCCTTAAATTTAAGGTTATTAAAATAAATATTATAATCTTAAAACAATTTATTAAATTATTTAACTATGGTAATAGGATAATCCTATTTACCATACTGCTAATTGATCTAATTATTTATTAATATAATAAATGATTACATGGTAATAATTATATATAAATATATGTATGCATATGCATATGTGTGCACCCATATGCCTATGTGTACATATATTATTATTATAAATATTATTACAAGCACAATATTATTATTATAAAACATATTATTATTTTTATTGCTACAGACTCTTTGTCATTATTAGTATTATAAAATAATACCATAAATAAGGTACATTATTATTAATGTTAAACATTAGAATAACATTATTATAAACTATATGGTTTATTCATACCTTAATCCCCATTCTAAAATATATATGCATATATTAAGTAGCCACTAACATAGGTTAGAATTTTACCACTATTATTATTTAAAACCTCTTATTATTAATATTTCCTTAGACATTAAAATACCATAAAATTAATCCTTATCATGGGTATTAAAACCACATGATTTAATTGCACTCAAAAATTGCTCCTAATGAGATACGCTACTAAATCATACCCTCCAATGAGCAATAATCTACATCCACGATCTACTAACAGAATTGAACATATCATGAAGGCAAGAACTAGCTACAAGATCCACAATTCCATCAATTACAAAACCACATAAGACATTCACACAAGGGACTGACTCGACACTTCCCACCTAAGGATAAAAGGATCAAAGGTGAAGTTTCTTCCTGTGGACCTGGTGATACCTCCGTAACAACAACAACGATTGAGGATTTTGAGGGATCGCTCAGACCTGTGAAGCCAGGTGGAGACGACACCCGGTACCTGCAATCCTGCATCACCAAGAAGAGATACATATATATACATATGGAGATACAAATCAGATATATGCAAGCAGATGACCAGGATCGATACATCGTGTGGACCTCAACTAAGTGAGTAACTACGACTTCATCCTGGAGTCATGAAAAACACATCAGACACATCCATGAAACATAAAACATCATGATAGTGGTTAGATTCAAATAATTGGGTTAGATCCATATAAAAATAGATAATTTTCTAATCTCATAAACATGTAATTACTAACCATAAATGAGCATATTAATCATGTCATCATCCACAAAACATAAATGTAAATGTATAGTCTTGACCATAATAATAATAAAATGTCCAAATCAGAAAAGTCTAAGTATCACCATAGGAGAGGTATTACAGTTGTTCCTTCCACCCTTCATCGTAAAGTCAAGTTTATACATAACAACATGATGTATATGCTCATGCAGATGATGCACCTAGTCCTTGTTTGAATATTCAAACCCACACTACTCCTATTCTTAATAGTAATCCTTCTTCCTCTAATACTCTTCCCGACGATGATTGGGGAACCTTGGATTTTAATCCTACCTTTATTGGAGAGTATAAGGTTTCTGATCTTGATTTTATGAAGCAAAAAAGAGATTTTGAACAATGAGTTGTTTCTTCTACTTCTAATGCCCTTCATAATAACTTTTTTGCTGCTTCTACCCACAATGAATTTGTCAAACCTACTAGTGATAACATAGTGACTACTAAAGTTCCATTGAATCCTTCTGATATGGCTTCTCGTTATGGTCCTGGTTATCATTTCCTTGTTAAATAAGGATTTAATGCTCAAGGATGTGGTTAGTATAAATAGAGAATTCAAATGCCCTTACAGAATGGGGGGCATGAGCATTCTTATGGATTGGGATTTAATCCTCAACAAAAAATCAATGTTAACAACATCTCAAATAACACTTCAAAACATGATGAACCTATGAAGGAATGTGACCAAGAAGTTCTTTTGCCTAAACTCCTGCATGCTAAGATGATTACTAGACCTAAACACAAAAAGAAACATAGTCCACACTTGAAGAATCTTCCATTTTGTTTGTATCATAGATTTCATGATCACTCTACTAATGAATGTCAAGCTTTACTTTATAAGATTAGGCAGCTCATTGATAGTGAGGTTATTTATATATCATGTGGCAATGAGTTGTATTTCAATCCTATTTTCTCTAAATAATATTTATGTTCCTATTATGGAGCTCCACATTATGCAAACAATGTTAGCCTAATCTTTGGGGGATCATTGTCTTATATAGTGTTGTGAGCGATATAATAGGCCCCCTTCCATCCTTGTTCCTACGCTTGGGAGGAAAGGATGCCATCTCCTTCCTTTCTGTCTTTCCAGGATCCACTTTTCCCTTGGTTAAGCAGTATCTATCTATTATGTGATATCCAATCATACATGAAAATTTTGGTTTGCATTGAGGATCTTTGTCCTTGATCATAACTTATTTTGTTGTTTGACGTTGGGTTTCCATGGTTGATAAATCTCTCACCTTGGAAGTTGAACAGTGTGCTATCCCTCACAAGGATTACTTTTTCACTTCTTGCATGATATCTCTTTGCATTCATCCCTTCCATGGCCTCATAGGAGCTGTGACCTTCTTGGCTTGGACTAGGTGTTGTCTATGGATATTGTCTTGATGTTGAAGAAGGCTTTATCCTTGTTCTTTTTCTTTCCTTAACATGTCAAAATAGTATGTTTTTTTCCATCGTAAGGAGGGGGGCATATATACAGCCTCCCTTGTTCTATATTATGTATTTTTTTTCTAACCTTTTGTTTTGTAGCATGCTAAATCCTCTAAAGGTAACACACATAAGTTTCTAAATCCTGAAGAAACACACATTTTCAATTTCAAATATGATAAATCCTCAGAAGGTAATGCACATAAGTTGCTAAATCCTAAAGAGACACACATTTCCAATTTCAAATATGCTAAATCCTCCAAAGGTAACGCATGTAAGTTGCTAAATCTTGAAGAGATACACATTTGTAAAATGTATTTGATGGTGATATGAGGATATGGCTCCATGGGTACTTCATAAAAGCCATCAGAAGATGCACTACATACATGCACAAAGCTGCCAAAAGGTGCACAACTTTATGGGGTGACTATCAAATTCTTTCTTGGTGGGCCATCCTATCCTTTTGTGGTTCACAGTGAGATACACACATCTTATTGGGCAAGCTAGCCACTCCTCTCTCTCATTTTCTCTCTTTTTTTCTAGTGCTGTCTCTCTTATTGCAATCTTGGATTTGACAAAGAATTGAGTCCTTGGGGACTTGAGGATTCCTTTGTCCCTTTGATTTCAATAAGATTATCTTTTTCTTTGTGATCTCCTTTACCAAGAGTTTGCATCGAGTCCATACTCTTGCTAAAGTGGGGGCTAAATGGATTGTCAAAAAATGGAAGCACTTCCATTTAGGAATGGTTTAGCCCTTCGAGCAAGTGGTTTGGGGTCATTTCGAACACCTTGGATGGGTATTTGACTTGGATTTGGCTTTTTCCCCTATTCTGCCCCATTTTCCACTTTTTCTTGGCATAATTCTGGTACCTTAAATTGCAAACCTGAGATTCTTGACCTCAGGGTCAAGGTCGACCTCTTAGGTCAAGGTTGACCTTGACTCTAACCTAGGTCAAAGTGGACCTTGACCTTGACCTAGGTCAAAGTCAACCTTGACCTTGACCCTAGGGTCCAGGATCCTCAGGGTTAGGTTCCAATTTTGGGGTTTCATCAAAATTTTGTTTTTTCCCTCTTTGGGGCTACTATTTCTCGGGTTAATCCTAAATTATTATTGGAGATTAGCCTTTCTCAATTTTTGTGCCTAATGCTCAAATTAACTTTGGGGTTGGCCTTACCTCGAATTTTGTGACAAGGCTCTTAAATAATTATTTCTATTTCTATATTAAGGGTTGTCCCCTTCTAGAGTCTTGTGTCAAGACTTAAGTTTAATTTCCTCTCCATGTGAACCTCTCTAGATTTTTGTGCCATGGGCACTTAATTATTGTTTTCTATGTGGCCTCTATAGAAGTTTGTGCCTTAGATCACTATAAAAGGGAGCCTTCCTCTCTCATTTTCTCCATCTCATCTCATAATCTCTCAAGCACTCAAGCAAGCAAGAAGAAGGAAAGCATTCAAGCATTCATTCATCTTCAAGCATTCAAGCATTCAAGATCCAATTCATCAAGGAGATCCATTTTTAGCCATTGAAGGATTCAACCTCTATGGAGCCCTCTTGTTGAAGATTTCTCCATCCATCCATTCAAGCCTCTTCATATTCCAAGATCCATTCAAGATTGGTGTTGAAGATCTAAAGATAATTGATTTGAGACATCCTACATCCAATTCTACATTCATTTGAAGCATCCATACTTGTGGATTCAAGGATTCAAATCCTCCACAAGGGTTTCAACATAAGCAAGGTGAATTATTCTATTTACTTTGTTTATTACTGCAATTTCAATTCAATTTCAAGGTTAATTCCTAAATTGGGGTTTGAATAAGGCAAACCCCTCCCCCCCCAACAAAAAAAACCATTTTTCTTGTAGGTATAGGTGCGGGATGACAAATTATAGTGCAAATCTAGATACCCTTTTCGTTAAAATTTTGGGATCCATGAATAGAATTTTCATCAGAGCAGTTTTAGGTCAAGGTCAACTTTTAGTGTGGGTCAAGATTGTACCCTAGAGTAAGATCTTACCCTAATCCTGAGGTCAAGGTTGACCTTGCTCAGAAAAGAAAAATATTTCTACGTTTTGTAGATCTCATAGTTTTGGTTGAAAACAACAAAAATCATCAATTTTTGAGACTATTTGACAGGGTTCTCAGCCGATTCTTTTTCGGAGGTAAGTACCTTTATTTTTTCATTTCAATATTAGTCTTCTATATTTACTTTCCATATCATTATAATTTCATGTATGTGTAAAATATCAGTTTTGGGGTCTCTTTTATGTGCAAATCATTGTTCTAGGACCCCACCTCATATTTTTTCATCTTACAGAAACATCCAAAAGTGTATCTAAATTTGTCCTTTTTTTGTCTTGGATCATCAGGATTCAAAGATTGCCCACCAAAAATTAGTTGTGAAAACCTATTAGGATTTGTAGGTGAAGTTGTGTTTGGATCATTGTTGGTGTTGGGAGATCAATTTAGGATTTTATGATCTTTTCATATAAGCCAAATAAGGTTTTACAACCCTTAAGTTGGATAGAGGAAATCATTGGTGAAGTTTTCCAAATTTTGTCCAAAATAGGGAAAGTGTCCCTAAGTCTTCAAATTGGCAAAGTTGGTGAAAGACCTAAGGGATTTGATACAAGGTTGTAGAGAGGTCTAGACATACCTACTTGGTTTATATACTCCATATCCCAAGGTTAGTGGGATTGGTTAGTGCCAAGATCAAATTGGAAGAGTTGTGTAGGAGGTAGACCACTTCCTAGTCTTCTTATTATGCTCTCTACATCAGGTGGTATCAGAGCACTAGTACTATTCTTAGGAAGGCACTTGAACCATGGAGGAGTAGGGTGATGATGAAATTCCATCAAGAGTGACCAATGTGGAATTAGCCAAGATTGTGAAGGAGCAAGTTGCTAGGAGTAGAAGGCTTGAAGAAAAATTGGAAAGATTAAAGAGAAACCAAGGGAGAAGTGTTGTTGAGGAGTCTCATGAAGAAGAAGAGGCTCACATACTAGAAAGAGGAGAGGTGCCTACAAATCAAAGACTTGTCATAGAAGCCCTAAAAAGGGTAGGAAGGAAGGATAAATGTGACATTCCCATATTTCTTTGGAAATTGAATACAGATGATTGTATGGACTGGATTGAAGCAGTAGAAAACTACTTTGAATGTGAGGAAGTGTCTGATAGCCAAAGAGTGAGGTTGGAAAAATATAAGATGAAGGTTCCAACCCTTAGGTGTTAGGAATGAATGCTAAATGTTTGGCAGCCATTCTGTAGCAGTTGTTGTTGCATTCATGACTATGATTGTCATTGATGTCAACACAGTGATTTACCAAAGACTTGTAGAGAAGTAGACAGAGTTTGGATTAGTGCACGTGGGTTATTATAGTTGGAGCTATGTGACATTGAGGATATACTATTTGATATGTTATATTTCTATGGTTAAGAGCACAGATAGTAATTCATTTATTCATGGAAGTTATGATCATTTTGGTGGAAGCAGTATTCATGCAGTGTTCCTGAGTAGCGATTTGTGGAAATCAGATGATATCTCCTAATCGGGTTGGAATCTAGTTTTTCGCAGTTAAAGGGAAGTTGGAGACACATTGACAGTGACATGGATGACAGCAAAAAATTTGAGGTCACACGAGTAAAGATTTATTGTATTTGGAAGCTGACAGTTTTGTGTAATTTTGGTGTAGCGTGTGGAAACTTTTATTTTGTAATTGTATGCCAACTCATTTGTAATTATTTGAGTGTGGTATAAAGGAAGGAATGTATTTCCTTGTTGCATGTGTAGTTGTGATATGCTGTATGCATGAAGTGAAGAAAAGAGCTAAGTATGAAAATGAATTTGTGAAGGAAGACATGCGAAGTACAGAGATTTGAAATTGAGATTTGATGTATCAGTGAGTGTGGTTTGGCACACTCAGAGAAGAGGTAACATATTATTCTATTGAGTAATGCAAATATTATTTGGAATGTGTGTTCAGTGATCTTACCTTGAAGCTGTTTGGGTAGTGGGTCCTTATGTCTTCCATAACTCTTAACAGGGTTAGAATCTTTTAATAGGGATTCAAAATCTCCTAACAAGGATTCATATGTATTGAATGTATTTCATAAGACTCCTAACAGAGTCCATCTTTTCACAAGGAATATTCATATTAGTTCATCTTTTGTGGGCATCATTCCCACCAGGGTTTACTTTTTGATCAAGAGGTTCCCTAGTGAACATATCTTTTGTCATTGTGTTATTGTGTATGAATATCTTTTTATGGTTGGTAATTGTATTGCTTATATGGTTTAATGCTGTTGAAGATGATAAAAGTTATAATTGTCTGATAACTGGTTCACCCCCCCCTCTTAGTTATCTTGGTGGACTTTATTTTCTAACAATTGGTATCAGAGTGGCAAGTCCTTGAAAAATATGTTTAACAACTTAAGGAGATCCATGGTGAATTTCAGGAAAGAAAGCCCTAAGTTTGATGGAGTAAATTTTGACAGCTGGAAAGAAAAGATGAAGACACACCTACTATGTTTAGGACCAAGTTATTGGTTGATTACAAAGAATGATAAGACTATCATTGAAGAGGACAATCTTGAAACATGTACTACTGATGAGAGAGATCTATTCATGTGTAACATACTTGCAAGAGAAGCAATTTTGACATCACTTCCAGAGAATGAATACAGTCAGGTAAAATGTTTGAAAAAGTCTCATGAAATTTGGAAAGCTTTGCACTCTACTTTTGAAGGTGATGAACATGCAAAAAGAGTTAGATTACATAATTGGATATGTGCATTTGAAGATATAAGAATGTTGGAAGATGAATCTATTAGAAGTTATATTGGTAGAAGGTCAGAAATTATTACAGGTATAAAATCTTGTGGAGGAACAAAGATAGAGAATGAAGTGATATGGAAAATTCTAAGGACATTGAATCTTGCATTCAAGTAGACAACACAGATGATTGAACAAGTGATACCTTGTACAACAAACTTTACAAGAGAGACTCTTCTTGGAAGATTGGAAGCAGCAGAAATGAACTTGAGATTATCAGGAGACTTACCTAGAATGGAGACAACATTCAGTGCTCTTAGTGATCACCCTACATTGTCAAGAAGCATTAGTGTGAGCAGAGATTATGCTGGCAGCAACAGATCTAGAAATGAAGAAGACAAGAATATTGAAGAAGGTATTGCCTTGCTTGTGAAAAGAGAACCAGATGGTAAGAAAATATTTAAATGTTGGACTTGTCAAGAATATGGTCATTTTGCATCTAAATGTCCTACGAGAGTTAAAAAGTACAGAAGCAATTTCAAACCTAGAAGATCTAAGGAATGTTATTATGCTAATGATGAAGATCTTGAAGCTAGTATAGAAAGAACTTTAAGTTAAAGTGATACTGAGAATAATGATGACATAGGATTTGTAGCAATTAAAGAAGAGAATCCTGAAACTGAAGTTGAGGAAGAAAAAGCCTTAGTTTCTCAAGTTGAAAAGAAAGATGATTGGATTATAGATAGTGGTTATTCACATCATATGACTGGAGACATGAAAAATTTCATAAAGTTAAATGAATATGATGGAGGAGTTGTTAGAGTTGGAAACAATGCACATTGTTTGATTAAAGGTATAGGATCTATTACTCTTGATGGAAAGACTAATACTGATGATGTTTATTTTGTGGATGGATTGAAACATAATCTTTTTAGTGTTGGATAGTTAGTTGATAAAGGATATCAAGTTTGGTTTACTGAGAAAACTTGTGTGATAAAGGATAAAGATGGAAATCTGATTGGAACTAGATCTAGAACCAAAGGTAATGTATTTCAGTTGAATCCTACTGAGATGACATGTTTGATTACTAAGATTGATGACAATTGGTTATTGCATAGAATGTTTTGTCATATAAACTTTGATAACATTGTGAAAGTAAGCACTGCACTTGTAGTAAGAGATTTACCTAAGATTATGAAGCCTACTAACATGATTTGCAAAGAATGTGTAATGTCTAAATAGAAGAGAAGTTCTTTTCCCAGTAAGAAGTTTACTCTACAAAGAAGTTGGAGATTGTTAATACAGATTTGAGCAGTCCTACCAGGACTAGAGGATTCTATGGAGAAAGGTATTTTATGATTCTTGTTGATGATTTTACAAGAATGATGTGGATTGCATTTCTTAAAGAGAAATATGAAGCATTTGATAAGTTTAAGATTGTTAAGAATAAAGTTGAGAATGAATCTAGAATGAAGATTAAATGTTTGAGATTTGATAGAGATGGAGAATTTACTTCTAGAGAGTTTAACAACTTTTGTGAAGAAAATGGCATTAAAAGACAATATTCAGCCCCTAGAACACCTGAACAAAATGGCATTGCAAAAAGAAGGAATAGATCAGTGACTGAAGTAGCAAGAGCTATGTTGTTTGAGAATGATTTGGTGAAGATATTCTGGAGAGAAGCAGTGAACACAACAGTGTGTATAATGAATAGAGTACAAATCAGAAAAGACACAGACAAGACACCTTATGAATTATGGTTTGGACATGCACCCTCAGTTAAGTATTTTCTAATTTTTGGAAGCAAATGTTATATAAAGAGAGATGATGATATTGGAAAGTTTGATCCTAGAAGTGATGAAGGTATATTTCTTGGATATTCTTTGAAAAGCAAAGCATATAGATGTTTCAATAAAACAACTAAGACTATTGTTGAAAGCACAAATGTTAAAGTTGATGAAAAGTTTAAAATTCAGGAAAGAATGCTTGATTATGGATTTGATGAAGAAGCTCATCCTAAACCTAACACTGGATCTACTGAATTGTTTTATGAAACTGACAATGATTTCTTGAATGAAAGCCACAGTGAAGTTATTGAAGAACCTACATCTGAAGAGAGATCTGAGATAGTGACACCTAGCAAGAGTTTGTTAAGGAATCATCCTTTTGAACAGATTATTGGGAGCATCAAAAGAGGAGTTCCAACTCAAAATAAGGCACAAGAACAGTTATGTTTGATTTCTCAAATTGAACCTAAGACTACTAATGAAGCTTGTGAAGATGAAAGTTGGATTAATGGTATGAAAGAATAACTAGATCAGATTGAAAAGAACAAGACATGGGAATTGGTTCCTAGACCTAAAGACAACAATCTTATTAGAACTAAATGGGTATTCAGAAACAAGATGAATGAACAAGGAGAAGTAGTGAGAAATAAAGCAAGATTGGTATGTAAGGGTTACTCACAGCAAGAAGGAATTGATTATGAAGAAACCTTTGCACTTGTTGTAAGAATTGAAGTGATAAGAATGTTTTTGGCTTATGTAGCTTACAAGAAATTCAAAGTATATCAGATGGATGTGAAGTCAGCATTTCTAAATGGAGAGTTGGAAGAAGAAGTCTACATTGAGCAGCCTGAAGGTTTTCCTTTGACTCAAGAAGGAGACATGGTATGTAAACTAAAGAAAGCTTTATATGGACTTAAACAAGCACCTAGAACTTGGTATGTAAGACTAGATAATTATTTGTTAAAATTGGGATTTACAAAAGGAACAGCTGATAGCAATCTATACACAAAATAAATTGAAAATGGTTTGTTGGTTATAGTTATTTTTGTTGATGACATTATCTTTGGAGGAGAAGATGAAGCTAGTGACAAATTTGCTGTTGAAATGAAGATTGAATTTGAAATGAGTATGATTGGTGAAATGAAATACTTTTTGGGATTATAGATAACACAAAATAATGATGGTATATTTGTGAGTCAGACAAAGTACTTGAATGAATTATTGAAAATATTTGGAATGGAGGATTGTAAACCGGTTGGAACACCTATGGTGACCAAACATAAGTTATCTAGCACAGATGAAACACCTACAGTAGAACAAAAGAAATACAGATCTATGATTGGAGGATTGTAGTATTTAACTCATACAAGACCTGATATAGCACATTCAGTTGGAATGGTAGAAAGATTTCAAGCTGAACCTAGAGAATCACATTATGCAGCAGTAAAGAGGATACTGAGATATTTAAGAGGCACAATGGACTATGGATTATGGTATGAAAAATTTGATGATTTTACCCTATGTGCATATACAAATGCTGATTGGGGAGGCAGTGTTGATGATAAGAAAAGCACTAGTGGTGGAGAATTTTTCCTTGGAGGAAGATTAGTTTCTTGGCTAAGCAAGAAGCAAAATTGTATCTCACAAAGCACAACAAAAGTAGAATATGTAGCAGCAGCAAACAATTGTAACCAGATAATTTGGATGAAGCAAATGTTGAAGGATATTAGAATAAAATTTGTTGAGCCTATTGTTATACATTGTGATAAGACTAGTACAGTTAGTATGTCTAAGAATCATGTATTACATTCTAAGACAAAGCATATAGAGATTAAGTATCATGTTGTAAGAGAGAAAGTTGCTGAAAAAGAAGTCAGACTTGAGTACATAAGTACTGTAATACCCCTCTAACCCTAATATAAGTTTTGTGTTTTTTGAAAGAATTAAGATCTTTCAATGTTTTCTTATAGCTTAAGTTGTTCATGATACTTGTTTGATCTATTCCTATAGTTTGTTTATAATAATTTCATAAGCTAGTACTCAAGGATTCTAATATCAGACATACTATCTAAAGGTATCATTTTTGTATGTATTTATCTCTATGTATGTATTGAGTACCTTCAAGACCTTTATGATTATAGTTAGGATGTTATATGATATATATAAGTGATTATCTATATTTTTTTCTATTAAGGTTACTTTGGATGAATCTTGTATCTCACTTGATGATTTGATTATGTTGATTTATTATTAGTATTGATAAGAGACTAACACAATGCTTGAGATTCTAACCTTCGTTATGATGATGCTACATGCTTTGAGTGTATATATATACATGATGTGTTTTCATGATTCAGGATGAAGTCATAGTTACTCACATAGTTGAGGTCCACATGATGTATCGATCCCAGTCATCTATCTACAATATCTTCTTTTATATGTATATCCATGCATATGTATTTCTTCTTTGTGATGCAGGCTTGCAAGTACTGGGCATCGACTTCACCTGGCTTCATAGGTCTGAGCGTGCCCTCAAATCCTTGATGGTTGTTGTTATGGAGATAGTACTAAGGTCCCTGCATGAGTCTTCCATTATCATTATTCCAATTTGGGGAATATCAGGGTTCCTTCTTTGTCAGTCAACCTTTGGGTGAAAAACCTAGATCCAGCGCACCCAGTTGGGCATTGTTGTAGTTAGTGCCTTGTGGCCACTTGAATTCATTTGGTTGTATGATTTGTTTACTCATTTTATTTATTTCTCCTTCTTGGTATGATTCTTAGTTAATCTTTCTATGTTTTGTTTCAGGGTTTCATGCTTGGTCAGGAGTTTGGCTTGACTTTCCTTGTTGACTTTGGTTGACCTTGTTTGATCTTATGGTTTTCTTGATATGTTTCATAGTTGATTTTTATGGCCTCTTTGGATGATTAGATTTATTTTGAGGCATGTGATTTTATTCTACCTCAGTGTTATATCCTATAATAATTATAAATAGGTAATAATATTGTGATCTATTACTTCATAATCTTATAGATTATAGTGTTTGGTATTTGGCATGTATCTATATAAATATAAATATATATAGAAATATATATATGGGTGCACACACACACACACACACACACACACACACACACACACACACACACACACACACATATATTTATATATATATATATAATTTATATGTGATTATATGTTAATTATTGTAGATATTGTTGATGGTGTATATTTTGGGATTAATGTAAAGTATAGTATTATTAATAATTAAATATTAAATAATGCGAGGTAATTATTTTCAATTGTTAATTATTAATAATGTGGATAGGTTATATATATAGATATTGATGTAATTAATGATGTCATATGCATATATGTTAGGATAATATTACATATGTGTATGAATGAATACAAATCATCTTTTATTGTATATTTGAGTAATATAGTTGTATGATATTAAGTTATTTTATAATATCCATTAGTTAAGAGTTAGTTGGGAGTTGGTTACTTTTCCTCTCAACATTTAGAAATTTATTTATATGCACTACTTTCTCATTTGAAGAGAGGGGATTTTGGGGCTGAATCATTGAGGAGAGGATGGCCTTACTTTTCATGGAGATTTTGGAGAGAATTCTTGGAGATGTGAGGGAGAGTTTGTAAGCATGTCTTTAAGAATTTTTGGTTATCTTTGCTTTTGGGAGAGAGATATTTTTGTGAGAATTTTAGTAGTTGAGATAGGGATTCTTTTCTGTGGAATTATTTATTTCTTTCATGGAGATTTCTGAAAGTGGATAGGGTTTGAAGGATGCATCTCAAGTTTGGATTTGTCTTCTCTTTTGTTTCCTTCCTTCTTTGATTCAACCTTTGTAGGACATGAGGTATGGATTGAATATTTTAGTTACTTTATGTCTCTGATAGATTATGGATCTATTTATATATTATCATTATTTATCATATCTGTACTTTTCATTTCTATGGTTACTTTAAAGTTTTGAGTTTTTATTTGTAAGAATTGGCATGTGTATTCCTAGGGTTTTTAGCAACCCATTTTTTGAGATCTATTATTATAATAATTTAAATTGCATCTATGGTTTTAATAAATTGATTTTATGGAAGTAAAATTCCCAGATCTCAAATGGGTATCTCTCTAATTTTATTTTTAGGGTCGAATTAATGCCTTATTTTTGACATTTTGGCAGACTATGCCTGTCCATTCTTGATTCCAAATTTTTTGTCAAATGTATTCATATGCTACAGACTAATATGATTATATAAAAGTTTGAATTTGATATCAAAGATTATCCTAAGTCTTATCTTTCATTTCCAATTAGTTTGGATAATTTTAAGTATGTTTTGTGAAAATTACAATCATTTTAGTGAAGGCAGGTCTGAACCCTAACCAAAATTTTCTGTTTTAAACCAGAAGTCATAACTTTCTTTCCCACCATTGGATCTTCCTAAAAATCAAATTGAGAGTCCATAATTATCTTATCTAAATCTCCACCAAAGAAATTGTCTTTATTGTTTGTTTTGTGGAAGATATGGATGACTGTTCTATGATGACTATTCTTTGCATTTAATCCTTGCTTGAAATAATTCAGTTTAAGAACATCACTAAGTTTTAGGGTTTCATATGGTTACCAGAGGCTATTAGAATTTTTTTTTGGGTTAATTAGATCTATGTGTACTTTTAATATGTTTATAATATCACTTGGATGTCTTCTTATATGTTTGGAACATTTTGAATGCCATATTGGGTTTAGGGTTGTCAAGTGGACTAGGGACAACATATGTTTTCCTAAACTCAATCAAATGTTGTTATGGAATTGATATGAATTCTTGATGATGAATTTATTATGTTCTTATGATTTTTATATGTATTTTAGGGAACCTAAGTACACTAGGTGAGTGGCTCATAGTGAGGGGTCGAGGCCCTAAGTGGCTAGTACCAGGATAACCTACTATGAGTTATTTAATCAAGTGATAACCTAAATAAATGAATTGGGAATGGGAGATTATTGGAATGGGAAATTACACACTAATCAAGATTAATTATGCCTCACCCATGCCTTTAGTGCTAGTAAATGTGTGTGTGAAAATTGTACCTGATCTGTAGACACAACACTCAGTAAAACATTAGAGGTTAGCAAAAATCAAAATCGTGCAAAATTGAAATCTATCTAACCAAGTGATTTACTGCCTTCTAGTAGGTGCGAGATTAATGTTCTCAAATTGTAATCGAGATCAGTGACCTAGACGACACCTAAATGAAGGATTTGAATGCAAAAGATGGATATGAAATTGAATGCAATTAATCTATATTTTTGATATTTTCTATGCAATAATAATGATGAAAACTTGATATGAATCTATGCTAGATGAAATTGATATGCTATGAATGCTATTGAAAATTGATATGCTATGCTAATCTAACAATGATATGAAATATGAATGTAAAAATAAGATTGATCTCACAAAAATGCCGATTCGCAAGAGCTTTGATTCTTCAATTCCAATTCTCCAGCATGATTGTGCAAAATATGAGATGCTTGGATGCAAATTTGAGAGATGATTGAGAGATTTTGAGAGATGAATTATGAAGAGATGAGCCTTGTTTTTATAGAAATCTAGGGCTTTGGAGGTGCATGAAAAAAAGCCATAAATCACTCAAATAACTCAGGTTGATTTTTGAGTTATTTTTAAATAAAGGATAATTAACTCACAAAAACATGCAAAAGCTAAGCTTTAACTCAAAATAGAGTTTAGCTTTAATTGATAATTGATAATTGTTTGCTTTTATGATTGTCCATGTTTTATTTATAAATTAATTTAATAATAAAGTGATTTATTTCCAACTTAACTGCTTTTAAAAATAAAACAATTGATTTATGGGTTAATCAATTATTTAATCAAACTTTTATTAAAAACTATATTATTAAATAATGACAACTTGCTTTAATTAATTAAATAAGAATTTAATCAATTATTCATATGATATTAGATTTATTGTCAAAATTAAATAATACAATTAATAATAGATATAATTAAATTTAATTACACAATTAAGTGGCAAGATATTAAATCTAATTAATTAAATATAAAAATATTCAATTAATCAAGCTTTAGGATAAATGTGATTTATTGCCAAATAATTATAAAATTAAAGATAATTATGATGATTAGGAATATTACTAAGAATATTCCCCAATGCAGAATTTAAGATAATCAATTATGATTCGATGATGTTTAGATGTGCCTTAGATTAGGACTTTGATGTCGATTTCATATGATTTGATGATATAGGAGGTTAATGAACTTATAGCCCATTTTTAGGGTATTACATTTTGCCCCTCTTTGAATTACTGTGTGAAGCGCAGTGGTTCAAAGATAGTCTGTGTTTGATAAAGATATGAAACTGATTCAAAAGATAAACCGATCTCAAGATAGAAATCGATTGAAAGATATTGAGATAGGAGTTGATTGATATTGAATTAAGATGGAGATAATAGGTCTTGAATGACAAAGATAATGTTCACTGTAGCAGCAAATGAACCTATGATTGTGAAAAAGTGTCAAAATGCCTGATTCTGAACCTTAGGATTGATAAGAAGTGAGTGACCCATTCTAGACTCGATTGTCTTAGCAGAACTAGCAAGTATCACATCCAAACCCTTCAGTTGTCGAAGAACCAAGGAAAGAACACTATGATCTGATGGTTGCAAAAATTGATACAGTTTACAAGATTAGGAGAATACCAAATTGATATGGATCTTGATGAATCTGATATGCCCCAAGTGATGATAGATTTGCCCCAAGCAATGAGGACTTTCGATGAATCAGTAACTAGACGTGATTGTTTGTCTTGATCGCTGATGAAAGATATTGATAGATTTGATCGATAGAATTTTGATTTACAAACTTTGAATGATGTCCAATACCATGCCCCCTTCGGGATTAAAATTAAAATCTGACAAGAAAAGTCAGTGTTGAGAGTTCAGAAGCATGTTAATTGATTTGAGAAGTGGTTAAACATGTTGAAGAACACATTCTGCATTGTTTGGAGGTCCAAAAAGACCAAGTTTGACTAGGTTTGACCATGAGTTGACCATGGTTGAAATTTTGATAGTTTGATGTAAGATAATCAGTTAAGTTGAATACTAGATTTCTGTGATGATTGAAGGTTGATTATGCAAGTAGTAAATAAGATAAATGATCTCAGATTTCAATTTTGATCCCGAAAAAGGATTCTACTTGCTATTTCATTGGAGGAACCTTCGTGTGAGATGCAGTTCTTGTTAGACTTGAAGATGCGATTTGAAGAATCATTTAAGCATTGAAGTTCGTTTAATCATTGTGAGATCATGCAAACATGCAAAATGCAATGAGACATGCAAAATGAAATGCAACCTAAGACCTAGGACCTAGTCACTGATCATATGTCGATTTGTTATCATCATTGAACTTTTAGGTAACCGGATAAATCAATACAATGCCCACTAGCCATGAAACCATAGACATATGAATATCGATTTGTATGCGCAAAAATCAATACAACACCCACTGGTCAACAACCATGGATATATGAATATTGATTTTGTTTTCGAAATGTCGGATTAGATATAAGCATCAAGGCACAAGCGCCAAGATGACCTGAATATCATGTCCATTTTGATATAGCAATTTGTACAAGCATCAAAACATAAACGTTGTGATGACCTGAGTACACCTTGCGTTACAAACACATCAAACAGTCAAGAGATCATTCTAAATCCAATGTGAATTACCTGTAGTGACCCTTTATTGTTCACATCCTTAGGCAAGATCGCGTTCCACAGTAGGAGAAAGAACTTACTCAAAAAGATAATAGTTAGATCAAACTTCCTTGAATTGTCTGGGTATCAATGGTCGAGGTATGCATGGCCATCCAATTCGAGATAGAGGCTCTTACAGTCGGACACCATTTCAATCTAGAAGTTCCAAAGATGTTAGATTTTTACATACAAGAAGAAGACAAAGAAAAGATTATGCCCCCAGTCATCACTCTCTAAATCCTATAAAGGACATCATCGAAGAGCTCGAAGGGACACAATATGCAAAAATCTCAATGCGAATCAGTAAGCATACCAGGAGATAAAAGCATGAAGCACAGATTATTTTCAGTTGAGTTTTGATGTTTGATTGTTGTAGATGCAAAATCCTTGCTGGAGACAAGACTGACTGACTGACTCAACAGGAAGCTTCAAAGGACTCTAACTGGATAGGAAATGTCTAAGATACATTGGAGGCCATAGGATATGACATTGATTGCCCCCAAGTTTGAACATTGATAGGATACAGACGCTCAAGCTGATTGGTGTACAGACCGACTTATTGAAAACTGGAAAATGCAAAAACAAACCGGGAGATATGTACAAACTAAAGCAAGACTGAAAGCTAGAAAAGACCAAGATTGTGCTGATAGATGGAGCATTTTGAACAAGTGGCACCCATTTGCCAGGTTTTCACCATCTTGGTAGAGATTCTATTTTTGCTACCGAGGTGCCTGTTTCCAGGTTTTCACCAAGGCACTTTTTTTTTTCTTTTTTTATTTTTTTGTATTTTTCATTTTTTCAATTTTTTTGTACTTTTGATATTTTTTGATTTTTTTGTGAATCATCAAGGCGCCTATTGCTAGGTTTTCACCAAGATGTTCATTTTGTCAGGACTTTTTCTGATTTTTAAGATTTTTTTCAGGACATTTACCAAGCACTGAATGGCTTAGGCGTAGAATTTCTTCAGATGGAGAACGTTGATTGGTTCTCGGAGCTGTTCTCCTTCAGTCGTTGAGAGTTGATAGGCACCAGAGCCAAAAGTAGCAGTGATGACAAAGGGACCCAGCCAATTAGGTTTGAACTTCCCCTTGCATTCTCGATGTGATTGATTTTTAAGATTTTCTCTCAACACTAGATCACCAACCTGAAATTCTCTATGTCTGACTTTCTTGTTGTAGCCTCTAGACATTCTCTTCTGATATACTCTGAGATGATCATACGCTGCTTGTCTGCACTCATCTAGTAGTTCCAGTTCTTGTAACCTAGACACTCTGTAGTCATCATCAATTACTAGACCATGCATTCTGATTCTGAGTGATGAGATTTCAACCTCAATAGGCAGTACCGCTTCAAACCCATAAACTAAAGTGAATGGTATAGCCCCAGTAGGCATTCTGATACTAGTTCTGATATTGGTTCTGATACTGATTCTGATACTTGTTCTGATACTGATACTGATACTGGTTTTGATACTGGTTCTGATACTAGTTCTGATATTGGTAGCTCTTTTTCCATTGCAAACTCCCAACCAAGATCATATCATGCAGTCCCAATGTCTAACAATGTGGAGAACAAGAGGGATTGACAAGCTGGTGGAAGAGATGGAAGATAAGAGAATGAAGGAAAATGAAGGGAAGAAATCCTCAAAGGGAAACTCCTCAAGAATACTCAAGCTAGGGAAAAATCATCATGTAAAGCATATTTGGAGAAGTAGGGAAAGGCTAGTATAGGATAAGTCACAAAAGTGTAGTGCAAGAGCAAGAAAGAATGCAGTCCAAAGGAGTAGACATGTCAAGAGGCTTCATAGCATCGTGTTTTACTCTTTCTTTCTTTTTTTATTAGATCAAGACCAAAGGGGAAAAGGATAGCCATAGGTGAAAATGAATGGAGGAAGATGGATATGAAGGCTAAACATGGAAGCAATGAAAACAAGGTCATCGTAAGATAGCTCACAAAATAGTCAAATGTTCGTGTATAGATCAACATTGTCAAGATCAAAAAGAGAAGATGGAATGGATGAAATATGTAGAAGAACTACGCATGATGCCTGATTGCCAGGTTTTCATCATGGTACTTATCCAAGGTGCCACAAGGAAGTGGTTTGCACCATAGGATGAATTTATTTTTCTTTTTACTTTTGCTACCAAGGTGCCTGTTTCCAGGTTTTCACCAAGGCACATTTTCAAATTTTTTTTCATTTTTATTTCTTTTTAAATTTTTATTTTTTTTTTGAAGAAGGCAAGCTTTTTAGATAGTGCTCCTTGAAAGGATAAACCATGATATGCCAAGGATTCAAAATAATATGCTCAAAAATGCTGATAGGGAAAGGGAGATGAAAGAGAAAAATAGAGGATAAGGTTTTATGTAAAATGAGTGAGGTTGGAAGATAGGAGGAATAGGCAAATGAGGAAAAAGGATAGAAGGTAGAAGGTTAATGAATGGAAGGATTGTGAAAGGGTAGATGGAAAGGAAGGCAAGATCAACGTAAACACACACCTTGAAGGGTGGTGAGAGGGTGGAGGAAACGTGAATGAAGGAATATGTGAAGGAATATGGCGAATGGATAGCAGAGGTTGAGGTTTGGGCGCATGAAATGGAAGAATATTTTTGGAAGGAGATGTAGTGGAAGCCTTTGGAAGCTTGAATGTCAATTTCACTTTTTGTTCAACACCAGACTCTTTCAAGAGAGACTTTGGAATCCATATAGTCGTAGGCTTTTTATTTCCTTTTGATGATCTAGAGAGAATATCTTCAATGATGGATTTTGGAACCCATACTTGTCTTGTAGTTTTTTTCTTAGATATCTCTTTTGACTTTATGCCTCTGTGTCGATTAGAGGAGACATGGTGATCTTCTTTTTTTGATGGATTCTTGCATTGCTTCTTTTTCTTGTATTGAACATTCAAGTTACTTCCAAAAGACTTGGGATTTGTGGAAGAGGGAGGATATGATTGGTTTAGATGGGTGGGTGGATGAAAAAGATTCAAGGGTATGCATCTATGTTGATCTTGAGGAAAGATGGGAGATGGAGGTATGTAAGGACCCAAAATGGATGGAAAATTAGGAGAGTTAGGAGGGGAAAGTGAAGGGACATAAGGACCCAAGATGGAAGGAAGGTGTGAAGCTCTTAGTAGTGGTGGAAGAGGTCCAAGGATGGAAGTGGAAGATGCAAAAGGATAATCAATAAGTTCATCAGCATCTATATGACAACCAAGGATATCAACATCTTTAGAGTGAGCATTAGAAGTTTCAATAGAATCATGGACATCTTGAATATGAGCACCTTCTTTGATAGGATTGTTCAAAGCTTGCAAAGACTTAGGAAGAGTAGAAAGTGGAAATGAACATGGAGTGGTAGAATAAGAAAATGGAAGACTTTGATCTTGACAAGGATCTTTGGATAGCACCAATGCATAATTTGTCTCTTGATTTTCAATAGGCTTGACATTGGAAGGAACACCATTTTTACCAACCTTAATGGAAGTATCATCTTTGGAAAGCACAAGCATAGTAAGGTTATTTTGATTGTCAATAAGCTCAACAGTGTAAGTAGTAGCTTGATCTTGCTTAGGCGAAGACTTAAGACATGGTGGAATGCATGAAAAAGGGGGTACAGGATCAAAAGAACCCTGAGGCGGATAAGAGACATCAGAAAAAGGAGTGGATGACATGGAGGCTTCTTGATCTTGATCTTTCCTTATGTTCTTTTCTTTATCATTTTTAGAGTCCTCTTGACATGGAGCCACTTCTAAGGACAAGGAAGCATGTTGGGATTGTATGGATGATTTTGGAAGAGATGGTGAAGGACTAGCTGAAGTAGGCATTATAGCATATGAAGGCTTAGGCTCTTTAGGTTTATCATTATTGAAAGTATTTTCAGCCAAGTGAAGGTTAGCTTGAGTTTCTTTAAGAGGTATCCCTAGAGGATAACTATAGGGAACCACATGAAAAGTATCAGGGCTTGTGTCAGATGAAGGTTCTGTGAAAGATTTGAAAGACTCGGAAGCTTTAGGAAATGTATGGGTATTGGAGGAAGTAGGGGATGGAAGGGAACCATCACAAGACAAAGGTCCAACATTAACATGATCTTGCTTGAGAGTGTAATCTTTATTTTCAGCCTGAGAGTTCTTAGAGGAGAGATCCTTATAGTATGCATGTTTATAATCAGCATGGTAAACTTTCTCTTCCTCAAGTGAAATAGATGGATCATCTAGGTATTGTGCATAGAAATCATCAAAGTCACTTTCATAATCAGAATCATATTGATCACCCTCACGATCTATCCAATGTGATGGCCCATTTGTAGTAAGCAAGAATGGACGATGAGGAGGACTCTTAGGAACAAAGGTGTCATAGGTATCATTACATTGTCTGTCATCATAGTCATCATAGTCTCCAAAGCTAGATGTGTCACTCTCCGTGGAAGAGGTATCATATTGCTCAATTTTTTTCCAGGGGCATGGTGACATGTACAAGTCTTTATCAAATGGAAAAGGGCGAAAGGCCTCCATGGAGAACTTTTTAGATTCCTTCTCTTTCTTAAGATTGTTAAGTTCAACTTGCATAGCATGCAGCTGTTTCCTCATAGCAGCGATCAAAATTTCTTCCTCATGTGTACGGATTATTTGAGACATGTGTACTGATTCTCAATAACTACTGCTCTATTCCTGACACAATGATATTTTTGACAGATTCTGGAACTAGGCTGGAAACATTGGATATCTTGCAATTTGATAATTTCTGACAACTCTCTCAAATTTTTTCAAACAACACTCTGCAGACTCGTACGACACTAGGTAGTCTATGAAATGACAATTGCTAAACTTGTACGACAGTTGGGTAGCAATGAAATGACAGTTGTAAATATCATACGACAGTTGCTAACAGGATTTTGACTTCCTTGGATTTGCTAGCATGAAAACTCGTACGACACTGGGTTCTCAATCATACGACAAATGGGCAATACTAAAATGACATTTGACAAAAAGTCGTACGACTTTTGACTTCTTGAAATGAATTTTGACTCCAGAAAGAATTTTACGTCAATTTTTGCAAAATTTAAGGTTTTCAGTTTTGGATTGTTTGCAAATTGTACTGTCCAGATTTTGAAGGTTATACTAGATTTGATCATTTTTAATAGCCAAGTAGATAAACAAACACGCAGAATAGCAAGCAAGTGATTCCAAGCACGTCTGAAGACAATGAACAAGGGCAAAAACAACCTTGCACATGAACAATCAAGTGACCAAATTGTGCTAATCCCTGAGAGTACTAATTGTGTTTGTTCTGAAAAGTTTTTCAATAACACACATATACCTGAGAATGAAAAATTGGCCTCTCTAGGGTTTTTAGTAATGGCTTGACTCTGAAACTTTTATGATTCAAAGGGGTGAACTCCAATCTCGGCGCACCAGGGTTTTGACATAGTCTGAGAACTTAATTTTCAAGAGCTGCTAGGGAGATCTGACAACCCAACAATGAACCATACTCATGGAGATTTCTTCCACAAGGACATTTATATAGCGGCTGTCACTACCATGGTGAAAATGGCTATGACCGCTTGAGGTTCCGTCAACACAGTTTTCCCTGTGAAGGGATTGTCCGCTACGGTTAACCCTCTCTAAAGATGACTCACAATAGTATACCACAAGGGGACTTGGCTCTAGATTCAAGGTTTTGACACCTCTTCACTTTTAACCCAAACAAAGCAAGCAGATTAATCCAACACGCTAAGACAAAGTTTTGTTCTATCAAGGTCTGTGATATCAACTCCATGTGATCTATCAACCTCTCCGAGGAGAGAATGTATCAATCAATAAGAGAAGACACATTAACCAATTTTGATTCACCAAAGCTTGTGATATCAACCCCACGTGATCTATCAACCTCTCCGGAGAGAGAATGTGTCGATCAATAAGAGAAGATGCACTAACCAAGATGAATGTGAAACACACTAAGTATCCTCCCTACCTACAAGGATTCCATCGTCAAGGAAGGATTTCGCTAGGAATCCAATCTCTCAAGAATCACGAATAGTGTTCATAGGGCCTAATTACTATGTGAGCATAGATATATTCCCGAAAGTAAATCTACCAAAAGTACCCAAAAAGTAGAAAGAGGAACACTTAACGCTTAAAGCGAATATGAGATGAGTCCACAAGGTGGAACACTTAACACCTCACACAAGCTGAAAATGAGTCCCCAATTTAGAAAACAAGTGAGTTCCTAAAAGCACAAAAGGGTTGCCAAGTGGAACATTTAACGCTTCTGTCCTGTTGACCCCTCCCCTTTATGGCGCTGAGATTGCAACCACGGGGCGGAAATGAGGGGCCGGTGGATTAGCGAGTCCAATAACCCAAGATAGCAATCAAGATCAATCACAAGTATTCTAAGACTACTTAATGAATCCTTAAGGGATCACAACCTAGTATCAATTATGCAAGTGTGTAGAAATAGATCAAAAGCATGAAAAGATGCACACAAGCTTGACACATAAGAGATTTATTTTAAGTCCCAAATCAAAATATTATTAGATGAAGGAGAATACCTAGGATCTTTGCAACACGCTTAGTAGATTTTACTTGATTTTTAGCAATTTTTGTTAAGCTTTTCCATGCAAGCAAGTGACGAACTCTCCAACAAGCAAACAAGCAAACAAGATATGCAAAATATATTCAACTTATGAAAACCATAGGGTTAGCTCTAAAAATCAATTATTATCAGTAATAATAATCAGCAATCAACCCAAATGACAACTCATATCATTCATTAAACCATGTAAAAAAATAAGTGCATACCCATCACAAAACTTTATTTTTTTTGCTGCATTTGACCTAGTCAACAAGATCTAATTTTTTTGATATGATTTTGGCCACAAAAATAGAAATTCAAAATAGAGACCCCTGCTAAAAAATAAAGATCTTTCCAAAAATGCAAAATTTTTAGAAAAATCTCTTCATTTGTGCCCTAGAGACCTATTTTATCAAAATAGACCAGTTTTTGTAAATTGACTATTTGAGCTATGATATCATGTCCAAATTTAAAACACAAAGAATGGACCCCCTGTAGAATTTAAAGAGCTTTCTGAAAATATAAATTTTTTTGAAAAATATGCTGATTTGCGTCAGATATTAATTTTTTCCAGAATTTCAAAAAAAAATTATTAAAAATTCAAAACATCTCAGAAAATTCTAAATTTTTTACTGTAGCTTCCATGACATGTCATAAACTTGCAAAAAAAAAATTTAGACCAAAATTCCAAGCCGTTTGGGAGATAAAATTAAATCTTTAAAACTTTGGGGTTTTAGCTCCCAAAAAAATCAAAACCAGCATGCAAAGGTGGGTTGCCCCACGGTGGGCGCCAGAAATGTGTGTGTGAAAATTGTACCTGATCTGTAGACACAACACTCAGTAAAACATTAGAGGTTAGCAAAAATTGAAATCGTGCAAAATTGAAATCTATCTAACCAAGCGATTTACTGCCTTCTAGTAGGTGCGAGATTAATGTTCTCAGATTGTAATCGAGATCAGTGACCTAGACGACACCTAAATGAAGGATTTGAATGCAAAAGATGGATATGAAATTGAATGCAATTAATCTATATTTTTTATATTTTCTATGCAATAATAATGATGAAAACTTGATATGAATCTATGCTAGATGAAATTGATATGCTATGAATGCTATTGAAAATTGATATGCTATGCTAATCTAACAATGATATGAAATATGAATGTAAAAATAAGATTGATCTCACAAAAATGCCGATTCGCAAGAGCTTTGATTCTTCAATTCCAATTCTCCAGCGTGATTGTGCAAAATTTGAGATGCTTGGATGCAAATTTGAGAGATGATTGAGAGATTTTGAGAGATGAATTATGAAGAGATGAGCCTTGTTTTTATAGAAATCTAGGGCTTTGGAGGTGCATGAAAAAAAGCCATAAATCACTCAAATAACTCAGGTTGATTTTTGAGTTATTTTTAAATAAAGGATAATTAACTCACAAAAACATGCAAAAGCTAAGCTTTAACTCAAAATAGAGTTTAGCTTTAATTGATAATTGATAGTTGTTTGCTTTTATGATTGTGCATGTTTTATTTATAAATTAATTTAATAATAAAGTGATTTATTTCCAACTTAACTGTTTTTAAAAATAAAACAATTGATTTATGGGTTAATCAATTATTTAATCAAACTTTTATTAAAAACTATATTATTAAATAATGACAACTTGCTTTAATTAATTAAATAAGAATTTAATCAATTATTCATATGATATTAGATTTATTGTCAAAATTAAATAATACAATTAATAATAGATATAATTAAGTTTAATTACATAATTAAGTGGCAAGATATTAAATCTAATTAATTAAATATAAAAATATTCAATTAATCAAGCTTTAGGATAAATGTGATTTATTGCCAAATAATTATAAAATTAAAGATAATTATGATGATTAGGAATATTACTAAGAATATTCCCCAATGCAGAATTTAAGATAATCAATTATGATTCGATGATGTTTAGATGTGCCTTAGATTAGGACTTTGATGTCGATTTCATATGATTTGATGATATAGGAGGTTAATGAACTTATAGCCCATTTTTAGGGTATTACAGTAAAGACTAAGGATGGGAGTGGGAGAAGGTGCCTATGTGAAGGTACGATTGAATGACCTTGTCTGTATGAGAGGCATTCGATTCCGCATGTGCCTACTTGGGGGCTGGGGCCAAGAGTGGCTAGTACCAGGACAACCCAAGGGGGAGGGCTATGTGATGAAACTCACCTAGCTTGTAGCTTAGAGTCTCTACCAAATTTGATCATGCCTCTGGTAGTCCTTGTGGTCTTCTTGTCTTTTCTTTTGTGTTGTGACTTTGGGGAAATTTTATCACCACCTTAAGAATTTCCTAGTTGTTACCTCTTGTATGGGCCTTTGGTTCTATCTCCTAGCTCAAGGGAGTGGGCCTATTGGTTCCACATGGTTGGGTGGTTAATATTTATATCGAAGTATTGTTCGTGATTCTTTGGATGATCCTAGCACATATTCCTTTCCAAATTTGTAGTTGAAGATTTCTTATTGGATATTTTAATATGTTGAGATGTACTTATGTATCTGTATTCATGTAATTTTAATCTCCTAAAAGGAGTCTTGTAGTATTGATGTAATCTCAATTCAAAGCAATGCATAAGGGAATGGGTAGTTCTAGGTAAAAGAAAGGGAAAAGAATGTAGAATATTGGACATGTTACTAGCATTAAAAGAAAGTGTTTATGTTATTTCTCCTATCCTCTTATGTTGTCCATATGTAAAGGAAATAATCTTAAATATAGTTATATATAATGATGTATCGCAACAATAATGTATTCTCTCTTGATGAAAGTATCTAAGGAAATTATTGAGAAATGATAGATTAGTGATTGGAATTATTAACAATGAATGGTTATGAAACAATGCAATAAAATAGTAACTTGATTATAATGTTAATATTTGGTTCATGTTAATGAAGTACCTAGGATAATGCCTACCTTAATGAATATTAATCTCTTATCTAAATTATTAAAGAAAAGTGATATAAAGGATAGTAGATGTAGATGAAATCAATATGAATTTATGGAATGAGTTGATAAAAGGAATAATGATGTTGGATGATTAACTTATGTTTAATAAAAGAAATAAGTTAGGGAAATTTAACTTGATGCATTAAAATGAACATAGATCTTTTAAGCTCATGATTCCATGAATATCTTATCCATGTAAATGATTTATATGATGTTGCTTTAGTAGTGACGTTAGGGAACCCGTGAGGACTTAAGTTGTATAAATTTTACATTCAAATAGTAGAAAATTATTTCTTCTTTTAGAAATATGAAGTGTAATGATGAATATTATTCTAGTTAAAATTAAAAAAAGAAATTTACTACTTGCATTTTATAGAGATTTATGTCTTGTCCTCTTGGGTTTCCTAGTGGGGCGTTACAAGTACAAAGGAGTAGATAGCAAATATATTCACAAAGCCTTTGCCTAAGGATACATTTGAGTATCTGAGAGGTATGCTTGGGGTTATGCCTCAACCTACTTTTGAGAAGTGATGCAGTTGGTTGCATCTGTCTAGTGGTATATAAGCCCTATCTTTCTTATGGACTGGATGTTGGTACTTCCTCTATGGGGGTGTATGTGTATCTGAGCTGAGTCATGAGGACTCTAGTAAATGTATTTTCTGAAAAGTGTCTTTTGACATTGAGTTGTTGTTGACATAGTGATGAAATTCTTGTCATTGATGTTAATGGGGGAGAAGTATACATGAAAAACAATATAGATCATCTGTTGGAGAGAACGAAATAGGATAATGAAGCAAGATTTGATTGATGAAGAGGATTTGAAGAAGCAATGTTGCAGTATTGGATTTTTGGAACATTGGATGTTTTTCATCTATGTTGCCATCAATTCCAATGGGGGAGATTGTTAGGAATGAATGCTAAATGTTTGGCAGCCATTTTGTAGTAGTTGTTGTTGCATTCATGACTATGATTGTCATTGATGTCAACACAGTGATTTACCGAAGACTTGCAGAGAAGTAGATAGAGTTTGGATTAGCGCACGTGGGTTATTATAGTTAGAGCTATGCAAAATTGAGGATATACTCTTTGATATCTTATATGTCTATAGTTAAGATCTTAGATAGTAATTCATTTATTCATGGAAGTTATGATCATTTTGGTGGAAGCAGTATTCAGGCAGTGTTCCTAAGTAGCAGTTTGTAGAAATCAGATGATATCTCCTAATCGGGATGAAATTTGGTTTTGCGTAGTTAAAGGGAAGTTGGAGACACATTGATAGTGATTTGGATGATAGTGCAAACTTCGAAGTCACATGAGTAAAGATTTATTATATTTGGAAGCTGATAGTTTTGTGTAATTTTGGTGTAGCGTGTGGAAACTTTTATTTTGTAATTGTATGCTGAATCATTTGTAATTATTTCAGTGTGGTATAAAGGAAGGAATGTATTTCCTTGTTGTGTGTGTAGTTGTGATATGTTGTATGCATGAAGTGAAGAAAAGAGCTAAGTATGAAAGTGAATTTGTGAAGGAAGACATGTGAAGTACAGAGATATGAAATTGAGATATGATGTATCAGTGAGTGCAGTTTGGAACAGTCAGAGAAGAGGTAAAATATTATTTTGTTGAGTAATGCAAAGATTATTTGGACAGTGTGTTCAGTGACCTTACCTTGAAGCTGTTTAAGTAGTGGGTCCTTCTGTCTTCCATAACTCTTAACAGGGTTAGAATATTTTAACAGGGATTCAAAATCTCCTAATAGGGATTCATATGTATTGAATGTATTTCATAAAACTCCTAACTGTATACACCCTAAAATGGTTGCCTAGACTTTGGGCCCCCATTCAGCAATTTATCAAATGCCTGAATCAATATTTTTAAAAATCAATAATTTTCAAATATATCAATTTCCTTGATCAAATCCTATTTTATCATTTTCAATTATTTGCCTTGGGCTAACCATTTTATCCTAAATTCTTTATTTATTTAAAAAGAATTTCCTCCCCTTTTAATAAATAAAAAGCCCCCACTTTTCCTCTTATCCTAAGTTGCACAAATAAAACATTATTCTTATTTTATAAAAGGAAGAAAAGTACTTTTTGTCTCATATGGACACAAAAGTCAACTCTTATTTTTCCATTGGAGGATATTTGTGCACATGGATTGCTCCTCTTTCAAGCTCCACCCTTGATTAAATCTTTTTCCTTTTAATCTCCATGGTCCATTCCTTTTCAATTCCTTTAAAAGGAGAGCTCTCTTCTCATTTTGGCATCCATCTTTTGAATACTAACCTTATGCTACAAGATTTCTTGGAGACTTTAGAGCTTTTGGAGATCATTCTTGCATTCTAGTTTCATTCTTGCATCATAGCTTTCATGGCATCTAGCTTAGTTTCCTTTATGCTTTAGATTAGTTCACATAGCTTAATTAGCAAGGGTTTGTAATAATTTCATTTTCATAGCTTAGCTTGCATTGCATTTTCATTGATTCTTGAGGATATTGACATTCTTGCCCTTGTCTCTTTGAATCTTCCATTGTGTGGTTTACTAGCAAGGTTGCATGCTTCAATAGCTCTAGCTGAGAGCACCATCAACATCCTTGTGACTCCATGCCTAGGGAGCTCTAGGTCACTTTCTCAAGGTTTCCCATTTATGGATTTCCTTGGAAGTAATGACTTAGAGAAGTGCACATTTTAGTGTGTACATTTTTGGCACCCACCGTGGGGCAGAACATTCTTGTTTTGCCCTTCATTTTCTGCATTTTTGTCATTTTTTTCGTCAATGTTTGCTTGTTGTTCTATCAATTTTTGCTCTCTGGTTTTTTCTGACAGAATTATCGTGCAATAGTTTTCCAGTGTCGTACGATAATTTCTTACATACCCATGCAATATTTTACCAGTTATAATTGCACACGCCTTGGCAGATTATATTGCACTCTTGTTCTATTTTTTGTCACACGCAGGTAGCAGGAATTATCACCTAAAGATATATTATCGCACCAGTACAGGATGAAATATTGCACGACTGTTTCTCTAATAGAAATATCATGCAGGCTTGGCAGTGAGCAATTTTTGTCATTTCTTTGCAAGATCTACTTGGTTTTGATTCAGATTTTTGATTTGCTGTTGTAGGACAGGGCTCTATTTGTAGATTTCATTCAATTTTTTATGTGCTAACCCTTATAGGGCTAACAAGTGGTGCTTGTAGGTGCTCCTATTGCTTGATTATTTTCTTAAAAATGCATGCACAAGGGCTACTAATAATTTTTGTAGGGCTGCCCAAAGCATAAAAAAAAATCAAGTGCTTGCTTAATTGCTTTCTTTTGAGTGTGGCATATACTAGTTATTTCATTTAGTAGGCACTTAATATCTTGTTGTAGGAATCTTTGGGTGGTAGGAGAAGTATGCTCTTCACCCTTGTGGTGAACCAGAAAATCTTGACCCATCTTTAGATTTTGAAAGCAAGAGGGTAATTGAACCTTTTCTTGGTGTGTTTGGGAGATATTTTTGAGCTAGGAGATTATGCTCTTCACCCTTGAGGTGAAATAGAAATCCTAACACTCAAAGGTTGATCCACCCCTCATTTAGCTTTTAGAATCCTTTAGCAGGCCTACTCTTGAGAAATCAAGAGGAACGACCGAAGTGGGGACAAGCTTTTCACTGGATATTCCAACCCACTATAAACTCAAGTCTATCAAGGCCACAAAACCTTGGTACATGTAGTAGTTGTCTTCACTTGATGTGAGTACTTGAGGGATTGTGACCATGAGAAAAGTGTTGAGAAAGAATGCTTAAGGTACTCTTGTGGCCGTGAGGTCCGGTACTTTCCATAAGGTAAGGAGTCCCTTTGGGGAGAAAGAGGGGTATTATGAACAGAAGTCCTTATTAAGAACCATAGATAGAAGCTACCATTTTTTTTCACTTAGCTTCTTGGTGCAAGGATTGATCCAAGTGGAATAACCTAGATCACCCCAAGATTACTCACCATCTGTGTTCCTTTGGTTGTGTCATTGGCACTTCCATGACAAAGCCAATATCTATTGTGGGTAACCACTTTGTGTGAGGCAATGGGACATCAAGTGTGGGCCAAATTGTTAAGTATTGAGCCATTATCTTTTTAGGCTAGTAAGTGCTTGAAGTGTTTTCGCTATGATCTACCCATGTAAACGTTCTCAAACATCAAACATCAAACATCATGGTAGCATTCATAGGATTTTATTCCTTTCATATCACAAATTGCTTGTCTTGGAAAGGTTGCTTTTTCCCTTGTGCAAGTGTTTTATGACATGTTTGATCACCTACTATTTTCAAACCTGTCTATTTACTACTGTCACTGTACTTGAAATGAAAAAATCCAACCTTCAAACTAAAATTTTGAACAAATTGCCCTTAAAACTGAGATTTTTAGCACTCATTGGTCAAGAGTCGTATGATCCTAAAATAGTATTGTGCACTGTACTAAGAATTATCATGCAATAGTTCATCACTGGAAGACTATCACACTACTTTCCTAGATATTACCGCACCGTCTGCCTAGAAACTATCACCCTACTTACTACAAAATATCTCCTGCTTGGAAATTATCGCACTGTTTGCCTAGAAACTATCGCACAGAGTCTTTTTGTTGCCTATCTGGTTTATGCAATTTTTTGTTTTTCCTTAGTCGACCAAATTTTAGTAGGTGACCTACTCTACTACTAGAAACCTATTTGTACCTTGGGTTCCTAATTTTAGACCCCTTGAATTAGTGTTCTCTGATTTTACAAAGTAGTCTTGCTTGACATTGATAAGTTAGGAATTATCCTTGTCCAATTCACTTCCATCAAAATTCAGTTTCAATTTCAAAATATATTTGGTTAAATCCATTTTCTTGGCCCATATGTGTTAGGATACTCATCCTTTTATTATGCACATCTGTGGTAGGATTGGTTTACACCTTTTGCAACTTTCTATCTTACCATCTCTTTTTGGACAATTGAATACTTTCACTATCCTTGTTTGGTATTGACATTTCATGTCAGTTACGACAAGGTACCAAGTTAGTCAAGGAAAATGACCTCAAGTTGTCTTTGAACAATTACCCTTGGTCCAAACTCATCAAATGTGAAAGGGAAATAAACCCATCTTTGATCAATCACCTAGGAGCGAGTCTGAGGCTTGGTTTGACCCAAAGAGCAATCCTAGTGAGTTGAGTACCTCTTTACCATCCTCTCAATCAAATATGGACATGAGCTACACTTTGACTAGGAGACAAAGAGAAGCAATGGATCAAACTCTTGATGACATTTTCCAAAGACATAGGGATAACATGTTGTTTGGTGATGACAATCAACCTAAATCACCCCTATTAACTCAAGATATCTAGATGCCCATCAAAGAGCTGAAAGACACTATGCACAAGTTGACCAAGATGCATGGTCACAACATGAAGACCAAAATAATGAATCTAGTGATGCTCATGTGAATGTCGCATTCACTAACGACTTGTTCAAACACTCAAGGTCCAACTCGCTACTCAAAATGACCTCAAGATATGCTAATGATAGGCTTAAAATAATTGAGCATGAAAAGAAAGCCTTTTTGGATGAACAAGCCACTAAAGAAGAAAGGTTTAGACACCTAGAGGAAGAGAAACAAGCCTTGTTGGAATTGAGAAGAAAAGCATTCCAAGAAGAGCAAGATAGGCTTTTAGCCCAACAAATCAATGACCAATTTAACAAAAGGGGTACCAATAGTGGAAACAACTCTCCACCCTCTACTCCCTCAAGAACCCCAAGAAGTAGAAGGTGGTCAAGGACTCCTTCAAGATCTCCTAGTCCTAGAGGAAGAAGGATTTCACAACATAGGAGATGAACACCTCCTAGGAACTCAAGACAACCCTCCCAACGAGCTCATCATGGCTCTCAACATGGAGGAAGTAATGCAAGTTTTGATGATCAAGATTTTATGAGAATGCAACAAGAGCCACTATTCCAACAATATGTGGAGAATTACCTTAATCAAAACCAAGATAGGTTCCTAGAGAGCTTGATTAACAAGGGTGCTAGAGTCCCTTACAACTTTGATGTGAATAGGAGGATCAAGAAATAAGGACCCTCTCAAGAAGATGAAATCAGGCAACTCAAACGAATGATGGAAAAGGTGTTGGCACCTAAAAGTTCCTTTTCACTTGATTCTATTTGTCCCAACCTTTTCGACAAAAGTGTGACTATGACAGATTTTCTTAGGAAAGTTGAAATTCCCCAATACGACAAGTATGATGGCAATGGTGACCCACATGATCATGTGCATCAATTTTACACCATGAGTTTTGAGTTCCACCAAGATTACTCTTACCTTATGAGATTATTTCCAAGGAGCCTCAAGGGTCAAGCCATGGAGTGGTTTACCAACATCACCCCTCCCGTCAAAAATTTCAAAGAGCTTGTCCACAGATTCATTCAACATTTTGCATACAACTTATCAAGATCAGTCACTATGTTGGACTTATGTAATTTGAAACAAAACCAAGGGGAATCCTTTGTTACCTTCTTGCAAAGGTGGAGATGATTGTGCTCCCGCTATTCTAGGACTATTCCTGAGCATGAAAGGATTGACATCATTGTTAGTAATTTGGTGCCTGAAATGCGTTATGAGTTTCAAAAAATGGTCTTTGATTCCTTTGATACTATGGTTGAGATAGCATGTCAAATTGAGGATGTCTTAAAGGAGCAAGGCATTTTGACCAAACATAGCAATAACAACGGTCAAAATCCTAACAATGCCAATAAAGATAAAGGCAAACACTCACACTAGAACAAGAATAAGCAAGTAGTCAATGATGGAGTTGTGGACTCTTCCCAACCCAAGGATCAAGGATTCCTACATTTTTCTAGTGTAGTACAAGCTATGAAGCTCAATACATCCTCCAACCAACAAGAGAATAAACCAAAGTATCAAGAAAAGACCAAGAAAAAGTTGAAACAATTTTCTAAACTAGGTGACTCCTATAAGGATGTTTTCAAGACCCTTATTGCTAATAATCTTGTGCAACCACAAGATCCAACAAAATTTCACATACCTGATGTTAAGCCATATTGGTGGAATGAAAAATCTTTTTGCAAATATCATAACGACATTGGACATGACATCAAACATTGCTGGAAGCTTAAGCACCTCATTCAGGATCTTATTGAAAGTGGTAAACTTCAGATTGATGCGTTGAATACAAATGCAGAACACAAGGCATTCAAGGAGCCTTTTCCCAAATATGAAAAGGGGGAAACCTCTCAACCCAAGAATGGAAAAGTTGCAATCAACTATACCTACATAGGTGCAGAAAATGTGGTTAATATGCTTGAGATTGTCGAGGAAAATGTCAACATGATGCGAAACAAAGATTCTTATAGTCATGATGTGGTCTCTCCTCCTATATTTGATGATGAACCTATGGTGGTGCTTAGGGGTCCTCACTCTCAAAGGTCATCCCAAGCTCTTAATGCTATCACCAAAAGCCAAAGTCAAGGTCGTGTGGTTATTAGAGGTCCTAATTCCAACTAGTCTAGCAAACCCAAGCAAGTGACATCCAAGAATGTCACCACTAAGTTAGTAGTCAATCTTGAAATGAGCTACAATCTTGTTGACTAGTTACAAAGAACACCAGCTAAAATCTCAATTTTTGAACTTCTGGAATTGTCTCCAAGACATAAGCATGTCCTTGAGGATGCTTTGCATATAGCCAATGTTCCTAACAACATAGATGTTGACCAATTCCAAAACATGGTTAACTACCTTGCCAACCCTCATTACCTCACATTCTCAGAAGAAGATGACAAAGCCTTGAGCCATCTACATAATCTTTCCCTTCATATCAAAGTCATGATTCACAAGACCCGTGTCAAGCGTGTGTTGATTGATGGGGGTGCTGGGCTCAATATTTGTTCCTTGAGTTTGTTGAAAATACTGGGTTACTCTGAGCAAGTTATTGATACTCGTAAGAAAATCACCATTAAAGCCTATGATGAGGCAGAAAGAAGCTCCAGAGGATTGACCATCCTTCCTATGAAGATTGGCCCTGTTGAAAAGGACATTTTGTTCCAAATTGTTGATGCTGGTCCTTTAGCCTATAATATCCTGCTTGGTAGACCATGGATCCATGACATGCAGGCAGTGTCATCCACCTACCACCAATGTTTTAAGTTCCCCTATAATGGAGTAGAAGTTTGTATACTCGGGGATAACACATTATCTATTAATGCAATTTCAGCAAGGACTCATATCCCTCTCAACAGGGAAGTAGAGGATTTTGATGCCATTTTAGCACAATGCCAGAATAAGTTCAAAGCCATAGACCTTGGTATGGGGGGTTATCAAATTGACTCCTTCAAAAAAATGCTAGTCTCGCCTAGGTCCTCTGGTAAACCTTCACAAGAGATGCATCCCTCATCTTCAGCAATGACTCTGTTTGATACATTTGTAGAGTCCTTAGTACCCATCCAAGATGAAAAAGAAGAGGTAGCCATTAGAGATTGGATTTACAAGGAGGAAAAATACTAGCATAATGAAAATTTCTCCCCATCTCCTAAAGCTTATGGGAGAGGGTACACTCTTGTCAAGAGTATGGGCTATCCAGGTCATGGTCCTCTTAGTCATAGATTAGATGCTAAGGCTGAGCCACTCAATCATGTTTTCTTTGGCCATAGATTTAAGACAACAGTTGGCCTAGGTTTTGAAAGTCAGAATAAGAAAACTGCTCCTATCCTTGCTGTGATGGATAGTGATGATGAATCTAGGTACATACCCAATTTTCAAAATCAACAAGATAAGTGTGAAGATTGGGTCCCTTCCACCAATCTCCTTTGGGGAGATTTAGATGCTCCAGTTATCAATCCAATAGTTTTAGACCTAGAACAAGAACAATCCACTATTGAAGATCATGTTGAGGATCCCATTCAAGAACATCAATACACAAATAGCATTCAAGAAGGTGTTACCCTTGGTGACATCAAAGCCTCTACCTCAAGGCCTAAAAAAAATGCTTGGTGTAAACATCCCAACCGAGATTTAGATATAGACTCACATGAGTATGAGTGGGAGACTCTTTCTGATTGTTCTATAGTTGACATGGAAATTGATGTTGTCCATACATATAGTTCCCAACCTGAGGTAGCTAATGAGTCTAGTGTAGGATTAAAGGATTGGAATCCATGAGTCACTTTAGTGGATGATGCTTTTCTTGATAGGATAAGTCCTGATTTGGGTACCTTAGAGGGATACTTGATGAATCCTAACTCTGCAATCACCAAAGATGATACCATTTGCATACACAACATTGAACTAGTCATTGATCTACCCCTTGCCAATCCTCACTTAATTGATTGGTCTTAGTGCTATCAAGAGCCTTAACTCCTAACCTTTCAAAATGACTATGAGATAGCATGTTACCTAAATGCCCTTGAACCTGTAGTCTCTTCCACTAGTGAACCAACTAAAAGCATGACATAACCAGATATCAAGTACCTTAGTCACAAAATGAAATGAAAAGAAAAATGGAATAAGAGTTCTGATGGCGAAAACCATTATGTGGCGGTGTCAGAACCTAAAAAATTAAAAATAAAGGATGTATCTGAAGGTGAAAACCTCTCTAAGGTACCTAAGGATGAGGTACTTGATCATCTCCCAAGCTACTTTTAGGATAGATCTTCAGTGCTTGTTGAGCCTACACAGCCAATTAATCTAAATACACTAGAGGCTCCACAAATTGTGCATTTAGCTCAGTCTCTATCAAAATAGGAAAAAGAAGCATATACCAAGTTCCTACAAACCAAGAAGATCAATTTTGCTTGGACTTATTCAGACATGCCAGGATTGGACACTAGTCTCATTATGCATCACTTGTCCATAGCTCTAGGTATCAAACCAGTAAAATAGAAATTGAGGAAAATGCATCCTCACATAGCTCTTCTTGTCAAAGCTGAATTAGAAAAACTCCTCAATGCAGGATTTATAAGAGCCATTGATTATGCCGAATGGATATCCAATATTGTACCAGTTTCAAAACATGACAAGTCCATTTGTGTTTGCATAGACTTTAGAGATCTTAATAAAGCATGCCCAAAGGATGATTTTTCACTTCCAAACATAGACATGATAGTGGACATGACTGCGGGTTATGAGATCTATTCTTTGATGGATGGCTTTTCTGGGTATAATCAAATCAAAATAGCTCCTGAAGACCAGGAAAAGACTGCATTCACTTGTGCATGGGGAACCTATTGATGGAATGTCATGTCATCAAAAAATGCAGGAGCTACTTATCAAAGAGCTATGACTACCATCTTCCATGACATGATGCATAAGAATATGGAAGATTATGTGGATGACAACTTGGAAAATCCTAAAAAAAAGGGTTACACACCTAGGTGATTTGGAAGTAATTCTAGATCATATGGAACAGTTTCAATTGAGATTAAATCCCCAAAAGTGTGCATTTGGAGTCACCTCTAGAAAACTCCTAGGATTTATCATTTTAGTTAAAGGAATAGAGGTGGACCCATAAAAATTTCAAGCAATAATGGATATGCCGCCTCCCAAAAACATCAGTCAAATGAGGAGTCTTCAAGGATGCCTCCAATCTATAAGGAGGTTTATTTCACAACTAGCTGATAGAGCTCAACCCTTTAACAAGACTTTACACAAAGGGGTTAAATGTGTCTAGAATGAAGATTGTCAATAGAGCATGGACCAAATCAAGCAATACTTGGCCAATCCTCCAATCTTAATGCCTCCTATCCTAGGAAAACCACTCATATTGTATGTGTCAGCAATAGAATCTTCCCTAGGGGCATTATTGGCTCAACTTGATGATACTAGAAAAGAAAGAGCTATATATTACATCAGCCATACACTTGTGCCATATGAGGTTAACTACACTAGTATTAAAAAATCTTGCCTAGCGGTGGTGTTTTCTTCCCAAAAGTTGTGACATTACATGCTTGCACATACAATACACCTCATTGCAAAAATTGATCCTCTCAAATATTTGCTTGGTAAGGCTGTTCTCATAGGTAGACTTGCTAAGTGGATGATGATCTTATCAGAATTTGACATAGAGTATGTTGAGCGTAAAGCTATAAAAGGACAAGCCATTGCAAACCAATTGGCTGATTTTCCAATCCAAGACAAAGCACCAATTTAAGTTGAATTTCTAGATGAGCACATAATGTACATGACTACAAGAACATGGAAGATGTTCTTTGATGGCTCTTTCATGCAAAATGGTTTAGGAGCAGGAGTGTTATTTGTTTCTCCCCATGGGTACACAATCCCTAAGTCCTACAAACTATTGTTCCCATGCACAAATAACATTTTTGAGTATGAGGCCTTGACAAATGGAATAAAAATGGCTATAGAGTGGAGAATCACAGAGATGCATATCTATGGGGATTCACAATTAATAGTCAACCAAGTTAATAAAGAATATCAAACCAAAGATGAAAAACTAGTACCCTATAAGAAAATGGTTGATTCATTGCAACGATACTTCACCTTTGTTACATTTCAACAAATCCCTAGAGTAGAGAATAAAGCAGCTGATGCTATGGCTACATTGGCTTCACTTCTTTAGCTAGAACAACATGAGTCTAGATTTGAATTCTTGGTGGAAGAGCTACGCTACCCTATCTATGACTCCTAAGAAAGCCAAGTTGTTTGTACGCTTATTGGCCATGATTCATCGTACTATGGTGCCATTTACTCATACCTTTGTGATGGTACTATTCTTGAAACCTTCAATCATTCTGAATGAAGAAACCTAACCTGAAATGCCTCTCGCCACACCCTTACCTCTGGTGATCTGTATAGGAGGGGTTTAGATGGGACACTTCTTAGGTGTTTAGAAAAGGATGAGTCCAACCAAGTGTTAGTTGACATTCACGAGGGCATTTGTGGAGGACATTCTAATGGTCTTTCCATGGCCCGAAGGTTGCTTAGGGTAGGGTACTATTCACCTACCATGCAGACGGATGCAGTAGCTTTTGTGAAATCTTACGAAAAGTGTCAAAAACATGGTAACCTGATACATGCTCCAGGTAGGGAGCTTATTCCTTCTATTTCTCATTGGCCATTTCAGTGCTGGGCCTTTGACCTTGTTGGGCAGATTCATCCCAATTCATTAGGTGGACACAAATTCATTATCACTACTACTGATTACTTTACCAAATGGGTAGAAGCTGTCCCACTTTCTATTTCCTCAGGCAAGATAGTTTCTTTGTTTATTTTGAACCACATCATCTGTCAGTATGGAGTACCTTATGAGATAATCACTAACAATGGAGGTTAGTTTAAAAACAAGGACCTTAAACATCTCTGCAACAAATTCAAGATAAAACAACATTGGTCCTCCATTTACTTCCCACAAGGAAATGGACAAGCAGAGGCTTCGAACAAGACCATTCTCAAAATCCTCCATAGAACAGTTCACAAGAATGGTAGAGATTGGCATCTATAGATAAATTCGGCCTTGTGGGCCTATAGAATGAGTATTCATACTCTAACAGGGGCTACTCCTTTTTCCCTCACTTATGGTGTTGAAGTAGTGTTACCTTTAGAGGTGGAGATTCCTTCTCATAGTGTTTACCATGCCATGAGGTTACAAGAACTGGAATTTCTAGATGAAAAGTGTAAAGCATCTTTTGATCACATGAGAGTTTACCAAAAGTGTATGTCCAAAGCATTCAACAAGAAGGTTCACCCTAGAGAATTTCAAGTGGGGATCTTGTCCTACGAGAAAATCCTAAGAACCAACAACATAGAGAGCAAAAGGGAAAATTCAAACCTAATTGGCTTGGACCATACATCATTACTATTGCTTTTGGAATAGGTGCTTATTTACTATTTGATCTAGAGGGGGAATAGCTCCCTGACCCTATCAATGTTTTGCACCTCAAGAAGTTCTATCCATGATGCCTATTTTGATTGGAGGCATCCTTTGTACATATCTTATTGATCCTGAAAAAATTCCAAAAAAAAAATTCATATATGATGCTGAAAAAATCGTAAAAAGCATATAAAGTCCTGAAAAAATATTAAAAAAAAAAAAAATTAAAAAAAATAGAAAAGTGCCTTGGTGAAAACCTGGAAATAGGTGCCTTGGTAGAAAAAATATAAAAAAATTGAAAAAATAAAAAATCTCCAAGTGGTGAAAACTTGGAAACAGGCGCTACTTGAGGCCTTTGCACCCTTGTTTCATAGCATGCATCCTCGACACTTAGCCTTTCTCCATCATGCCTTAACCTTGTCACCTTGGTTTGGAATTGGTCTTTGTCCTTGTCTAGGGGGCATCACTATGTTAGCTTTGGTCTCTAGGATGCGTTGGTCTTTAGGACATCTTGCAAACAATTTTTTTCAACACCACCCCAACTATGTTTTTCAACACTACCCTAGCGTCAAGTGTTTCTCAACACTTATCAGATATCTTCCCGCAGTCTAGCATGATATGGTATCTCTCACTAGTAGATGTGATACTCAAAGTTTGACTCTATGACCTACACACACACACTTAAACACTCAACTCACTGAGACTTGTTTGACTTTATTTCTTTGTGTGCTGTCTATGATGATTTCTTTGATGAGTGTTCTCTTCCTAATAGTTTTCGATGATGTTGAGCTAGAAGACTAGGGGCATGAGGACATGTTTTATTTCTTTTTTTATTTGTGGGTATATTTTGTTGGTCCTAACTATCATTGGCATTTATGCTTGTTCCACTTGTCATTGGGGTCTACAAGGTATTATCCTTGACTATTTTTGCAAGTGCATACTTCTAGCCATCTTGACTTTCCTTGTGTCTCGATGCGAGTATAATCTTGCTATATTAAACTTAGGTAATCTCACTGCACTAGTCATCTTGACTTATATGTCTTTGATGCTTAGGTGGGATTCCCACATATCTATCTGATATAGATCATATTCAGATTCACATAGTTATACTAGTGTGTATTGTATGATCTTGAGATGCTACCAATAATGCTCGATGATGAATATTAGAGTCTAATAGCTTTGTGACCTTGCAAGTAAACCACTTTTCATAGTAGCTTGCATTTTTAGGTTCATGATAGTTAGTTTTGCATTTTGCATATGGAGAGAGCTCTCCTTTTATCTTTCGAGGACCTATCAATCAACTATGCTCACCTTTCCTTTTTCTCGATCATGTCTTTCACTCCTTTTCTTTCACATCATGTCCTTTTTCCTATCATCACAAGGGGTTAATCTTATCATCATATTTATCCTAAAAAGATCATTTTCAAAACCATGAGCCTATATCATACACATGAGAACTAAACATACATCTATGATAGAGATTATACATGAGCATCTATGACATACATTTTGAGAAAAATGACAAGACAATATAAAACCTGCAACATCCATCACAAGTGGGACAAGTACACAAGATATATTGCCAATCTAGTAATCTCATATATATAAAAATGTCATGATACAATATGGGATACAAAAATCTGGATAAAGTCCCAGGATATGTCTCTATACATCCATCTAACCTAGACCTAGGACTCACTAGCACCATCATGTGGTGCTAGTGGTGGAGGAGGTGGTGCTATGTCTGGTACCATATCAGATCTCCCAACAATAGAAGAGTAGGGCAGTGCTCTCTAACCCTATGGAACAGCCTGTATATAAAGCCCATGATAGTATGCAGCTCCTGTTGCCTCTCTCTGACTCTTTGCAGTAGCAACCTATATAGCCCTATCCTGCCACTCAAGTTTAGCTCTTAGATCCGTCAGTTGCTACTCTCTGACCGCTATGGTGATGCATAACTGCTTCATCTCCATCTCCAGGACCTGGATCCTAGCTCTCAGATCCTCTCCTCCTATAGGATAATCCTACCTAACATCTGTAATCATCTAAAAATGGTCATCTAGACTATTAGCCCCTTCTGCTAAATCAGAAATTGCTTATTCTAGATCAAATCCTAGTTCTATCATTTATTCGATTATTTTCTATGGGCTAACCATTTTATCCTAAGTCTTTATTTATTGAAAGGAATATTTCCTCCCCTTTTAATAAATAAAAAGCCCCCACTTTTCCTCTTATCCTAAGTTGCACAAATAAAACACTATTCTTATTTTATAAAAAGAGAAAAAAAAAAAAAAAAAAATCTTATTTAATTAAGAGAACATGCTCCCTTTTAATTAAATAAAAAAATATTTTTAATGGAAACCACTTTTCTAAAAACAATAAATAAATAATAAAATAAAAATAAAAATAAAAAGACTTTTTGTCTTCACATGAATGCACACTTTTCAAGGTGAGTGGAATATCTTTTTGCCTCTTAATCTCTTCCACATATCTTTTTTGCCTCTTAACCATGTCCATTGATTTTGCCTCTTGAGAATCTTGAGCACATGGATCAACCAAGATTTAATTTCCACCTTTGATAATTCTTTTTTGCCTCTTAATCTTGACCATCCGTTCATTTCTAAAATCTTTTAAAAGGAGGCTCTCTCCTCATTCTTAATCACTCATCTTTTCCATCTCTTGCAAATAATCCATCTTTTGCATGATTCATCCTCTTGGAGTCTTGGCATCTTAGCATCTTGGAGTCTTGGAGCTTCTCAATCTTGGCATTTTGAAGCTATGGTATTCTTAGATCTCTCATATTGAAACATTGCATCATCATTTCATTTTTATTCTTGCATCATAGTTTAGTTTCATTATCATTGCATTCTTAATCTAGTTTCCTTTATGCTATAGATTAGCTCACATAGTTTAATTAGCAAGGATTTGTAATACTTCTATTTTTCATTTTTATAGCTTAGCTTGCATCTTCATTCTAGCATAGTATTGCATTGCATTCTCATTTAGATTTCTTATGGATATTGGCATTCTTTCCCTTTTCTTCATTGAATCTCCCATTGCATGGTTTACTAGCAAGGTTATAGGCTTAATAGCTCTAGCTAAGAGAAAACTTAAAATACCCTTGCACTCCATACCTAGGGAGCTCTAGGTCACTTTCTCAAGGTTTCCCTCTCATGGATTCCCTTGGATATAATGACTTAGAGAAGTGCACTATTTAGAGTACACATTTTTGGCACCCATCGTGGGGCAGAGTAGCTTAACTTTGTCCTTTTATTTTTTGCATTTCCGTCAATTTTTTGGATTAATTTTGGCTTAGTTTTCCTAACCTCTTGTTGGTCTAACAAGTTGTTTTGAAGGTGCTCTTGCTTTCATGGAAAATGTTTAAAATTGCTTGAGGTACTTTGTTCCATCTCTACAACATTTGGATTTTGGGATTAAAATTGAACCTCTCATGTGTTTGGCTTGAGTGTTTACATGCTTTCATAGAACACATTTCAATTGATGCTCTTAATGGGAAATGAAAGAACATAGATTTGTTTTTACAAGTTTGTGTAAGTGAATGCTTGTGTTTAAACCTTAAGTAATTCTTGGTTCTAATATCAAATATCTCATTGAGTGATTAAGGGCATGGATTCATTCCTTGTTTACATAGGGAGTTAAATGCACCACTTTGTGGACGAAAGTTAAATATTCCATTGTTCAACCCTTTTTCATTTGTGAGTAGTATTGATAAGCAACTTTGGAGTACTTTTGATTGATCTTGTTCATAAATTGGGTGTTGGACTTGCTTATTTCTAATTGCCCCTCATTACCACCCTTTGGATGCAAGGTCAGCATTCATACATAGGGGAGGGGTCTACTTGAAAAGAGCATTAAGTGTTCCACACAGTTCTCTCTTTTATGCTTTCTTGATCTCATTAGTTTTCTAAAGTGTGGACTCACTTTGAGTTTGTGTGAGGAGTTAAATGTTCCACTTTTGGACTCACTTTGAGTTTGTGTGAGGAGTTAAATGTTCCATCTTGTGGACTCACTTCACTTTCACTTGAAGAGTTAAATGTTTTGCTTTTGGACTCACTTCACATTTACTTGAAGAGCTAAGTGTTCCACCTTTAGTGCTTTAAATACTTTTGATAGTGAATTGCTTACCTTTTTATTTCTAGAAGGCCTGCTTGGGGACACACCACCTGAAGGGATGACCTTAACTCCTATTTTTCGGTGGAGTATAAATAGTGGGTGGTGAATCGAAAGACACCTCTCTTGGAAATTGAGTTTGATATCACTCTTGGCTAAGCCTCAAAGAACTTTATACCTTTGAGAAGTGAAGGAGGAGATTTGGGTTACCGTCTCCCCCTGGCTGTGTGATTTAGGATTCTTCTCATCTATAGATTTGGGCCTCACGTACCTTGCATATATCAAGGACTCCCTTTAGAAAAGCTATGTATATCCATGTAGATAGCTTGATAGGATGTTGTTGTGTTCTAAGTGCCTGCTAAAACATTTTCAAGAACATACACAAGTAGAATCTTTAAGGAGTAGAAATACTAAGTCACTATTCTTGTTCATGTGCAAGGTTGCTTTGCCCCTTGCTCATTGTTTGAAGAAAATTGCTTGCTTGAACTCCTTGATTGCTGTCTTATGTGCTTGATCCATGATAAAAATCTGTTGATATGCAAACTTGGTCAAAACGCTTCAAAACTGAGATTTTTATGTTCATTGGTCATAGAGTCGTATGACTCTGCAACAGTGTCACCTGATCTTATTGGAAACTATCACTTGGCTTAGAGAGAAGTGTCACCTCGCTATAAACTATCACCTTGTCTGCCTAGAAAGTGTCACCCAAAACCTTTTTGCTGTCTTGTTGCTGTTGCAATCTAGAGCTGCTAAACTTGCATTTTAACCTATCATAGAGTGTCTTTTTCTATTCTTACCTGAAGCTGGACTGTTATCTACATGCTTAGACTTGTTCTAGACTAAAACAAATGAGCTAAAACTATTAGATTTGAGCTTAACGAATGCTACTCCTGATCACTTGTCGCATCACGATCACCTCTCTAGCTACTTGCTTATTCAGCTTCTTGCTCGCTGCTGAGCTTTAGTCAATTGATTACTGTAAGTGCTTGAGCACTTTTTATGAGCCATCTCTCTATTGTTCTACTTTGAAAAGTGATCTTTATTAGCTTTTATTATCTCAAATCTAAGAAACTTTGTCTCATTCTATTAGTCAACCAACATCTCTTTTCATGCCAGTTACAACTCGGTCTCAATTTGAGTTGGAGAGTCATCCTCCATTCAATTATACATAGTTACCTTCTCCAACTAGATGCTCATGAGTGCCCATTAGCAACAACAATTCTAGTTCTAACCAATCTAAGGATTCTAAGGCTACCCCGTGGTACAAAGGAGGTTTCCTCTTTTCCGCATTCAAGACCCCCAAAAACACAGACAGTGTCTCACTCATTTTGACTGAACAAGAAAAATTTCAACACTTGCAAGAACATTTTGAGCATAAAGATAACCAAGTGCGCTTAGACAAAGAACACAATCAACAAAGGATGGATGCTGCTAGGCACATGGCTTATAGAGGGACATTTCATGAGCAATCTGAGACTAGTAATCATGAGCATAGATCTCTTTTTATCAATGGCAACAATGGCAACAACACACCACCAAGATCTCCTCCAAGACCCACTTTTGGTATGCCTTCTTCACCTCCTAGACCTCCTCCCTCTCAACATGAGGTAGAGGTTGATGATGAGATTTCTAGTGAGGATCTTATGAGATTTGAACAAGATGTGGTCTCCCAACGAATGATGCATAAGCTTTTAGAGCATAATGGAAATCAATATTTTCAATATATGACTTTTAGAGGATACAAGCTTCCTCCCGGCTATGATGTCAGAAAAATTGTCCAACCAAGAGTACCAACTAAATTGGAAGTCCTTCAGGAAGAACTATGTCAGACAAATCAACACCTTACCCAAATGGCAATAGAAAGAGAGCCTCCAAAGGTCTCTTTTGTAGAATCAATTTGTGCTCTTCCCTTTGATAAAAGTCTATACATGGTCCCATTTCCTAGGGATATTGAGGTTCCCAAATACGGCAAGTACGATGGAAATGGTGATCCCCAAGACCATGTGTGTCACTTTTATGCTCTTAGTATGGACTTTCTTCATGAAGACACATTTCTTCTATGATTATTCTCTCGAAGCTTAAGAGGCCAAGCTTTAGAATGGTTTGTGAAATTGACACCACCTCTTAAGACTTTTGATGAGTTGGCTCAGCAATTTACCCAGCATTATTCTTACAACATCCAACAACCTGTCACCGTGATAGATCTTGGTAATCTAAGACAACATCAAGGTGAGTTATTTGCTACTTACTTGCAACGTTGGAGGTCATTGTATTCTCGATATCCTTGTTAGTTACCCAAGAGAGAAAAGATTGACATTTTCGTCAACACTCTTGTGCCTGAGCTATATTATGATTTAAGGAAACAACTATTCTCTTCTTTCAATGACATGGTTGAAAGTGTATATTGAATTGAGGATGTAGCTATAAGAAAAGGGGTGTAGACATGAAAAATTGGCCAAAGGCTTAAATCAATAAAAAGGTGCAACAAATCATCAAAATAACATGAAAAATCAATAAATGGAACAAAGGCAATTCAAATCAAAGGAAAATTCAATTAAATGATTAAATGATTAAATAAAGCTTGAAAAGAGGAAAAAACACTACGAAATTGATTAAATTCAATTAATGACATAGTTGTTGGAATGAAAAATCAAAATGAACCTCTTACCCTTCATGGCTAAATTTAATTACTTTAATTAATTAATAAATACTAATTTCCCTCAACAAAGCAAAAAGGAGACAAAATGGACACAAATCACTCACTTTTGTTGAAATGGTCCAGCCTTTTGAAACCATTTAAATGATTGTCCCCTCCTTGTCCCCCCATTTATGGACAAAGCAAAGCCAATTGACCTTACCCAAGCATAACCATGGTTATCTCACTCTACCCCCTACCCTTGGGAAAATCTTATATATTGAAGGCATTTAGAAGCATAATTCATCCACTCCATATCTTTGAATTGCAGCAAAGCTCTGTCAATTTGCATCCATATCACTCACTTATCATTTGTCATTGCTAATTAGCTTAAATTGCATTGATCATAGTAGATTGTTCATCAAATAGAGCTAGAATTTGATAGAATAGATCTAAATTTGCATATCATATAGCTTAATTCTCATCTTTAGAGTGTCACTAGTGAGGATCATAGCTGAGAGCCTCATTTACCACTTTATTTTAAAGATCCATGAGATATTTAGATTAATTGTGCATTATTTAGATTAGTTTTCTTTGAATAGTGTAATTGTCTTTTAAATCTTGTTATTATGATTTAAGGAAACAACTGTTCTCTTCTTTCAACGACATGGTTGAAAGTGCATATCGAATTGAAGATGTAGCTATAAGAAAAGGGGATATTATTATTAATAAAGATGCTAAAGGCAATGGAAAAGACAAGAACAAACCTTGGAATAAAAACAAGTATGTTGTTAATGATGGGGTTGTTGACGCTCCTAAAGCTAAAGAGCCTGCTTTCAATCTCTCCAATGCTATCTATGTAGCAAAACAACAAAAAGCTACCAATGCTCACAGTGCTCCTAAACCTCAATATGCAGATAAGCCTAAGAAGTCATTTTGAAAGCGAGTCTATACCAAGTTGGCAGAACCTTATGATGTGATCCTTAAGACTTTGGTTGATAATGGATATCTTACGCTTCCTGATAAACCTAGTAACTGGGATCTGATAAATAGGCCTAATCGGTGGTGAGAGGATTCTTATTGTCATTATCATAGAAATAAGGGACATCTGACAGACAATTGTTTTAAGCTTAAGGATGATATTCAGGATCTTATTGAGAATGGCACAATTTCTACTGATGGCTTAACTAAAAATTCTGATCACACAGCTTTCAAAGATCCTCTACCTAAGCATGATAAGGGGGAAACCTCTCAAACACATAAGAAGAATCATGATGCAAAGATCAATTACACATATCCTTCTAATACGCCTGTGATTAACATGGTAGAGCTCATTGAGAGTGTTCTAATGATGAGGTCTCAAGATGATAATAGAGCCAATCATGGTAAGCCAAAGTTGGTCTTGCAAACACATGGTAGTTCATCTTCCCGAAGTGAGACACTGAATGCTGTTACTAGGGGGCAAGCCAAGATTGTCCTTAAAACTGCACAAGATCCCAAGCAAGCTTTGCCTTCCAAACAAGTGGCTCCTTCAGCCACCCTTAGCTATGATCTTGTCCAACATTTGTAAAAGACACCAGCACAGATATCTATCCTTGAGTTGCTTCAGTTATCCCCTTTGGATAGAGAGATTCTTGATGAGGCTCTACGTACAACACATGTTCCCAATGACATTGATCCAGATCAATTTTAGGATATGGTCAACCACATTTCATCTCTGCTATCTCTCTCCTTTTCTGCAAAAGATGACATATCTATTGCTCACCCGCATAATCTAGCTTTACACATTGAAGTTCTAGTCTACAATACCTGAGTCCACCGAGTCCTGATAGACAATGGTGCAGGGTTAAATATTGTTTCTTTCAATGTCATACAATAGTTGGGTTTGTCAAAAATTTTTGTGGATTCTAAGAAGAAGATTACTATAAAAGCTTATGATGAAGTGGAAAGATCTTCCAAAGGTCTTGTCACGTTGCCTGTCTGAGTGGGCCCTATCACAAAAGATATTAACTTCCAAGTATTAGACATTCCACTTGAATATAACATTCTTTTGGGTCATCCTTGGATCCATGAAATGTAGGCTGTTCCTTCCACTTATCATCAGTGCATCAAATTTCTGTACAATGGCACTGAAGTTGTGATTCCTAAAGACCATACTATTGCTATTAATGCTCTTGCCACTACTAAAAAATTTATTCCTCACAATGAACCTTCTGTTGATGCTAGTACGTCTCTAGTTGCCGCTGAGAAAACACTTAATATGATGAGCCTTGGTATGGGTGAATATACACTGGATTCCTTTGCTTCTATACCTATTTCTCCTAGGTCATATGGGAAACCTTTTGATAAAATGAAGCCTTCCACTTCTACTATGGTGATCTTTGATAATTTTGTTCCTTCATCCATTCCTTTAGAAGTAGAAAGAGAAGAACAAGCTATTCAAGAGTGGATCTATAGAGAAGATTCTAGAAATATTCCCATGCTCAGTAATTCAGACACAGATACAGATGAGTCACCACTACACACTATGGCTCAAATGTGAGATGATCTTCCTTCTACTTCACTTCTTTGGGGAGAAGCATGTATACCTACTGATGATATGGCTGAGGCCTCTATGTCTAGAACCTATGTGCCTAAAGAATCATTGTACTATGATACACAATGTTGTGACATTGGACAACTGCTACAAAGAGGTGATCTCTCACATAATGACATAAGTATCTCTACTTCTCGACATCTTAAGCCTCTTCCAAAAGATTCTTCCATGACAGATATGGATGTTGATGTAGTTCATACCTTTCGTAACCCACCCGACGTAGTTGATGAGTCTCATGTAGGGTCTGATGAGTTTGTTCTCCATATTGCCTTAGTTGACTACGTTGGTCCTTCTCTGACAAATCTAGATCTAGCTACTTTTGGAGCTTACCCTATAGTCTCAACTTCTCTTGTTACTAGAGATGACACCCCTCACATAAATGCTATTGAACCAATCACTTCATTTCATCTTGCATCAACACCTATTACTTCTTCCACTAGTGAACTAGAAACAAAAAAGATTGAATCAACAATCGAGTATCACAGTCATCAAGTCAAAAGAAAAGAGCAATGGTCAGATGGTGAAAACTACATTGTGGTGGTATTCACACCTAAGAAAAGTAAAAATAAAAATCTACTCAAAAATAATGATTCTCAAATAAAAGATGACAAGCTGATTCTCTACAAAAAAATGGTGCACTACTTCAAGCATGATCTCATATTTGGTATACTTCAGCCCATTCCTAAAGCTGAGAACAAAGTTGCTAATGCCTTGGTTACTTCAACATCCATCTTACAAATGAAAAGGCATAAATCTCACTTCAAGTTCCTGGTGGATGAATTACGCTATCCCACTCACAAATCTTACAATCCTACCATCTTTTCATATCTTCCACCTCATATTCTTCCTAACAATCCACCATGCCATTCTTTCCACCATCCCTTACACTTTTCCTTTCTCTTTGGTGACTTGTATAGGAAGGGTCTAGATGGAACTCTCCTTAAGTGTTTAAAAGTAGAGCAGTCAGAAAAAGTGCTAGCTAAAATCCATGATGGCATATGTGGATCACATTCTAACGATCCTCTGCTAGCTCAAACATTGCTTAGGGCTGGTTATTATTGGTTGAACTAGTTGAGACCTCCTATCATCATAGTTGCAGCATTTGGGCCTGGGGCCTATTAGTTCTCTACATCAGAGGAAACAGATTCTTGATGCCTGTTTCTGTCTGGGGCATTCTTTGTACATATTTTTATTGATCCTGAAAAACTCCAAAAAAATTCATATATGATGCTGAAAAAATCCTAAAAAGCATAAAAAGTATTGGAAAAAAAAGCATCCTAGTGAAAACCTAGAAATAGGCGCTTTGATGTCTCACCAAAAAAATCAAAAAAATTTTAAAATTTTTATTTAAAAAAAATTGAAAAAGTGCCTTGGTGAAAACCTGGAAACAGGTGCCTTGGTAGAAAAAATACAAAATTTTTTTTTAATAAAAAGTCCTAAAAAAATTGCAATAAATCTATCAAGTGGTGAAAACCTAGAAATAGGCGCTACTTGAGACCCTTGCACCTATGTCTATCAGTCTTGCATGGTTCTCATTCACTCCACTTTTCACTTTGCCTCTCCTAGCCTGGAATTGACTCTTGTCTTAGTCTAGGGGGCATCTGTTGTTTTGAGCTTATCTTGGGTCTCTTTGTGCGTCAGGGTTTCTTGGGCAACTTTGTTCAAACTGTGTTTTTCAACACTACCCTAGCATCAAGTGTTTATTAACACTTACTAGATGTCCTACCCTACAGTCTAGTATGATATGATATTTCTCATTTGCAGATGTGATACTCAAAGTTTGACTCTATGACCTACACACACGCACTTGACTTGCTAAGATTTGTTTGACTTTATTTCTTTGTGTGCTGTCTATGATGATTTCTTTGCTGAGTGTTCTCCCCCTATGATCATTTTTGATGATGCATAGCTAGAAGATTGAGGGAATGAGAACATGTTTTATTTATTTTTCTGCTTGTGGGTATATTTTGTTGGTCCTAACTGTCATGAGCATTTATGCTGGTCTTACTTGACACTATGGACCTACAAGGTATTATCCTTGACTATTTCACAATTGCATGCTTATAGCTATCCTAACTTTTCATGTGTCTTGATTCTAGCATAATCTTGCCATATCAAACTTAGGTAATCTCACTACACTAGTCATCTTGACTTACATGTCTTTGGTGCCTAGGTGGGATTCCCACATTTCTATCTGATATAGATCATATTCATATCCACATAGTTATGCTAGTGTGCATTGTATGATCTTGCGACACTACCAATAATGCTTGATGATGATAATTAGATGTCTATTGGCTTCGTAACCTTGCAAGTAAACCACTTTTCATGTAGCTTGCATTCTTAAGTTCATGTTAGTTAGTCTTGCATCTTGCATATGGAGAGAGCTCTCCTTTATCTTTCATGGACTTGTTAATCAACTGCACTTGCCTTTCGCTTCTTCTTGATCATGTCTTTCACTTCTGGTCTTTCATATCACATCATTTTCCTTTCATTTCAGGATCCAAACCGAAATCCTTGATCACCCAAATCACCTTTCTCCTTCTTCCGTGCAGTTGGCTGACCTTTTGAGGCATGATCCTTTGATCTTCACTGGGGCATTCTTCACCTCTTCATCTCCATCTCTTTCAAACTTCTAGTCTTTCATTCACTTTCAATCTCAAGTTCAAATTCTTCCCCCTCTGTGGTGTTTTCAAGTTGAGGGACCGCTTGGTTCATGCCCTGGGTCCCATGTGTGGGGCATACCTTCACTACTTAATGGTTATTCTATTCTCTTTCTTCGATTATGATTTCTAGTGATTTGATCATGTCACTCTTGCTTCTGCATTTCCTCTACCTGGATTCCATTTTCGATCCCGAGGGGGCAGACACGTCATATCTTATTGGCTATCTCTTTCCTAAGTGTTTAGTACTATCACTACCAGGCTGACCATGCAAGATTTTCTATTTTTTCTGCACTTCATTCTTTGGAGTCAGATTGTTGTTTGCTTGCCTTCTTGGCTATCTGTTGCCTTCTTGGCTAATCTATTCTTTGACGTAATATGTTCCCAAATCGATCACACATTAGTTAAAGAGGGGCAAATGTAATCATCTAAAAATAGTCATCTAGACTATTAGCCCCTTTTGCTAAATCATAAATTGCTTATTCTAGATCAAATCCTAGTTCTATCATTTATTCGATTATTTTCTATGGGCTAACCATTTTATCCTAAGTCTTTATTTATTAAAAGAAATATTTCCTCCCCTTTTAATAAATAAAAAGCCCCCACTTTTCCTCTTATCCTAAGTTGCACAAATAAAACACTATTCTTATTTTATAAAAAAATTTAAAAAAAATAAAAAAAAATCTTATTTAATTAAGAGAACATGCTCCCTTTTAATTAAAAATCTTTTTTAATTAAATAAAAAAATCTTTTTAATGGAAACCACTTTTCTAAAAACAATAAATAAATAATAAAATAAAAATAAAAATAAAAAGACTTTTTGTCTTCACATGAATGCACACTTTTCAAGGTGAGTGGAATATCTTTTTGCCTCTTAATCTCTTCCACATATCTTTTTTGCCTCTTAACCATGTCCATTGATTTTGTCTCTTGAGAATCTTGAGCACATGGATCAACCAAGATTTAATTTTCACCTTTGATAATTCTTTTTTGCCTCTTAATCTTGACCGTCCATTCATTTCTAAAATCCTTTAAAAGGAGGCTCTCTCCTCATTCTTAATCACTCATCTTTTCCATCTCTTGCAAATAATCCATCTTTTGCATGATTCATCCTCTTGGAGTCTTGGCATCTTAGCATCTTGGAGTCTTGGAGCTTCTCAATCTTGGCATTTTGAAGCTATGGTATTCTTATATCTCTCATATTGAAACATTGCATCATCATTTCATTTTTATTCTTGCATCATAGTTTAGTTTCATTATCATTGCATTCTTAATCTAGTTTCCTTTATGCTATAGATTAGCTCACATAGTTTAATTAGCAAGGATTTGTAATACTTCTATTTTTCATTTTTATAGCTTAGCTTGCATCTTCATTCTAGCATAGTATTGCATTGCATTCTCATTTAGATTTTTTGTGGATATTGACATTCTTTCCCTTTTCTTCATTGAATCTCCCATTGCATGGTTTACTAGCAAGGTTATAGGCTTAATAGCTCTAGCTGAGAGCAAACTTAAAATACCCTTGCACTCCATACCTAGGGAGCTCTAGGTCTCTTTCTCAAGGTTTCCCTCTCATGGATTCCCTTAGATATAATGACTTAGAGAAGTGCACTATTTATAGTATACAACATCCACCTGGTGGCAAGTTGGCCTCGCCTTGTCCTCACCCTCATCATCAAAACCCTGCCCCCGTGGCCATTTCTGACCACTTGATCGAGAGCTCTGTCCAGTCTCTCTCCCTCTCCCTCTCCCTCCTTTGTCTCCTCTATCCCCATCATCTCCATCATCCCCCTATGCTATTGGCTGTGCATCAGGTATAGTGAACCTAGGCTAGGGCTCCCTTTGCCGCTCTACCCTATAGGCCGCATTAGCTCTTGCATCTACTATATCTAGGAGGTATTCCCATGGCTCCTGACGTATCATAGTTGTATCTTGTATTGCCTGCTGGTAATCTAGCATCGACAACCAACCCTGGCCCTCCTCATCCCTAACCTAAGCATATGTGGTGGTCTCGGTGGGTACTCTCTATTGGTGCCTAATCTGTCTCCAGACCTGGGTGATCAAAAATCTCTCCACAATATCTGAGTGTTGACCTACCAGTGGCCGACTACATAGCATATAATCCAACTCATCTCGGTCACCCCACTGCTCGCATGCCCTGTATGGTCTCCACTAGAATGAGGTGAGCTCATCCAATACCCTCCTATAGTAAGTCACATCTCCGCTATGTGGCTGGGAGATGAACCCTATGTACCTATATATGTAGGGGCATCTTTGCTCCCTCGGTTGCACTCATGGTCACACTACAACAATGTGCTCCCATGCCCATATCTAAGTGAGAACAGCTCCACATGCCTAGGTCCTGCTCTCCTGATAGACTATCTCATGGAGCTCGTGGTACATGTCTGCAAGGATGGCTAGCCCCCATGCCATCCACTGTGGGTGAGCAATCAAATCCACCACTAACCTCCCCCAGCCTAATGGAAAACCTTTCTGACTCCTATCAGTAATAAGGGCCTATGCAACAATAGAACAAATGATGCATGGCATCGAGCAATCCCTACCAAACTCCTCAACTAACTGATCCTAGCTTAGATGCATGTCAATAATAGTAACATCTTGAAACATATCCTACATGATCTATCTCCCCTCTATCAGATCCTGATCATAGTACACCTATGCCAACAAACAATCATGTCAGTTTCTATCATATGGAAACTTTAGATCTATGACTATCTATAAACATGATTATACTTATTGGATCTCCATGGCTCGGAACCCTTAGGATCTGATAGACATCCTCAAGACTAATCGTAGCCTCTCTAGTGGGCAAGTGGAAGGTTTTGTGCTTGCTATGCCATCTCTCAGCTAGTGCAGTCAACAACCCATGATCTACCTGAATATGGGGCATTTGCAACAAGTAGACAAACCCCATCTCCCTCAGGTCTGCTCATCCTGGATCATCGAGATCCCAAACACATTGTAGTCTAGTCACTCAGGTCGCTCTAACAAGTAGCGTAGGAAAGTTCTCTTGCAAGCCATTTAACCCAAACTAGATGTCACAACATATCATGATGGATGTATAAAATTAGTATAAAACATCTTAAAAAGAAAACGTTGTCAGGACCCATGTCATTCTGCTCAAAAACATTAAAACATGTTATTTTTCTATACTATGAGATACGATTTTTTTACTAAGTATCATGCGATACTTTCTTCAATAGCAGTGTGATGGTATCTTTTCTTGCGATACTTCACATAGCATCGTATGATATTTCATCCAATATCATGCGATACTAGATTCAATATTGATGTGCCACTATTTTGACCCACGAAGTATCGCATGATAGAGATCCTCAAAGGGTGCGATACTTAGAAAGTATCGTACAAATTTTTGTACGAAGAAAATTTGAAAAGTTTTAAAAACTTTAAAAATGTGTTTTAAATTGACATTAAAGCTCATAAATGACCAACAAAGTGATTTTTTCTGAAAACATACCGGGGCACCATACTGCGGAGGCCGGTTGTGCAACCGGGTGCACTTAAATCGATGCCTGTGGACTAGGATCGTTGCTTGCTGGGCCATTTTCTCTCTCTAAGCTCTCAAGATTCTCAAATCACTAAAAGAAAAATGATTTTGAAAATGACCTTTTTGCCCCTTATATAGCATTTTGACTTTTTGACCTAATTTTCAAAACACCTCAAAATTGTGCGAAAATTGCACCCCTAGCTAATTTCGATGTCCTGGATCCATTTTCGAGATCAAAATTGAAATCAAAGTTCATCTTGATAGTCAAAATCACATTTCAAAACTTCCACCCTCTTCTACACAGTTGGCTGACCATTTGAGGCCTAATCCTTTGATCTTTATTGGGGCATCTTTATTTCTTCATCCCCATCTCTTCCAACCTCCTAGTCTTTCATTCACTTTCATTTGATCCATCTCTCTAAGGTTTTGACTTGATTTTTATCCTATATCTTTCTCAGTTAAACCTAGTCAAACTGGGGCATATCTTCATTACTTGATGGTTATCCTATCATGTTTCACCTTTGATTATGATTTCTAGTGACTTGATCAAGTTTATCAATTTGTTGTTCTCCTCTACCTGATTTCAATTTCAATTCTGAGGGGGAAGTACCTGTCAACTTTAATCTTTGATTCATCTTATCAATAAATTTTTCTTGAGATTCTTATCTCTTATTTGAGACTTGATTATCACCTAGCTATACAAGTGTTGGTCTTGTCTTTTAGCTTATCCTTGTAGCTTTTTTTTATGCTTGTCCTGATATGTTCCCATCTGTCAAACACATGTCTGGATTGTTTTGTGATTCCAAATTGATCTCACATTTCAATTCCATTCTTTGACTGCATGTGATCCCAAATTGATCTCACATTAGTCAAAGAGGGGAAAATGTATGCACCCTAAAATGGTCGCCTAGACTTTGGGCCCCCATTCAGCAATTTATAAAATCCCTGAATCAATATTTTTAAAAATCAATATTTTTCAAATATATCAATTTCCTTGATCAAATCCTATTTTATCATTTTTGATTATTTTCCTTGGGCTAACCATTTTATCCTAAAGTCTTTATTTATTTAAAAGAAATTTCCTCTCCTTTTAATAAATAAAAAGCCCCCACTTTTCCTCTTATCCTAAGTTGCACAAATAAAGCATTATTCTTATTTTATAAAAGGAAGAAAAGTACTTTTTGTCTCATATGGACACAAAAGTCAACTCTTATTTTCCCATTGGAGGATATTTGTGCACATGGATTTCTCCTCTTTCAAGCTCCACCCTTGATTAAATCTTTTGCCTCTTAATCTCCATGGTCCATTCCTTTTCAGTTCCTTTAAAAGGAGAGCTATCTTCTCATTTTGGCATCCATCTTTTGAATACTAACCTTATGCTATAGGATTTCTTGGAGACTTTGGAGCTTTTGGAGATCATTCTTGCATTCTAGTTTCATTCTTGCATCATAGCTTTCATGGCATCTAGCTTAGTTTCCTTTATGCTTTAGATTAGTTCACATAGCTTAATTAGCAAGGGTTTGTAATAATTTCATTTCCATAGCTTAGCTTGCATTGCATTGCATTTTTATTGATTCTTGAGGATATTGACATTCTTTCCCTTGTCTCTTTGAATCTCCCATTGTGTGGTTTACTAGCAAGGTTGCATGCTTCAATAGCTCTAGCTGAGAGCACCATCAACATCCTTGTGACTCCATGCCTAGGGAGCTCTAGGTCACTTTCTCAAAGTTTCCCATTCATGGATTCCCTTGGAAGTAATGACTTAGAGAAGTGCACATTTTAGTGTGTACACTAATAAAGTCCATCCTTTCACAAGGAATATTCATATCAGTGCATCTTTTGTGGGCATCATTCCCACCAGGGTTTACTCTTTGATCAAGAGGTTCCCTAGTCAACATATCTTGTGTCATTGTGTTATTATGTATGAATATCTTTCTATGGTTGGTAATTGTATTGCTTATATGGTTTAATGCTGTTGAAGATGATAAAAGTTATAATTGTCTGATAACTTATTCACCCCCCCCCCTCTCAGTTATCTTGGTGGACTTTACTTTCTAGCATTAGTTGGTGGAACTTCTTATAGAATGAGAGGGTAGAAGAAGGAAAGAATCCAATCAGCACTTGGAAGAAGAGGATGATGGAGATACCGAAGCAATTTGTGCCAAAGGACTATAAATTCACACTCCAAAAAAAGTTACAAAATATGAAACAAAAAGACCTTGATGTGAGTAGCTACACCAAAGAATTTCATACGATGACCCTAAAAGCTAAAGTCCTTGAGAATGAAAAGAAAAAAATTGCAAGGTATCTCAATGGGCTTAAATATAATATACAAGATGAGTTGAGTTTTATTAATCCTGAATCAATGCACAAGTATTGCCAAATGGTACTTAAAATTGAGAAAAAATAGAGAAGGAAGGGAGATAAAAAAAATAGAGGAGGAAGAGGCAATAACTTTAGAGGAAGGGGTAGGTTAAAAGGAAGAGGTTCATCACCAAGGTCTCAAGGAGAATCAAGCCATAAATAATTAGAGAGAGACTCCAATCCTAGAAGCAATTTTAAAGTTGGTAGAGGAAATGGTAGAGGAAGATCCAGAGGGAGAAGTTCACATGTGTTCATAGGTAGATGTTTCACCCACAATCAGATTGGTTAGAAATCATTTAGGTGTTTGGAGAAGGCAAGAGCTAGTGAAAGTAGCAAAGGGGGAGAAAGGAGAGTGCAACTTGCTCAAGAAGAAGACTATCAAATCATGACATAATACCACACTACCTCTTCAAGGCATGTAGCACTTGAATAGGGAGAGTGTATCATGTTCAACATAACCCTCTTGAAGATTCCTATCAACAAGGAGCCACCACAAAGGAATTCCCTCTTCAAAACTATTGGAAAGTTGACTATACTAGTGTATATGACTAAGATTAGTGTTGTCATTATGGAAAAAAAGTCATATGAAATTTTTGTATCAGTACAATAACTTAGAAGATGAAAATTTGGCCAAGTATGGAAGACATGACAGTTAGTGAAGCACCTGATGAGTAGAACATCAGTGCATGTGCGTATGACTAAGTTTTGGTATGCGCCCTTGAAGATAAGCTTTTGAATATGTTAGTAAGCTATCTCTAATAATGCATGGTCAAATGTGATAGCATGAAGAAGTTACAACGAGTTGAAGTGGCACAGACAGTGAGCAATAGAACAGAACAAAGCATGCAGTCGACATGAAAGATTTTGATTAGTGAGTATTATTTTGTTTTTTAAAGGCTATGCACCTATTGTAAATGTGTTGTAAACATGTTAATATCAATGTATGTAAACATGCTTGAGCCAATTCATTTGGAAGGATTGTATGTAATCAATTATAGGTTGACTTAGTAAATAGTTTTTGTTGCGCCTATATATAAGACATGCGCTTTTGTATTAGAGCATGAGATGTATATAAAAGATGGAATAGAAGAGTAGAAGTATTCAAAATATGTGTTAAGAGAAGTAAGAATGATATAGATGTTAGGATTTGATAACCATCAAATCTTCCCAAGAACACCTGCATGCAAAGACTGCTACAAGAATGAAGACAAAAGAGAGACAGAAAGCTATGGCGGCCAATAGGCCAGAGACAGGAAAATCATCTTGACAGAAATAAGCTTCTATTAACAAAAATGAAATTACAAAACAATCTCCTTATGAATTACAAAGCGGTGAATCCTTATAAAGGATACCGAAACCCTAAAAGGGAAACTTCTAAGAAAAGGAAACTTTCCTAAGTCTAACTTAAGCTAAGAGTAGAGAACTAATAATTAACTGATTTAATTATTAGCAATACTCGACTACTCTAACACCCCCCCTTAAGTGTAACTTAGGGAGAAGCAAAAAAAAGCTAAACTACTGCAGAAAGCAGGAAAGATGGGTCCCGGCAACTAGGCCTGATCAGGTACCCAAAACATAAAGAAAAAGATGTCCCAGAGAAAGGAACAAGAAAGAGCATGAAGCATCTCTGAAGCATGAAGCTGCAAACACTGTCAGAAGAATACTGCTGGAACCCCCACTGAAATAGTGCATGACCAGGTAGAGAAGACAAAGTCTGAAGAGCTGATCAATCAAAGAGGTGACCTCCAAAATAGGAATGAATGAGTGTCTATATAGTAGATGATCCATCTCACCGAAATGCATAGGTGCCTAGCCACTGCATTCGCCTAGTACATAGGAACAAAAACTGAATACGTAGATCACTCAACCGAACCAAGGAAGCAATAGAGCCAACAGGTGAACCCCCCCATAATGCTGAACGGGGTGACAGGAACACTAAAATGCAATGCCAAAAACATCTGCAAGAAGAAGAAATAGGAACACCTATGTGCAAAAGAAGGTACAAGCACAGGATAAAGGGCGATGTCATAGACATAGTCTACATGGGCTAATGTCATGGAAGGTACGCTCACTTGACAAGAGTGGATGCGCCTATAGTGGAAAATGCATCAGAATCCCCCCATGGCACTTTATAACTGAGTGCGAATACTAAAACTGAACCAGCTGAAAAAGATCCCAGAAATGCAGAAGAGGGCACTTTATCTTAGTGCATTTACAAAACAAAGATACATCAGAAAGAGCATGCAAGCTCAGAAGTCAGAAAGAAGAGTGCACTAAGAAACCAGAAGAAGAGATCCCCAGACCTGTAGAACCAAGCACACCACCAGAGGGCATAAACTGCATAACTCAGAGGAGTGAAAACCTGGAGTAGAATCTGGAAAAATAACCTCTGCCACTGAATAGCACACTAAACCAGCTTTCCGACGATATCTCATTTGCCGAAAAAGGAGTCCGGATGAGCCAGATATGACTCCCGGAAGGCAAAAAGAGACATCAGACAACAATAGAAAAAAAAGCTATTGAAATGGTGGAACCAAAAACCCTAACCTCCACCATCGAAAAGATCTCGGAAAGAGCTTTCCGACGGTATATGGAAGTCAGAAAAAGACCCCCGGATGCTCCTTGTAGAGCGAGAAACGTCCAGGTACCCCCAAAAAGGCAAAAAAGAGATGAGTTAAGCCCCAGGGGCTAAAAAAAATAGGCCCCTGGGCGCATGGCGTGCTCCGGGGGTTGGGCCGCAGCCCCTCGTCGGTCATATGACCGCGCTGCTGTGAATATGAGCCCGCGGGGGCTGAAACGGGCTGCCACCGGCGGCGGGGGCTAGCGGAGCGGTGCTATAGGTGCCAGCGGAGCGGCGGGGTCGCGGAGCGACGCGGCAGAGGCCGCAGATTGGTGGTGCCGGGGTGGCGGCCGGGCCGGGCGGTGGCTGGGCGGGCCGCGGGGCCTGCAGAGCGGAGCGGGGGCGCGGGCCGGCGGAGCAGAGCAGAGGGCGGCGGGGGTGCTGGCGGAGTCGGGGTGGCAGCCAGGCCGGGCGGCGGCTGGGCGGGCCGCGGGGCCTATTTTTTTATATTTTTTTTTTAAATCGCCGACTGTACCCACCTCGGAGTGCGTGCCAAGGCCGTACGTCCCTGGTATGCAAATTTTTTTTGCCTCTGATGCCACTGTGTCCAAAATGGACAAGTTTTATATGGATTTAGGGGTTCTTGGGCCTTCCGGACACAATGGTGGTGTCCATTTTTGCCCAAGGTGAGCCAAATTTTGGCTCCCCCCTAGATCCACAAAAAAAAACTTCTAAAACCCTTGAAAACCTCCTGCTTCTGAAACACTTCAACAAAACACGAACAGCGAGCAGCAAGATGGCTCTGATACCATGTTAGGATTTGATAACCATCAAATCTTCC